>PPLR02000013.1:0-308271 GCA_003706535.2 Teunomyces kruisii
GTTCTTCAAACCGGTGGATCTGTTGATCAAGGTCTTACCAACGTTTCTGTTTTCGAAAGTGGATGGGGCTTTGATGTCAAACCAGTCCTTTCTGGTGAATGGGTCAACGACCTTCTTCTTCAAACCCTTCTTACCCTTGGATAATCTCTTATTCTTACCAACAGCCATGATTAGATACTATGGAAAAAACAGTGGTGGGAAGGTTTTTTTTCTGCGCTTTTGTCCGTTGGTGAAAAATTTTAGTGATGCAACTTCCGAGGGTCGCGGTCGCGTGACTGCATACTCGACTAGAATTCCGACCAACCGGTTTTAAATGTCACGTTTCTATAATTAGGGCTCGACCCTTTATCCCTTCCCATCGTTCCGCGCAAATCTCCACGTTCCCTAAACTTTAAATTTGCACCCAATTTCAGAATGGCGATAAACCAACACCAATCATCTCATCTGGCCTTTGGTGTTACACATTTACTACTCTTGATTAATTAAAAAGACTTGTTTATTCGACAAACGATGTCCTATATGCAACGATTTTTTTGTTTTTAAAAACCAACCCAGAAATATTTATACAGATAAAAAATGGTAGAATTGAAATAACAAAGGCTATTCAGTCATTCATATGACCATGGTGAAAGCCCTGCATTGTAATTGTTTTTGTTGTTAAAGAGTGGGAAGCACTTAGTTGTTTTCTGGACGCAACTTTCTGACTTCCTTACCGACTCTCCAGATTTCCATACCTCTGATGACCTTCAATTCTTCTTCCAACTTTTCACGGTAGTCTGGTTGGGAGTTGAAGTCCAAGGATCTTTGGGTTTCGGAACCGTTCTTGACAGATTCGTACAAGTCTTCAAAGACAGGCTTCAAGGCGTCCTTGAATCTTGGGTACCAGTCCAAAGCACCTCTTCTGGCAGTGGTGGAACAAGCATCGTACATGTAGTCCATACCGTACTTACCAATCAATGGGTACAAGGATTGGGTGGCTTCTTCGACGGTTTCGTTGAAAGCTTCAGATGGGGTGTGGCCGTTTTCTCTCAAGACTTCGTATTGAGCCAAGAACATACCGTGGATACCACCCATCAAACAACCTCTTTCACCGTACAAGTCAGAGTTGACTTCTCTTTCAAAGGTGGTTTGGTAGACGTAACCGGAACCAATGGCAACAGCCAAGGCAATGGCCTTTTCTTCAGCCTTACCGGTAACATCGTTCCAGACGGCGTAAGAGGAGTTGATACCTCTACCTTCCTTGAAAAGGGATCTGACGGTTCTACCGGAACCCTTTGGAGCAGCCAAGATAACATCGACGTTAGCTGGGGTTTCGACGTGGGTCAATTCCTTGAAGACTGGGGAGAAACCGTGGGAGAAGTACAAGGTCTTACCTTCGGTGATTTGTGGCTTGATGTGGGCCCAGGTTTCGGATTGGGCGGCATCGGACAACAAGTTCATGATGTAGGTACCCTTGGTGATGGCTTCGTCGACTTCGAACAAGTTTTCACCTGGAACCCAACCATCTTCGATGGCGGCCTTCCAAGAAGCACCGTTCTTTCTAACACCAATGATGACGTTCAAACCGTTGTCTCTCAAGTTCAAACCTTGACCGTAACCTTGGGAACCGTAACCGATCAAAGCAAGAGTGTCGTTCTTGAAGTATTCCAACAACTTTTCTCTTGGCCAGTCAGCACGTTCGTGGACGATTTCTTCGGTACCGGCGAAGTTGATGGTCTTGAGACCACGGATAGCAGCTGGGGCCAAGGTTTGCTTGGCGACGACTGGACGGGAAGCAGCAGTAGCAAGGGCGGACAAGGCTCTCTTGGAAGCAACTTGGGTACCGCGGGAGGAGGCAATTCTAGCCATACGAATGGAAGCGTTTCTAATAGACATGGTGGATATGTTTGTAGTGTGATAAAGAAGAAGGAATCGAAAAAATTCAGGGGGATCGGACACTTATAAATAGTGAAAAATTTCGTCGGTCGGTGGTGAGTCAAACTGTCGAAAAGCGGGGCGTGTCCGCACCGGGCGCCTGCGCGCCCGCTACAGGACCGGTGCCGGCTCTTCGCGGACGGCCGGGGCGTTGTTTTGTGCACGGCAGCAACTGATAGCGGCCGTAATTGTAATCTGTGGTTGTGTACGGAAGGCCCTGTTTGTAGGTGGGAGTAATGGAACCAAGGGAACGGAATTAGGGTTTGGTTTGTTGCTGCAAATGGGACGTCTTTCCAAAACCGGACGATGCCTGTCACTACGTGTTAACAACTACCAGGGTGGGCCTGTGTGTTCTACAAAATCCAAGGGTGTATATCTACAACGTAATCGACCCTGTTTTTGCCTGTTGTTGGCCTTCTCTGCTGTTCTCTGTTATCGGCCACGGCAGGTTGCCGCAGCTACTTGGCTTCCATCGAACGTGACACGGCGCTGTTGGCGCGCTTTGCGCGACCGGTGCGGAGCGGTGAGAAAATTCACCGGTGCGGATCTCGTCACCGTGCGCCAACGACGCCGCTACCGTCGGGGCGGTGTGTCGGTGGTGCTGAGAAATGACTCTGAAACGCGGTGGTTGTCGCGCCGGTATTTTGGTGGACAGGCGGCGGGGCGGCAACCGGGCGGTTTCGCCCTGGAACCGGTGTTGCCCTTTCTGGACTCTAGTCGAAATCGCCAATCCTACTCTCCATAATGACCACCTACAAGACTCTGTAGATACATCCGCCCTCTATCTGTTCATTTATTCATCGTTGCTGAATTAGTAGTAGTAGTAGTTTAGTGTACCGGTAGTATTGTTATAGTAGTTATTGTGAGTATTGGTGGTGGTTGCTTCTCTTTAAAGTCCCTCTTGTTAGACCTCGTTTAATTTTCTAGATTTTCGCAAAATTCTACAATTTTCTTCCTTTTGCAACTACAATGCTTCTTAAGGTTTATTCATTATCATAACTCTAAATGCACACCTAGTGGTCGAACCAGTCGACCACACGGTCATTATTCGTAAAGAGCTCGTGTTCAATCACACGAACCGGTTCCTCGGCCTTGCTGACAGGCTTGTCGTTCAAACTCAATTGCGCAACTGGAAGCTCGTCGATCTCGTCGCCCAAGTCGTACCACGAAATGGTCGACCGGACCGACGAGTTCACAAGGGAGGGCATCGAGTTCTGTGCTACGGTGGCGGCCATCTTCACAGAAATAGGAATGTTGCTCGATGCAGGGTGATATTCTTGCAACGCACCAAACTCGACGTCGTCGACCTCTTCGGGGTACATCGAGCTTGCCTTGGTGTTGTGAATATCGTCGTGATCCAAGTCAAAGAGTCCATTGTTGTCAATGGTCTTTTCGTCGTAATCATCAAACTCGTCATCGACTGAAAGTCCATAAATCCAGTTCGAGTCGAGGTCATCAATGAACTTGACAAGATCACGCGATTGCAACTTGCGCAAGAACGTTTCGCGGTCGTCTTCTTCGTTGCCCACCTTCAAGAGGTTGGAGAAGATCTGGAAACAGTTCGTGTTCATGATGGGGTATATGTCATACAAGATCTCTGGGTTGTTCAAAAACACAAAGTTCTTAAAGTTGTTGTCGGTCTGGATCGACTGCTTGGCGTCGGCCTTGAATGGACAGGTTCTAAAGATGGCAGAGAGGAGCATAATCCCAAACGACCAGTAGTCGGAGTACTGGCAGTCGTACTTGTCCACAAGGTGCGAAGACTTGTGGGTGATGAAGCATTCCGGGGCCATGTACTTTTCGGTGCCGACGTTGAACTCGTCGCAGAATCTCTGGGCGGTGGCCAAGCCCCAGTCACAGAGCTTGAAGTTGTCGTTCTCGTCGATCAAGATGTTTTCCGGCTTGATGTCACGGTGGTAGATGCCGAGGGAGTGGCAGTGTTGCACGGCGGCGCCCAACTGTTTCGACAACTTGAGGATCTCGTGGATGGTCAAGTATCTTGCGTGGACCAAGTCGTAGAGGTCGCCCTTGGCACAGTATTCGAGCACCAAGATGATGTGGTCGTCGATGTCGAACGACTCAATGAGCTTGCAGATGTTGTCGTTGCCAAAGTCGGACTTGGCAGCGAGTTTCTGGAGCACGGCGATCTCGTTGCGGGCAATCTCGATGGAGGACTTCTCATGGGTGACGGGGTTGGCGTTGTCGAGCTTGGGAATGGCCTTGATGCTGACCTGCTGGAGGGTGTGGATGTCCAAAGCCAACGACACCTTGCCAAACGAGCCGTCCTGGAGCTTGCGGATAAAACGGTAGCGGTTCTGGAGGAGTTCTCTCGATTCGTAGGCGGCGTAGTCCATCTATGCGAGCTGTACAGGGATAAGGAGAAGGAGTAGGAGGAGGAAACAAAATTAGGACTGACAGACAAGACTAACGAATCGCGGCGACGTGGAGGGACGGCGGGTAATTGTGAGAAAAGGCAAATGTGGGGGAGTGAGGAAGGGCGGAACCAGGGAGAAGCAGTGCTTGAGGGAGTGTCAGGGTGTATGACGTGGGGGTGTGGTGGAAACTGTCACAGACAACAAAAATGTACAATCTATATGGGGATGGGGATGGAGGGAAAGGAAAATTGTGGGATTCAGGTGAAATTATATAATAGGGGAGATCTGGGGATAGAAGAATATTGTGGAAATGGAAATAGTCTTGTGAGGGAAGCCGGGAGATTTTTTTGGGTGCGGTGCGGCGTCCATGTCCCGATCAGTCATGCGGATGGGTGCAGGAATGTTCTTATCGGTTCCATTAGCGGAAACGGAGCGCCAGACAAAAACGGCATGGGTGTTTTGCGCGCACGCACGGCAGTCGAACAATGGGCGGGTGTGGATGATTGGGGCCCAACGCCAGGGTTCCGGTGGGTTCCACACAAAAGCTTGTTGGATTGTGTGGGAGATGTAGATGTGGCTGGTCAGCTGACCACCATAACGCAACCGAACCACGGATCCATAAAGGGACCAAGGGATCAAGGGAGACACGGGCCCCCAGGGATCAAGGGCGGCTCCCAGCGTAGTTTTTTTAGTTACCCCCCCTGGTTTAAGCCACTGGCTCGCACTAGGCCTGTGGTTTGCAGCTTGCCCAAAACCGTTACTAGACCCGCAGTCCTATCTCTACATCCAGCCGGAATTACAGTTGGGTTGACGATTTCGCTCATAATGGTTATTATAATTACATAATTATCGCCCCATAAACAGGGTCAGGGGGTGGCCGCGCCGCGGGCCAACAATAGGACCGTAGTGTTGCGGCTGAGGTTTTGGATTGCGGGTTTGGTTCTGGTTTGGGATGTTGGTTTGGTTCTGGTTCTGGCGTGGGGCGTCAACAAATGGGACAATGGAGTTCCGATTAGCTTGTGGCCGCCACACGCACTATTATCATTCCACCAAACATGTTTACTTCAACAACTCATCGATCTTTTCGCCAATGGAAGATGGCTTGGTCAACGAGCTGTATCTTTCAACAACCTTACCGTTCTTGTCGATCAAAAACTTCTCAAAGTTCCACTTGATTCTGTTCAAGCCCAAGAGTCCGCTCTTTTGGCTCTTCAACCACTTGTACACGGCGTCTTCGTCCTTGCCGTTGACGTCGATCTTCTGCAACACAGGGAAGGTGACGCCAAAGTTCAATTGGCAGAAACTGCTGATTTCCTCGGCGGAACCTGGTTCCTGGCCACCGAACTGGTTACATGGGAACCCCAAGATCTGCACGTCCTTGTCGGCGTACTTTTTGTTCAACTCTTCCAATTCCTTGTATTGGGGAGTGAATCCGCACTTGGAGGCGACGTTGACAATCAACACAACCTTGCCCTTCAAGTCGGCAAAGGGGTAGGCTTCGCCCTTGTTGTCCTTTGGTGCTAAATCGTAGAAAGTAGACATTGTTGCTGGTGGTGGAGTGGTTGTTAATTGACGGAAGCAAGTTGTACGGGTGGCTATCCGCACCTATTTATACTTGCCGATGGGGGGACGATCGAATGCGGGATGGGAGACGGGAGCCTGACCACGTGACCCAGCCAGCCGCCATCCCGCCAATGACCAATGGTTTACTGCCGATCGTCCACGGCTAACAGCCGACTTTTCCCCACTGGGGATCGGCCGTTGGTGTCTGCCATCGGCACAGCCTCGTCTGTCTGGTGCTTTCGGCGTAGTTGTAGGCGCTGGACGGACTCAATACCGAGGCCTTATTACTAATCTTCTGCCGTGCGCACTTCTAGACCACGATCCGGCCACCAAATATTATGCGTAATGTGAGGCCAGCTACACAGACGAGACCGCCAGGCTTTGTAAGCACCGATTGGGCCACGGCCTCTCCGCCCACTTGGTCTATACGTGTTGTGTGCCACAAAGCGACCCCCCACTAAGAACGGTTTTATTTCGGTTAATTTACGGTGTTTTCGTCTACTCTAATTACGTGATTGTTGTCTCTAAAATTAATTCATCAAATTAATTACTGCAAAAAATAAAACCACTGTTCCTTTCTATATACATTTTCGTGGTTTTTATTTACACCGCCGTCACTGTTCCGTAGACTCAAACTTGACCACATGGTAGTTCTGCTTGCCCACTCTCACCAACAACAACTTGCCGTCGAGCAAATGGTTCGTCTTGTCAAACAATACCACGTCCTCGGGGTCCTCGTACTGGTCGCGCTCCAACCCCAAGTAGATCCCGCCGGCCTTGATCAAGTTCTTGGTCTCACGCTTCGATTTGCCCAAGATCGTCGCCAAGAGCGTGCTCATCTTCAAGTCCGAAATGTCCTCGAAGTCGCTGTCCTTGACTTCGACTAGAATGCCCGATCTGCCAAACTTCTGGATCAACTTGTCGGCCGAGATCTCGTCGTCAAACGGCTGGTCCGGCGTTGGGAAGAGAAAACTCGTGATATACGCCATCTCATCGCCAACACCAGCTCCATGTACCAAGTCGACCACCTCGCGTGCCAACACACGCTGCGCCAACCGTAACCCGGCGTCGCTTTCGTGTTTGGCAATCACTTCGTCAATAGCCGGCAAGGGCAATAGCGTAAACGTCTTCAACAACTTGCCCACCATGTCGTCTGGCACGTTGATGAAGTACTGGTACAACTGGTATGGCGTCGTCAACTCGTTGTCGATGAAAACCGCGTTGCCCGCAGACTTGCCGAACTTCTCGCCCGTCGGCGTCGTCAACAACGGAACCGTCATTCCGTACGAAGGCTCGCCGTCACTGTTTCTCAACCGCGAGATCAAGTCGATCCCGGCGGTGATGTTGCCCCACTGGTCGTTGCCTCCGATCTGCATGTTGACGTTGTGTTCCTTGTACAAGTGCCAGAAATCGTACGCCTGCAACACCTGGTAGGCAAACTCGTTGAACCCAAGCCCGTGTTGAGTCTTCAATCTCGACAGAATCGAGTCCCGTCCAAGCATCGATGACACCCGGATGTGTTTGCCGTAGGTGGCCAAGAAGTCCAACATGCCGATGGAACTCCACCACGAAGCGTTGTTTGCCAGGGTAATCTCGCCCTGCTTCAAGGGAAAGTTCCGTGACTTGGCATACTCGACCCCCCGGGTCAAAAAGCCCTTGATCTGGTTCTGGATCCGCTCGACATTGGCGGCTCTCTCGGCCGCTTCCAACTGGGTTCTCTCGGTGGTTCTGCCGCTAGGATCGCCCACGGCTCCCGTGGCGCCGCCCACCAAGCCCACCACGTCGTGGCCTCGAAGATTGAAGTGCAACAACACCATCAACGGCAACAAATTGCCCAAATGTAACGACTTGGCCGTGGGATCGGCTCCGCAGTAGAGCTTGAACTTCTTGGTGCTGCCGGCCTCCGTGAGCTTGAACAAGTCGTCACTGGTAACAGACTCAACCAAGTACCGTGCCTGGAGATGACCTACCAACGACATTTCCAAATCGCCCTGGTGTAGCGCCTCCTTCACGAGGTCGCCCACCGTCGGCACAATACTGATGGTGTCGGGAGGCCTTTCTGGCGCCGTATCCTGGGGGCTGGCGGCGGCGGCAGCAGTAGAGTTGAATCTGGCCAACCTCCTCACCGCCATGGTAGAACGTGTAGCCAATCTGAAGCCCAACATTTGTGTATCGCAAGGGGTTTTATATGATTCTTTGGTTCTTGTTGGTGCACTAGTAAAATAATAATAGTACCATATCGAGCGGCCTGCACACAGACCGCTAAAACAAAACCAGATGAGCCGCCAGGCTAGATTGCAATTTTTCAACTTTGATCCGAAACCCCCACCATGAGCCAGGAAGTCGCCAAGAAGAGAAAGAGAAAGAGAAGTAAGAAGGAGAATGTCGAGGAGGTTGCACAGGAGTATGTGCTGAAGGTGAGAACCAACAAGAAATTGAAGTTCGGAGACGATGAGCAGCCCCAGGCAGAAGAGCTACCAGAGATTGATCAACCCGTCGAAGATCCGGTAGAAAAAGAGGCACCACAACAAGAACAACCACAGCAGGAAGTATCGCAACTGGAAGATCACGAACAAGAAGCTGCCTTGCCAGCTCCACCAACTAAGCATACCAAGAAAGCCAGAAAACCAAAGACCGTCGCTTTCCACGACTCAGACGATGAGGAAGAAGGCAATGATTTCCACATGGGCAGCAACACGTCGAGGTCACAGCTTATTCTCAAGGCACAAGAACTAGCAGAAGTTCGCAAACATCTTCCGATCTACCACCACAAGGACAAGATCGTCGAATACATCACGAGAAACCAGGTCACGGTGATCATTGGTGAGACCGGTTCAGGTAAGTCGACCCAGATCCCCCAATTCCTCATGCCCATCAACAAGAAACAGGTGGCAGTCACCCAACCACGTAGAGTGGCCGCTGCCTCGTTGGCAGCAAGAGTCAGTGAAGAATACGGATGCCAGTTGGGCCAGGAAGTTGGGTACCAAGTGCGGTTCTCCAACATCACTCATCCCCACAAGACCAAGTTGAAGTACTTGACCGATGGTATGCTTTTGAGAGAAATCATGCTTGATAACCGGTTATCGAAGTACTCCACCATCATCCTAGATGAAGCCCACGAAAGAACCATCTTGACCGATCTTATCATGGGGTTCTTGAAACAGTTGTTAGTATCCAAGAAGCGGACCGATTTGAAGATCGTCATCATGTCGGCCACATTGAATGCAGAGTTGTTCAGTAAATTCTTCGACAATGCCCCCATCTTGTTTGTCGAAGGGAAGATGTTCCCGGTGACCCAACTTTATCTCCACGAGGAAAGCGAAGATATCGTTGATACCATGGTCCGTACCGTCATCCAGGTAAACCGTTCGGAACAGGGAGGTGATATCCTTTGCTTTTTGCCCGGTCAAGAAGAAATCGACAATGCCGTGGCAATTTTGCAGCAATTGGCCCCGGAATTGCCCAAGGACTCTCCCTTAATTGTACCATTACCACTTTATGCCGCATTATCGCCAGCACAGCAGGCTAAAATCTTTGAAAAGACCCCCGCCAGAAGAAGAAAGGTCATTCTTGCTACCAATATTGCCGAAACTTCCATCACGGTCAGTGGAGTTAAGTATGTGATTGATTCGGGGTTGAGAAAGGTCAAGGTATGGAAGCATCAGCTTGGATTGTCGACATTGCTCACCACACCCATTTCACAGGCCTCTGCCAAACAGAGAGCAGGTAGAGCAGGTAGAGAGAGTGAAGGTAAGGTGTTCCGTCTATACCAGGAATCTGTCTACGACAACAAGTTCCCGAAGCAACAAGAGTCAGAAATCATGAGAAACGATATCATCCTTCCTATCTTGACGTTAAAGAAGGTCGGTGTCGATGACTTGTTGAACTGGTCCTGGTTGGAACATCCAGGCAGAGACGCTATCTTGGCCGCTTTAAACACCTTGTATGCTCTTGGAGCCTTGAACGACTCGGGGAAAATCACTTCGTTGGGTTACAAGATGGCGGTGTTGCCGTTGCCACCTCAACTTTCGGTGGTGTTGATCACAGCAATGGAGTTTGGTGTGCTTTCTCCCGTCATCGACATAGTTTCGTGTCTTTCTGTGGACAACCTCATACTCAATGTGGGAGGAAACGGTGAATTACGAGACGAAATCAACTACAAGCGTCGTCAATACACCCCGATGGGCAACCGGTACGGAGACTTGAT
The DNA here is from genome assembly GCA_003706535.2 of Teunomyces kruisii. Lineage (NCBI taxonomy): Eukaryota > Fungi > Ascomycota > Pichiomycetes > Serinales > Debaryomycetaceae > Teunomyces > Teunomyces kruisii. The sequence goes on from PPLR02000013.1 coordinate 10,060, forward strand.
CACACTCAAGGAATACTATGACCACTTCCAGTCGATGGGACAAGAGCTGAAGTCGTGGTGCAAAGAGTTGCACTTCAGTTACAAGGGCTTCAAGAACGTGTTGAAGGTTAGACACCAGTTGCGTGAATACATGGTGGCTACAATCAAGCAGGACGACAGCATGAAGGTGCACGAACGTGACGCAGCATTGAAGAATTTACGGGCACAGTTGGAGGAACAAGACGGCGATGACTTAGACGAGGACGACGAACTCAACGGGGTCAAGAAGGAAACCAACATTCCCCAGATCCTCAAGGCGTTCTTGAAGGGCTACATCACCAACACGGCCGTCGGTATGCCTGACAGATCGTACCGTACGTTCAGCACGGGACAATTGATCAGCATCCATCCTTCGTCGAACCTCTTTGGCAAGGCCAACTTGGATGCCATCATGTACATCGAATATGTATATACTTCCAAGGGTTATGGTCGGAACTGTTCGACCATCGAGTTGGCATGGTTACAGGAGATAGCTCCCCATATCTTGGGGGCTTCCAAGGTTAACGTTAATGAATAAGTTAGATAGTTATAGACACAGACACACAGACAAACACTCATTTTTCCCTTTTAAATACCGTTTCTTTATATACTATTGGTTCGTGACAGCATCAACGGCCTTGATGACCTTGTCAAAGATGACCTTGTTGCCGGCAATCACTCCCTTGGAGTCTAAGTATCTTCCATTGCCAAAATCGAGAGGTTTTCCTGAAACATCTCCGACCTGGCCACCACTTTCATAGATAAGCACGTTACCAGCAGCATGATCCCAGATCTTTTCACGGTAGGTGTCGGAGACTGGCAACCGCAAGTAGATGTCTGCCTGGCCCTTGGCCAAAACACAGTACTTCACCTGGGAGTCCAAGTTGATTGTCTGTCTGTGGACGGTTTCGCGCGTGAAACCGAGGTAGTCCTTGATCTGGGACTGGGTCGAGTGTGACGAGTGGCCCTTTTCGACCCCTTCAACTACTCTCAAGGAAGCAGAGTCGGAGGACTGTCTCATCTTGATGCGTTCCTGCTGCTCCAACGGAATGAAGCCCGAATTGTCAAAAAGAGCCGTGTAGTACGAACCAACACCGACCACGGCCGAGAACAAGCCGCCAATGGTGCCGGTTTTGTCTTCGTTGGACAAAATGACTTCGGGCAAGTTGGGACAGCCAATGACTCCCAACACAACTTTACCGTCTTCGATCAATGCCAAACACACGGCAAACTGGTCGCCTCGAAGAAACCCCTTGGTTCCGTCGATGGGATCCAACGCCCAGAAACGGCCCTTGCGTCCGCCCTCAGAGTTGCCCAAGTCAATGCTGTCGTAGATCGCAGGCAACTTGTCAAGCGTACCAATGGTGGCATCCCACTGAGCGGTGCTCTGCTGGACTTCTTCAATGATGCTCAAGATCTTGGAGCTGAGCGTGGTGGCCTCGGCGGTGTCTTCCCGGAGAGTGTCCGAGTCTTCCTCGCCCACAATCTCGTCCGTGGGGAAGTTGAGCTTGATGGCATGATTGATAATGGCCTGTGCCGCGTAGTCACCCACTGTGACCGGCGACTTGTCGTCCTTGGTATGTGTTCCCGACTTCTGGGTAGCGGCAATGGTATCGCTGAGCTTCTTCGTCAAAAGCGACGCTCTCTTGACGGCCAAGGTGGCCACTTGCAATTCCTTAGCGTAGGGGTGGGACATGGTACAGTATCGCTTGGTGACAAACAGGAATATGCTTGATCGTACGAGAATTAAAGAAAACAAACCTACAAACACGCCCAACCACCGGCGTCTCATTATCTTCCAGACCTATAGTGCAAGAACATGTGATCACGTATCACCACCCGCGCTCGCAGCACGAAGAAACGGCGGCCCTGCATACGGACACAAGATCAAACTAAAATCCGCCGTTCCCCATAGCGAAACCTGCAAGCAAGTCGTGGTAAACTATAATCAACGGCCAGTCGTCGTGGTTTAATTATGAACAAGAGCCTTCTAGTGCTCTGGGTGTTGAGCATACTATGTCTTCTTCTCCAGATCTTTCCGGTCATCTCGGTGCCGCTCACGAACCCCAAGCACAATATCTATCTCTCGAGCTATCGCAACTACACGTTTGGCGTGTTTGGCATCTGTGACCTCCAGACCAGAGTGTGCTCGGATGCAAGGATAGGATATCCTTCCATCAACAGCACATTCTACTACTTGGCCGACGATAACGACTTCAACTTGGGCGGAGTCCAGCTTCCCTCGAGCGCCACTTACACCATCTCGAAGCTTCTCGTCGTGCATGTCATTGCATTCTGTGTCAGTTGCTTGTTGGTGTTGTTGATGCTGTTCTTGAACTTCCTAGACTATCTCGATATGAGGAGACTGAAACAACAGCAACAATCCGACGATATCAGCTTACAGACCCTCAACAGACGAGAAGAAGACATTGAAGAAACACGGCCCAAACATCCACAAAAGAGAGACATCACGCAGTATTTGAACTGGATGTTGGCCTTTTCTATCATTTCGTTCATCTCAACCTTGCTTGCATTCCTTGCGGATCTTCTTCTCTTCATCCCCAACTTGAGCTACATCGGCTGGATTCAACTCTTCCCCATCATCGTCTTGTGCATCATCGCCACTATGTTGTGCTTTATGAAGAGAACCATCACCTCTAGAAGATACCTTCAGGACAGACACGAATACGAAAACGACGACATGAGAACAAGACGTCACATAGTCGAGGAAGACAGGTGGGACGACAGCGCCAGTGACGACGGTTTCTTGGTGTACACCAACGGTTTGCACACCACCAACAGAAAACCTGATGACAACACATATATCCACCAAATGGCCCGTCCCTCCGAGGTAAGCAATCAACCAGATCTCGATGGTGACAGCTTGTCACCGTTCCACAATAACGAGAACATATCAATTAACTCTCACCACACATGATTCGGAATTATTTCTACTAATTTATTATATTTATTATATTTACAGGCGTTATTTGCTAAGAGTACTGACGTCCCAATTCACAAACGATGTTTGCAACAATGCAAGGGACTTTTCGGATAAAACCACCGAGTTGTCGAGTAATTTCTTGATGAGTGAAACACCAGCCAACTCATCGGACGAAATCCCCACAAACTTCTCCAAAATAGCGTACTGGTACTTGTCCAATAAAGTGTTGGCCTTTGTTTCGGTCAAATTGATCAACTGTTCAAGGTCATGGACATCACTGACCGTTTTCAACAAGATTTCAAATGCGACGGGACTTAAACGATGAAAGAATGCTGGTTTGAGCGAAGACAACGTTTTGATGATTTCAGCCGGTTCCTTGGCCTCTTCTGTCGAAAGGTATGCGTTCATAGTTTCGCTTGAGGGACACGTTTGTCTGCTGATCAAGAGTTTCAACACTGAGTTGGCGGCGTTGGTGTTTCTTGCCAACGTCAACAAAAGCGCCAATCTATCAAGACGGACCGAGTCCAAATCGTCGAGACTCAAGCCTGGAATTTCCGCAACAAATGAATTGAATGCTGTGAGTTTTGTTCTGGCCGAAGCAAGCTTCGACTCGAATAAGTTGTTGATTAGTTGAACCAAGATGTCTCTCAACCCAGAACTAGTACAGGCCTCGGTGTGTTGCAAGATGAAGGCAAGAAGCACCTCAAAGTTTTCAGCGCTGGTGTCTCTCGCAGCCAAGTATACAGAAATAGCCTCAAAAGTAATCAACAGACCATATTCGGTCGGCATCACAAGCCCCTGTGCTTTTTGTTCGCTATTTTCGAATGCCTTTAACGAGTTATAGAATGTAGTCAAGTTTTCCTGGGTGTAATTCGTCAACTGGGCCCCTTCATATGCTTGGGCGATACTCTGAGTTAATGCCCGGTTTGTGAACCCTAATGCCGCGTCTGTCTCAACAAGCGGTTTCAACTCAACAATAAGACTATTAAAATCATCTATCCAGCTTGTGGCGATGTTTGTGAAGTGGAGCTGGACGTTTTCGGTGTTGGAATCCGATGTTTTCACCAAGCGATGGGCGTTGTCGCCAAATAACGGCTTTTTGTCTGCCAAAACCGTCACCACCACATCCTTAGGCTGGAATTTAGTAATGACATCGGCAATATTTTGGGGAGGTGTGATTTCGTGGTGGTATTTCGTTACTTTGGCCGATACTCGGCTTGGTACCGCTGCATCGTTTTCGGCATCGGTAAGTCTCTCGCCGTCAAACAAGTGTTTCTGGTCGTTTGGAATAAACAGAAACGCAGAATAAGAACGGAACATGTACGTGGACGCCCTTGTAGACGTCCGTACCTTTGTGAGAACCATGATCTATGGATAAGTTGCTGGTTTGTATGGTGGAGAACTCTAGATCTGTTGGAAAATTGAGATTATCTACGAAAGAGTGTAAGCTTACGTAAGCAACGGTTGCAACCTATTTACCATTTTGGAACTTGAGTCAACCAGTTGCAGCAACGACATCAATATTAAGATTGAAACAAACAGTTAACTGTTCTTGTTGTATTGGAGATATCTATTGTCTATTTTTATACAAGTTTCAAAAATGTTTCAAAAATGTTTCACTCATTTTCATTGATATACACCTCTACTCCCTTCACAATTTCTCCATGCGTCGTCTTCTTGATTCTCTTCTCCTTCCAGCGGTGACACTTGGAGCAGGGTTGGTATTGGATGGAGAACCCGAGGTGGTTTCTATCCAGCGATCAACCTGTGTCCAAGCAGCATTAGAGGATATTCTTCCAAAATGCATGTACTTGGGTATAGAGGCGCTAAATCCTGGCGAAAGACGTCTAGCAGCAGTACGGCTTTCTGTTTGTGAATTTGAAGCTTCAGGTATCACATTCCCGCAGTCTTGCAATGTTGATATCACAATATGTATTGCTGAATTGGAAATGTCTCCTCAATACTGGACAACTTTTAGCGGATACTATCGTGAAATCCAGACGATTTGTCACGAAGAATCGTTACCATACGAGAAAGACCAGTTGATACGGCTTTTTGCCAATATCACCGAAAACTACAAGCAATTTTATCAAGATATTCAACAGTCCAGCGACCTTTCTCGTCGTGTTCAGGAAGAATTGGCGTCCAAGCTTGAACAACTCCAGCAAGCATTCAGTGTCATTGAAAAAGCTGCTAAAACTCTGCAAGATCTGGCAGTTATCTACGACAAAGTGGTAAAAGAGATTGTAGATACCAGTATTGGCAATATGGAACTCCAATCAGAAAAGTATGAATCGAAAATTGATTACTTTGAAACCCAGATCTCTCAACTTCTCACCACCCTTCTGCAACAAAACTTCACCAATGAGCTATTGATTCAACAGGAAGATATTCTTGAACGGTTTTCAACCTTTAGTGACCAGTCTGATTCTATTCTTTCTCGAATATTGGCCAACATTGACGACATCGAGCATTCCGTTGAAGAAAGCGAGAAACTGGTGGTTCAGCTTAATGCGAACTTGGAGTCAGCCAGCGAGGTAGCCCTAGGATTAAGTGACATCATCACGAGCAACAAAAACGAGTTAAAACAACATGCAACTGTTTTCAAGCTGGAGTTTGATTTTATACTTGCCGAAATGGCGTATGCCATGGATAACAGATTCAACAGTATGATATCTGAACGCAACGACCAATTGGACGAATATGTTGATAGTATTTTTGAAAAAATTCAACAAAAAGTTAACGAAACAGAAATACGGTTATCTGATTTTGATAACAATGTGGCAAATTTCACTCAAAAAATCACAAATGTCACTGGATTTATTTCTCATGGAATGGTACTGGCAAAGAATTCACTTCTAGTAAAGTCAGTTGGCTACTTACTTTTACGTTTTGCACCGTTTCCGGGCCCCCGTCTCTGGCTAAGCGTGGGGTTTGGCGGACTAGTGGCTTTCCGCAACTACAAAGAAACAATCTGGAGGGTTTTGCACGATCTAGTAGCAATATTGTTAGTATTCAGTGGGATCACGGTTGCATTTATTGCGATCAACATAATTGATCGTATCAACAATTTGCAGTAAAAATCTTAAGATATTTTTTTTGATAGCTTCTTCTCCACAAAAAGTTCGCGTGACGGTTGAAGATAAGAAAGTACCCGCCAGGTTGGGTTTCTACATAGCAACTATGCTCTTGTTATTGGCGCTTATTGTGGCCATGTATGGCTTGAAAATTCAGGCATCACAACAGCCACTACCAATAGATAGAGAAATATACTCCAATTTATTCACCTATGCCCATCTCATCGACATTTCCTATTGCATCTCTTCTAGTCATGGAATCACGAAACCGTTCAAATGCGATTTGAACTGCGAAGAACGCTTTCCCAACGTAACATTAGTGCTGCAGTGGTGCGAAGATACTTCCTGTGGATACATAGCAACCACACATTCGAACCTTTTCCACTACCAACAAAAACCCACCAAGAAGACTGTTATTGTTTCCATAAGAGGAACCCGTTCTCTCTACGATACATACACAGACATGAAAGTCGATATGGTAAACTATTATAATCCGCAATATCTGCTTCCTTTCTGTGGGGCCAACTGCAAAGTCCACAAGGGATTCTTTTTCAATTACCTAGACACTCTATCTGTGGTCAACGATATCTTGGACCAAGAATTAGACAACGAAGAGTACGAATTATTGATAGTGGGCCATTCTATGGGCGGTGCAATTGGACTTTTACTTGCGCTCCATTACCTAGACTTGGGATACGATAAGTTGACTCTTGTCACCATGGGTCAGCCGTTGGTGGGAAACAGGCCGTTCGCTAATTGGGTCGATCAAGTCATGGGAAGCCATAACAAACCAGTGCACAACACCTATCATCGTAAGTATTTCAGAGTGATTCATAAAGGCGATATAATCACCACTATCCCCACTAATCACAACTTTTTGAGCCGATACCATCAGTTTGATAATCAAATCTACCTCAATTGCTCGGCAAACAATTTGGTTCCAGAACCCGACCAAGTGGTTGATTGTGTATCAGGAGATAATGAGAATTGCATCGCAAAGGATTTCAACCGTTTCGATATCTTCAATAACTACTTCCAAACACACAACACTTACTTTAGGAGGCTAGGTCTTTGTGGAATAACGACGTGATCACCTTCTACTGAAACCAAACTTTGGCTGATCATCGTCGTCATCATCGTCATCATCTTCTATGTCGTAAGTAGGTATGTTCTTTTGTCTTGAATGTGACGGCTGGAACGAAAACAGTTCTTCGTCACTGTTATCATTCACAAACAATCCACCATTATCGGCAGGGTACTTTTTGACCTCGCTCATAAGGCCATTAAAGTCCTTAGAAAGTTTTTCCTCATCATTAAATGTATCAACAGCGGTCTTGTGAACGGCTTTTGAGTCCATGAATTTGATATCATTATTTATCGTCACGGTGCTGAATTCCACAAATGTCCTAGTCACATTTGTTACCTTCAAGTTTTTCCTGAATTTCTTGAAGTTTTTACGATCCAGGTTCTGTTCAACCGAGTTGTGAACGGGTGGAGCTCTTAGTTTAAACTCGACCTCTTCCACAATCGCCAAGTTCCGCAAGCTTGCGTCAAATTCATCAATCTCTTTTATACCAAGCTCGTCATTAGTATCCTTGGTGGCATTTTCTTTTGTTGAAATGATGGCATCCACCAATGATACTTTTGGAATGAATTTTGGAATCTTAGTTGGTTTAGACGAGGGTTGACCTTCAATCTTACGTTTATGATTCTCGGTAGTTGTTGAATCTTCTACCAGTGTTTGATGCAGAGTGTTTGAACTTGAAGAATCATCTGTTCCTTTCAGTTTTATATCTATCGGCTCTGATGGAGTTCGAGATACAGGAGTATCGTCTTGTCTAGGTTCAGGCGTGATATTCACTACTTCTGATTTTTTGGATGATTCTGATCGATCGGTTGGTATTGCAGACCCAATGACTTGTACTTCTGGTTCTTGAGTTGGCTCATCCTGGGTTGGTTGATCTTGTGTAGGAGGAGTGCTGAAATCAAAGAAATGCATTTTATCTACCTTTTGATACTTTCTTCTCTTTTTGACAGATGGTTGGGGTTCTTCCAATTCTCTTTTGAGATTAACTAGAGGGAGGTTGGATAATGAGCAGGATTTCACGGCGTCTAAAAGGTCCAGTTCCGAAACGAGTTTACTACCACTTAGTTGAGCAAATTTGGACAATTTGGTATCAATGGAGCTGTCATCTGTCTTCCAGAGTAAAACTTTCCGACCCTCCAATTTGAGATCAGTAAGTAGCTTTGGTTCGTTCACAACATCAGTAATATAGGTTTCCTTGTTGAAATGTACAACCTTACCTGAGAGGCTATTTATCCATTCGGATACAGGAATGTTTGCAAATGAAACAACAGTGATGCCGCTTAATAGAGTCGGTCTTTTGTTATTGGGAATTAAGAATTCCGAATCTGTAGGCAATACTTTGCTGTAGTCAATGTCCAAAAACCAACCCTCAACATTCTCTGGTTCTTTTTCAATAAATTCTATCCATTTCTTTCCAAAAACGGGCATTGCGTTCAGTAAGGCCAACTTGATCGTCATTCCAGATTCTTGTGTAGTATAGCAGTGTGTTGCGGATTGTGGGGACTCTGTGATACGGAGGTCTATTTTCTTTGAAATTTTCAAGACAGGAGCTTTTTCCGTTGTAAAAATGGCGAATTCTTTCCATAGAAGGGTAGTAGATACTTCCTCATCAGCATTGAGCCTGAAGTTCATATTGATAGTATCTTGTTTGGTCAAATCTAATTGAATCGGGTTGAGATCGCCCTTCGCGAGTTTGTAGACCGTTCCATCTATCACGCTTCTTGCTCGAGAAAGAACCCGTATTTGAAGACCAGTACGTTCTAAATCTGTGACATTGAAATTGCCAGTAACTATCTCCAAGTGATTTCTCGAAACAAGACTGCTGTTGACGATGAAATCGCAGTCCACATCTCGGCCAAGCGAATACTTGTGGTTGGGTTTCAACGGAATTGCTGCGGTTAGTACCAAAAAAACAAGACAGGAAGAAGACTGCACCAATAAATATTGAACTGTTGCAGAGTTACAACAACATACTAGAGCCTTGGTGGCTAATAATCCACATGAGTGTGTTTGACTTGATTTTGACCACTTGCAACAATATTTGTGCAGGAATGAACGATTGGAACGGGTCGTGTGCGTCACACCAAAAGAAAACACTGAGAGGTAGAGGTCCAACTAATCCTCGGAGATTGATATTAGGGCTTCAAGTTGCCAGATCTAGATATGCATACTTTGAAGATAACAGGATGACTTGCGGATAACCATAAAACGGCAAAAATAAATTCAAAAAAAAGAAGCTTCCCCACCAGGAGTCGAACCTGGAATCTTCTGGTTCCACAGAAGTAACTACTATCGTAGCCAGACGCCTTGACCATTGGGCCATGAGGAACGAAGCTTGGACTGGTTTGTTTTGGGATTACCGTACCCTGACTTTCATTTCTTTCTTTCTTTTTGATTCTTTTAAAGATCACAAATAAATGTTGAAGTATTCATGAAATCCACACCATACTTGTTGAGATTCCTTGACTGGTCAATTTCTGAAGAGGCTTTTTGTATTTTCGATGCTGTATTCACATCATTATTTTGTAAACAGTCTATATTGTAACATGGGAACTCGGCCATTTCATGTTGTTTAAGTACCTGACTACTGACTAGAGAATTGCTGCAATAAAACCACCATGGATAAATGCAAAGCTTTCCCCAAGATGTCTACTATGTCGCTCAAATATCAATGTACAATGCTCTAACTAGTTCTACTTCTTGTGAACTTTATACTTGTTTTCCTTATCAGCCTTCTTACCGATAACCTTGGCAACTTCTTCAGCAGCACCCAATTCTAACAATCCTCTCTCGAATGCAGTCAAGCCATCGGAATCGGTCTTTTCTTCTTGTTCGACGTTTTCAGCCACATCGGTGGCTTCGTCGTACAACTTCTCAGCGTAATACAATGGCAAGGATGGAGAGTTTCCGGTCTTCAACAAGATACTCTTTATGGAATCAGCTTCGAAGGAGGCAACAACGTCCTGCAAGTTTTGGGCCAACTTCTCTTCGTCAAAATCACCGGTTATGGAACCAATCTTCACCACAACATTATCCCCCATTGGAGGAAGGAACGATGTGCTAGATAATACCTTGTTCAACTGGTTCTTGAGTGTGACAAAGGACAATTCCTTCATGTTCTTGGAAGCAGTGACTCTGACAGGCAAGGCAGCCTTCTTGGCACCGTTGTCGTAGAACGACTTACCCAACAAGGAAGGCATCAAGTTCAACACGGCGTCATCGACGATGAACAAGTCGTATTCTTGGTACAATTGACGACGCTTTTCAAATGGCTTGTATTCAGTCTTCAATGTCTTCACTGGGATAATCTGGCTGATGGTTGGCAAGTTTTCATTTTCGAGGCTTTCCAATTGTTCGTTGGTAGTAACAAGTTGATCACGAATAATCAAACAGGACTTGACAGTGTCTTGGTTGTGGATAGCATTGGTGACTTGGATGAGCTTTGGTTTGAAGTTGGTTCTGTCGGAGTAGAATTTCTTGGTGGTGATCTGGACGTAGAAGGTGTTGTCTGCGCTGGCTTCGTCTTCATCATCAAAGAGCGAGGCCTTTTCGGCGGGCTTCTTTTCGTTCTTGTTGTATTTGATCAATTCAGCAATGGCCTTGGCTGCGACCTTGCATGGTACTACGGAAACAGGAACCTTTTCCTTTGGCTCTTGTTTCTTTGGTTCTTGTTTCTTCACCACCTTCTTCTCCACCACCTGCTTGGTCTTTTTGGCAGAAGGAGAGGCGACAGGGGAGTCAGTCTTCACAGCACCCTTTCTGGTTCTGGTAGAGACAGGAGCTTTAGGCGATGCAGAAGCCTTGGTTGATTTCTTGGCCATTTTTTTGTCTATTGTGTGCTATTGATGCTAATGGTAGATGAATTTTTCAATGCTCATCTCCATATCATCTCAAAAAAAATCGGCGGGCCTGCAGATAACCACACCCTATATTACCGATACCCATACCACACGGATCCCGAATCGTTTCCAGTTAGGGGTCTACTGGTGGGGGCATGGATGTTTTGGCAATGTATTTGGGGTTGGAGTCGTTGACGTTTCTGTTTTTTACCGAGTCGAGCATGATGGCTGGTACTCCGTTGGTGATGTCTTGGAACAAAACTGCAGGCTTCGAGATGTAGTCGACTTCGTGGTCCTCCTCTTCGTATTTGCGTACTGTAGACCCCGAGACGCCACCTAATCTCTCCCAGAGCAAATGGGACAATTCCTCGGGCGAGTGGAACGGCTTATCGTTGGGTCCTTCTTCCACACGGTTCCAGTGGTCCCATTCGGGCGGTGGCGATAATGGCGGTGAGATAAGGAAACGGCGACTTCCGCTCTCCGACGGAAGCTCCAAGTATTCTATGGTGTCTGATTGTTCAAAGCCAGCGCCGTTTTGTTCCATCAATTGAGCCTGGAGCTCGGGACTGAAACTGTTATCTTTGATACTGTAACTGACATTTGCCTCGGGCCATTTCTGGGATATAAGCTCCAGCATCCGCTGAGACACCTGGCTGTTTTCACATATGAGCAATACCCGGTCGAACTTGGGGAGCGCCACCAATTCCACGACGTGCTTCTCGGGTGCTAGATGCTTGATGATTTCGCTGGGGTTCTGGACGGTTTCGCCCGCTAATTTGGTAATTATGAGAGTATTTGTAGGACCACGAGACATGTATAATGTGCTGGCGTATGTTTTACTAGCGACTTTCTTGTCGTTTTGGATGTTTGACGGCGGTTTGACCCAGAGAAATAGATTACGCTTTCGCCAGTATAGCCTGGATATCGCGTCTGTGTGCAGGAGATTGCAAAAAAACATGATGGTTCCGTCAGTATCGACGACAACAGCAGCGGATGGAGAACGTGTCTTGTTTAGGAATGACTAGCAATGAAAAGATCTGTGCATCAGGGTTCCTAAAAATAGGAGACTTGTACTGTGACAGCTCTAGTAAAATTTACTCAAACTTTGCTTGTTTGGATTGAATTTCCATTATGCTCTATCGTCTATAATGCTATCTAATATTCATCATTTTGTTCATGGAATTTTCGTCTTTGCTAATGACACTGTCGTCACTGATGTCAGAGCCATTGCGTCTGGACTTGAACAAGTCGAACAACGACCAGAACTTGAGGTTTTCGTCTCCTGCAACCGTCGCCAACGTCAAGCTATCGGGACTCAAACACCCACTCAAGATTCTCGAGTCGTGGGCGCCGGAAATCTCGCCTGTCTTTTGCAAAGTAGGATAGTTGAAGAGGGAGATGTTGTTTGTAGGAAAGCCGTGGGTCGCAACAATTTCCATACCAGTGCCGGCGGCGTAGCCCCAGTTCAACGAGCTGATTTGGGAGCCAGTTTCAATGGTATTGACACGGGCACCGGTGGTTGTGTTCCAGAAATGGATGGTCTTGTCGCTGGACCCACCACCGGTCGCCAACAATGACGGTTGGTATGGACACCAAGATAAAGCCTTGACTGCAGCACGGTGATTGGACTTGGTGAACAATGGCTGCGAATTTTGCTGGGAATTGCACTGACGAACGTCCCAGATGCATACAAGATTGTCGTTGCCTCCACTTACAAACTGCAGGCCGTCTTGCTTGTACTCGAGACCACAGATCTCGGCACTGTGGGTGTTTTCCAACTTGCCCATGACATGCGAGGCCACTCTGACGTCTGAGTGGTAGATGTTACCGATGCGCGAGCCACTGGTCAACACATGTTGGTTCCACGACTGGGATGCTATTCTGGTATGGTGGTTGTCACAGTTGAGTGTTCTGAGCTTGGTGTTGGTTTCGATGTCCCAGATCTCGATGAGGCCGTCATCCTTTCCGATGGAGATGTACGAGCCGTCCTCAGACCACCTCAATGAGGTGACAAGGGTCTTATCGGGGAACTCGCAGAGGAGGCCTACGGAGCCTGTGGAGGCATTCCAGACGTAGACAGCATCCTCGAGCCCGATGGCCAACAAGTTTGTCGACGACCATGCAAGGAGATTGAGGTAGAAGTCGTCCACCAAACCAGGAGCATCAAGCACTCTTTCTGGGGCGGTGGGGATCTTTTTGGCCCGAGCCGAGGCGATAGCTGGGCGCAATGACGTTTTGCTGAGCAATTTGCTCTTGGGGTTGGAGTTGTTGCCAGAGATATGGCTGAACAAATCGATGGGTTTCTTTCTTTCGGGAGGCAACGGTTGGTACAACAAGACTCTCGAGTTGACCTCCAAGCCACAGGCTTCAGCAACGTGGTGCTGATAGATACGCGAGGTCTGTGCCTTGATATGGGTCTCTGGCGATGCATTGGGGTGTGGCGTGGCGGTCTTCGTCTCAAGTTTGCCTGAGGTCGAGTTGTGACGCGAAGGAATGAACCTGTCGGAAGTGTTGGATGACGGTTGTTGGAGGAGGAGGTCAGACGACGACGTGATCAACGAGTTAGTTCTTCTCAACTTGTGTTTGGGAGAACGGTGCGAGAGGTACACCGAAGACTTGGACCTGGGGTTGGCCAACGGTGCTTGGAGAAGTGGTGGGCGGGAGAAGCTACCAAGAGAAGGCTTGAGCTGGCGTTGTTGCGGCTGCTGGTGCTGGTGATGATGCTGCTGGACCGGAGCAAGCACCGACAGAGACTCCGACGCCTGTCTCAGGTCTTCCCTCTTTTCCTTCGATTCGGGCAAGTAGATCATTGATCGCGAGACATTGGGACTCATGCTATGGAGATAGAGACGTTTGCTGGGGGAAGCGGCCATTTCCTTTGACGGCGAGTGGTAGTAGCTTCGTTTCTTGGTATTGGGGTTCTTCAAGATGTCGAGGGTGTCCTTCTTGACCGGCGATGTGGGCGAGTCAAAGTATAGAGACATGATGCAAACACGACGAGGGTGTGTCGTCTATTATTGTATGGAAAGATGGAAACGGATCCAGTTAACGGTTAGAGCACGAAAAGCGGGAACCGGTGGCTGGTGGAGATGCAAATGGTGGGTTTTGTGTGGGGCGGAGGAGCGGGAAGCGCAACACAAATGGAAAGGTGTAGAACGGTTCCGGGGGCAAAGGAATCCAAAAGCTGGTGGTGCTGGTTACGGTGGTGGATGAAATTGTTCGACAAATACACCTATGGAATGGTAATTAGAATACCGTTTTGGTAGATGGCAGGTGTTTATGATTTGGCCTAATCGGTCCACAAATGGAAAAGTCGTGCTGCTGCACCAAAAAAATAGTTCACAAACAAAAAAAAGATCGGCTGCCAAACGTCACACAAAAGACGGGTGAAACTGTGCAGGGTTTGGTACCAAGCAAAAAGTAGCGGGTGAAACAGTAGACGAGTAATTGTGGGTGTGTGTTGTAGATTGTAAAGTTAGGAGATGTTACTGTGGCGTTTGTAAGATAATTTCCGTTTTCTTTTTGCAAAATTGCCGATTTTCGGCATTTCTGCCCATTTTCCCCCAAAATCTCCACGATTTTCGTGATATTTCAGCAACTCGCGATCTTATCTCCAAATATAATCCGCTCCGTATCATCTTATTCTCCACAGCAATGGGCCAACAGTCTTCGACGCCCACGATCTCGTCTCACGACAAGGCCATTTTCCAGCTCAAGCAACAGCGTGACAAAATCAAACAGTACCAGAAACGACAGCTCCAGCTTGTAGACCGGCTGTCCGAATCGGCGAGGGCCGCTCTCCGCAACAAGCAGCCAGACCGGGCCAAGTTCTATCTCAAGTGCAAGAAGCAGCAGCAACAGCTCTTGACAAACACATACACCCAGTTGGACAACTTGGAGACCGTCATCGGCACCATAGAATACAAGTTGGTCGAGAAGGACATCGTCAGTGTGCTCGAAAAGGGTAATGTAGTGTTGAAAGGGTTGAACTCGGGGTTGTCGGTCGACAAGATCGACAAGGTCATGGACGATTTGGAAGAGGAACGCATCAAGGTCGACGAAATCAGCGACACCTTGGGCTTTACCGTCGAAGATACAGAAGTAGACGAAGAGTTTGAACGATTGGATGCTGAGATCAACGGCAAGGTTCCTGTGTTGCCCAATGCGCCACCGTCGGTTATTCTCCCTGATGCGCCCCAGGACGTGCCCCAGGAACAACAGCAAGAACAACAGCATCAGCATCAGCACAACTCCAGCACACAGAAGCAACGTCAAGAACCCGCTCTTGCCTCATAGAACTATATACAACTTAATTATCTAACCATTCCAAGAACTCGGGCGTAAAGTAGGAAATAATCAACCGGGCACCTGCTCTCAAGAACCCCTGGTGGGACTCGAACGCAATAGCCTTCAAATCGACGATATTCTTTTCGGCAGCAGCATGGAGCATGGCATACTCGCCACTGACATGGTAGGCACAGATGGGGTAGTCGTGGCACAACTTGGCGGCGTCGGCAATGATGTCCAAGTAGAACGTCGAGGGCTTGACGATGATGGCGTCGGCACCTTCGTTCATGTCTCTGATAAGAGCCCTACGGGCCAAACCAGCACCGCCTGGTGGAAGCTGGTACGCCTTACGGTCACCATGGCCAGGAACACTCCCGGCAGCGTCTCTGAAAGGACCATACAAGCCGCCGCTGAATTTGGCCGAGTACGACATCACCAACACTTTGTGGGCGAGTTCGGCATTGATAAGCCCGGTCTTGATGTCCTTGATACGGCCATCCATCATATCGGAGGGAGCAACGCAGTGGGCACCGGCCTTGGCGTAGTTGACGGCGACCTGGGCGATCCGGAGCACGGACTGTTCGCGGTTCAAGGTTCCGTCTTCGTACAACACACCACAGTGGCCATGCGAGGTGTATTCACACAAACAGACATCGCACATCACGTACAAGTCGGGGAACTGTTGTCTCAACGCCTTGATGGTGACGATGGTAGGACCTTCAGGATCATCAGCAGCGGTTCCGACAGTGTCTTTGGCGCCCTCGGTGAGAGGTACACCAAAGATGATGACGGCACGCAAGCCCTTTTCAACCAAGCCCTGGACATACGGAAGCAACTTGTTGATTCCGTACCGCTTGATGTTGGGGAGCGACGGGATCACGGTCTCTTCGTCGGGCTGGTCCGAGACAAAGAGCGGAAGGATGAACATGTTCTTGGCGAGCTGGCGCTCGTTCTGCCACTCACGTGCAAGTGGATGGTGGTAGCCGCCTTGGAGGATGGACGAGATGTCTGTCCCGGTGGCAGGGAGGTATTCGGCGGTGTGCATTGGTTGGTTGAAGGAGGAATGGAGGGGGGGAGAGATGCGCGGCGGAACTCGACTTTATATGGGAATTTTTATATGGCGGAGAAGTCGTGCCGAGTGCGGTCGTATAAGTAAGCAGCGAAACGACGGGGGCCATTTGTTGGGCCTGGAGTGTTGGATTGGAGCAGGAATGAAGGAGTTGGAGACGTTGATGGAGATGGTGAAGATGATGGTTTGGAGAAGAGGATGAACAAGGTTTAGTTTGAGACAATGGCACTAGATCGGGACGCAATTGACTGGCGACCAACGGTGCGGAATTCGTTATGACGACAGCAGCCTGAGAGAAGCGAAGATAATTAGACGATTCTGCTTTAGGAAACTTGTCTGAAGACGGTGCCGGTGACTGTGGGGAACTGTAAAAGGATCAGACTTTTTGTCTGTCTGACATCTGCTGCTGCAATTGTGCTACAGTTGTCCATAATTATCATGGTGCTACAATAAATGCCGTCATTTTTCGCAGTCATTATCAAGTCAATAAATAGTAATATATGAACTTTGAATCAATCAAAGTCATCAAACATAAAGTGTACAGAGTCGCTTACTTGCGGCTCTTTCTGTCTCTTTTCTTTTCTACCTTTGGCTCCACTTTTGGTTCCGCTTTTGGCTGCTTTGGCTCGACCTTGGACACCGGCTCGACCTTGGACACCGGCTCGACCTTGGGTTCCACTTGCACTTCGTCCTTCTTGGCTTCAGTTTCTGCCTTCTTGGCTTCTGCTTTCTTGTTCAACTCTCTCTTTTCCGTTACACTCTTGTGGATCCTCTTCTTGAGCTCCTGGTTCACCTCTCTCTCGACCTGCTCAAACTCTTCCTTGACAGTCTCGACAGCCTGCTGGACTTCCTGCTTGACTTCTTCAACTTCCTGGTTGAATTCCTTGATCTCAGCTTCAACTTCAGCTTCTCCTTCATCTGCCTTGGATTCTGTCGCCTCCTGGACATTCTTCTGGCCAAAGTATACCGACTGACCCACCAACACCGAGTTGACGACAAAACTGGCAGTGTAGCCGAGCAAAAGCACAACGTCACCCGACTTGCCCTTCTTGGTCTTTGCATTGGTTTTCAACTGCTGGAACGAGGTAAATACCCGGATCAACGCACCGAGCATGTTGGCCCGGATCGTGATGTTCGATAAGTGCTTGGTAGACTTCAATGCATGGTTCTTCTGGATCTGCGGAAGCTTGGAGATAATGCCAATGGGGATTCCAAACACCTCAAGCACAGAAATAAGACTTGAGGGCGCCAACTTGGTGAGGAATATCGTTGTTCCAAGAATGACCCCGATCGGCTCGGCTAAAGAACGAGCAACCTGGCCAACGTTCTCGCCAAGGGACCCTTCCAACTTGAGCTGGCTAGTCTCCTGCAAACGGTAGAACTTGATAAGGAGAAGGATCACCACATTCTGCAACCCGAGCAACAAACTTTCCCCGTAATTGACAAACAGGTTCTTGTTCTGGGCATTGAACACAACGTGAACCAACTGGTTGACAGTCTCCAAACTGATTCCCTCCAATGACAATCCGTTGACAACACCAATTCGGTCCTGCAACACCTTGGGGCCCAAGATCTTCTTGATCTGCGGCACTTTGATGAACAGCGACACCCCCACGATGATGGCTCCAAGTACCGAGGCTAGGATTTTGGCGTATCCGGTTTTCTTTGCGTTCTGAAGCGCCATTCGGAGCAAGAACTTGTTGGAAACATGCTTGTTGAACAAGAGTCGAATGAGAACAACGAGTTGTGATGCCATTGCTAGAAATAGTGGTTCGGTATCTGTCGGTATATGGAGATTTCTACTCGGTTTTTATATAACCCCACAAAAATCATGTGCACTCTATTTTTTTTTAGGAAACCTTCTGATATTCTATCCTTCACAAGCTCTCCACTATAATTCTGGTGTTATATTCTGTAACTACTACTAACTTCTGTATGTATACTACTTATACTGACCCTTCTGGCTCTTCTTCAACTTCTCTTGCAACTTTTCTTGTGTGGTCTCGACGTACTTCAAGTTCTCCAAGTGTAAGTTCAACAACTTGACAATCTCTTCAATAGGAGTTTCTGCGCTCTTGTTATCACCATCCTTCTTCACCAAGTCGCCCTGGGCAAATTCGTTGATCCAGTTCTTGTTAAACACGTCACTCACCGAATTCACCTCGGTGATCAATGTGCTCAAGTTGTCTCCGAGATTGTCCAATCTTTCGTCCAACAATTCGGCATTGTGGTACGCCTTTTCACGCAACCTATCCGTCACGCTCAACGTACTGTTGTGTCCCAGAGCACCACTGGCGTCGGCACCATCGGCAACGACATTCTGGCTCGAGTTCAATTCGACATTGTTCAACAAGATATCGGCCTGTTGCTCGTAGTTATCCAAGAGCTTTTCCAATTCGTCCTGCTGGTTCTCCACAAAGAACAAATGCTGATCTATTCTGGTTTGCATGGCCTCGGCTTCGATGGCATCTTGGTTAAGTTTGGAGATTTCTTCGGCACTCTTTCCCAATTCCAAGTCCCATGTCTTCACTTTCGACGTATACGTATCGAAAATCTTGGATGTGGATGTCAATTGTTTTGACCACTTGGTTATTAAGTCGTCCAAGGTCTTGTTTTCAATAGAAACAGCCTTTGGCTCGAGTTTTGTAGGTTTTAAGGTTGGTTCGATTGCTGTAGAAGCAGATGTGGAAGCACCGGCAGAAACAGGTGCTGTACCAGTGGCAGGAGCAGCTTCGGCCTTCTTTTCTTCAGGCTTTGCACCAAAAGAAAATCCACCCAGTGGTTTGGCATCCTTCTTTTCAGCATCTGCTGGCTTACCGAATGAAAATCCGGCAGACTTGGTTTCTTCTTTCTTTTCTTCTGGCTTGCCAAAGGAGAGTGTTGGTTTGGCATCGTCTTTCTTTTCAGCAGGCTTTCCAAAGGAGAAACCGCCGCTTGGTTTGTCAGCTTCTGTCTTTTCGGCAGGTTTGCCGAAGGAAAACCCTCCAGCTGGCTTGGGTGCGTCTCCAGCTGGCTTGCCAAAGGATAATGTTGGCTTAGCAGCGTCTTCTTTCTTTTCTTCTGGTTTTCCAAACGAGAATCCTCCAGCTGGTTTAGGCTCTTCCTTCTTCGTTGCTCCAAAGGAGAAACCCCCTGTAGGCTTATCGTCCTTCTTTTCGGCAGGTTTTCCAAAGGAGAAACCACCGCTTGGTTTATCAGCTTCTGTCTTATCAGCAGGTTTTCCGAAAGAAAACCCTCCAGCTGGCTTGGCCGCATCTCCTGCTGGTTTCCCAAAGGATAATGTTGGCTTGGCAGCGTCATCTTTCTTTTCTTCTGGCTTTCCAAAGGAGAAACCGCCCAATGGCTTGGGTTCAGCAGCCTTTGCACCTCCGAATAAACCCCCAGTAGGAGCAGGCGCATCAACCTTAGGTGCACCAAATAACCCTCCAGTAGCAGCTGGAGCATCAGCCTTTGGCGCATCAGCCTTTGGGGCAAACAAAGAACCGGAAGTGGCAGATGGTTCGGCCGGCTTTCCGAAGGAGAAAGAAGGAGCGAGTTTGGAGGCATCCTCAGCAGGCTTAGCAGCGGCAGGTGCACCGAACGAGAATCCAGCAGCAGGCTTTGCGGCCTCCGTTTTGTTTCCAAACAAGCCACCAGTAGCAGCAGGTTGTGAATCAGATTTTCCTAAAGAAAACCCACCAGCCGGGGATGGTGAGTTTCCAAACAAGCCACCTGGAGCAGGAGAAGCTGGTTTTGGTTGGTCTTTGTTTCCAAACAAACCGCCCGTCGATCCGGCAGCAGAGTTATTGAGGGAGAATGCAGGTTTGCTTTCGGTGGAGGCACCGAAGGAAGGAGTAGGAGCTGCGTTATTGGAGGCACCACCAAAGGCTGGCGCGGTGTTAGCAGTAGAGCCAAAGGCAGGAGTGTTGGCAGTAGAACCAAATGCTGGAGTGCTTGATGTGGAGCCAAAGGCTGGAGCGTTGGATGTGGTGGTAGAACCGAAGGCTGGGGCGTTATTCGACGTCGATCCAAAGGCTGGAGAAGCGGTGTTGGAAGCACCAAAAGCAGGAGCAGCGGTGTTGGAGGCAGAAGCGCCAAAGGCAGGAGCATTACTGTTGGCAGTAGCGCCGAAAGCTGGTTTATTGGCACTGGCACCGAACGCCGGACTGGCATTGGCACTGGCATTGGTGCTAGCACCAAACGCAGGAGCGCCGCCGGGGTTGGAGCCGGCATTATTGCCGCCAAACAAGCCGCCACCGGCAGTGTTTGAGGAAGTATTGAAGCTGAACGCCATCTTCACCAGTTGTAGCTATTCAGAAATTGTTTCAAACGGAGAATAAACGGGTATATTACTTCGTTTGTTGTGGTTGGATGTGATTGTGTTTATTCTCTTCGATTTTTTTTACGGTTTTGTGTCACGTTTTCCTTCCCATACAAATGCTAATTTTCGATTATACCAAACGACTTACCAAATGGTTGGTGGTGTTGTGTAGGTTCAATTGGTTCAAAACAGGCTTCTACAGTACACTGGTGGGGCCTACAGGCAAAAGCTAAATATATGTCGGTTGAGAGAAACGGACATTGACCATTTATTCTTATATAATGTGTTGTTGATTCCCACAAGAAATTTACTTCTTGGAACCTTGGGCAGCAACAGCAGCAGCACCGGCAGCGGCGGCTTCTGGGTCCAAGTAGTAGGCTGGCTTGGTTGGTTGCAACTTTTCGTCCAATTCGTAGACCAATGGGATACCGGTTGGGATGTTCAAGCCGGCGATGTCGTCGTCGGAGATGTTGTCCAAGTACTTGACCAAGGCTCTCAAGGAGTTACCGTGGGCAGCAACCAAGACGGTCTTGCCGGCCAACAAGTCGTTGGCGAGCTCGTCTTGCCAGTATGGCAACAATCTGTCGATGACCAACTTCAAGGATTCGGTCTTTGGGATGACAGCAGGGTCGATGTCGGTGTATCTGATGTCGCCAACTTGGGAGAATTCGGAGTCGTCTTCAAGGACTGGAGGAGGGATGTCGAAGGATCTTCTCCAGGTCTGGAACTTTTCTTGTCCGTACTGTTCCAAGGTCTGGGCCTTGTCCTTACCTTGCAAGGCACCGTAGTGTCTTTCGTTCAATCTCCACGATCTCTTGACAGGGACGTACAATTGGTCGGCGGTGGACAAAGCGAGGTTGGCGGTCTGGATGGCTCTGGACAACTTGGAGGTGTGCAAGATGTCGACCGAGATGCCGGCTTCCTTCAACAATTCACCGGCTCTGGCAGCTTCCTTTTCGCCAACGGCGGACAAACGGACGTCGACCCAGCCGGTGAACAAGTTCTTTTCGTTCCATTCGGATTGGCCGTGTCTAACTAAAACTAACTTGGGCATGGTAAATATATTTGTGTGGTGGTGTGGGATTCCTTGCGAAAAGAATTGGGCGAATATCGGTCCGCTTAAATAGTGTCGAGCCACCGCCGCGGACCGCCATCACCAGTCGCTCGGACTTCGGAGGGCCATTGGGGGCGGTCACGTGGCACGGCCTAAGGTGACGCTTATGTAACGGCGCCAGGGGCAGCCTGGCTGCGTCTACACCACGTCATGGCGGCGTGGCGGTGTGGGTGTGGGTGTGGGGTCGGCACCACAGTGGGTGTATGTATGGCCAGGGTGAGCCCGGTGGAGGGTTGGTGTGGTCCGGGCCCAGCGCCGGGTTCCGAACGGCCGGCTGGAGCATGGAAGTGGCGAGAACGGGAAAATAGCGGGAAAAGTTAGCGAGAACAAAAGTTAGCGAGAGAAATGGAAGGAGAAAGAGAGGGAACAACGAGAACTAACGAAAGAGAAGTAATTTGATGTGTACGTGAAGTAGAGATTTGTGTGTGTATTTGTCTTGTGTATCTGTGTCTGTGTCCATTTTCTTGTCTGATTTATTTGTCTTTTATCGTTGTCTGTAGTTAGCTATTTACTTAGTTATGGACACTTATTTGTGGTGAAATCGCATTTGTCACCGTTTGATTACACGTTTTTGGCGCTGTTTTAGGTTTATTCCTGATTTTTGTCTCCATACTTTTATGTTAAGGTTTGACTGTGGCAAACGAAACAAAACTAACGAAACAAAGAGTGTGAGTCAATTGTGGAGACTGGCGGACGTTCAATCTGCCACGACTTACAGTCTCAGCCTAGAGATTAGTGTTGATCCTTTGTGGTGAGTCTCTCTTTGTAGTGATGAGCTCAGCCTGTAGTGTTATCCCAATTACAGATGGTTCTTTGTAATCGTGTTTCCGTCATATCCCAGTGTCTTTCTTTTATCTGTTAATTCATCTGGTAGTTGCGGCTCTCCACTTCCGTCAAGTTCTTGTGGTCTGCCGGATTCGCAGCCAGCTCGTACAACGTAATCACCGGGTCCTTGGTCAACTCGGTATACTCGCCCCTCAACTCCACGTAATGCAAATGGCTCTCGTCTTCGTCTCCCCACACGTCCTCGATAAATACCGTCAACTGCTGCACGCCGGTGAAGATGTGCCGTGGCAAGTAGTGCTCGACAAAGTCGCCGTCGTCCACTAGTTCGTCCGGCACGTCGTCATCGCTATACATGACGCCCACCTGTGGATTCTCCAACACCAACGTCGGCTTCTTGGACTCGACGTTGTCGAAATCGACGCTGGTGTCGTTCTTGAACAACCGGATGGTCTTCGGACAGTAGCCGTCGCCATTGGTGCGTAGAATAAGCGAAAAGAGCTTGACAGACCCGTTCAAAAACGGAATGTTGAGCACCACTTGCGCATCACAGTCACTCTTCACCACCGGCCGCAACTTGTACTTGTCTTCCGGGGCTCGGAACAACTGGTGCACCTCGTCGCTGGGATTGGCGACGTTCAACGCCGTCACATGCGGGATGTCGATCTTGGAAAAGAGCGACTGCGACGAATTGGTAGGAATGGGCGCCACATGCAGATGTGCGTGGTGGTGGTGGTGTTCGTCTTCACAGGACATTTTATGGAGAAGGTGATTTCGTGGGGGATTTTCTAGTGATGATATATATTTTGATTACATAAGCGCTGACCTAACCCAAAAACACGCTCGTATACAAGCACACGACCATAACGACAAAGCCCCACACCGTCAAGCCTAACGAGAGGTTCTTGAAGATGTGTTCGAGGGTGGAAGGGTCGTCCAGCTCGGACCCGATCAACTTGTAGCCAAACAAGCCGGGAAGAATGAACGAAATGGCTGTCGAACCGGTGGCTCCCACGATGGCCAACACCAATGCAAACGATTCGATGGACACGGCAAGACCGTACGCAACCACCAAGAGAACTGTGGTGATGACAATGAAGGTGGACTCCGGAAACGGCACTATGAAACCCTTGGGTCTGTCGCTCTCCTCGTCGGTCAAGAGCGTAGCGGTTTCTCCCTGTTCTGCGCGTTTGAACCAGTTGGTCTGGGTCCAGTAGTAGATGTTGTTGACGCTGATTCTGGCGGGATGCAACATCAATGGGAACGAGAAGATCACCATAAACACGATGGAGAACCGACCAAGAGTCGTGGTCCAGTTGTTGGGGTACGAGAGGATGACATTTCCGCCGACACTGTCACCGAAAGTCAAGTAGCCGGTCAAGCCAACCACAATGAAGAACGCCGACGATAACGCAATGGCCGAGTTGACCAACTTGGTGAGCGCCGTCAACGACTTGTCCTTGGCCTCGTTGACGATAGAAAACATGTTCTGGTGGCCGGTGAAGGCGAACACGATGATGGAGAACGTCGAGAACACGCCGGTGAGGGTGGGCGGCGTGAGGGTCAATTCGCCTCTTTCCGGAATGTCACCGATGAAGTAGTGGGCAATGACCAACAACGACATGTAGAGAATGGCCACAAGGCCAAGAATGGAGGTGTACTTCAACGAGTCGAGGTTTTTGAGGAACGACAACGGCACACAGATGACGGCCGAAACCAACACCCAGAACGTGCGGTAGCTGGACTCGTCCAAGAAAGGCACAGACGCTATGGTGGGCATGATATCACCAACGAGAACGAGATACGACAACGCACACCCGAAGCACTGGATGGCGATGGCAATGTCAAACACGACGGAAAGTGTGGGGTATGTGATGGAACACAAGTTGAAGAAGGTGGCGCTTCCCGGAGGCACATACTTGGAGACGTATGCCTGGAGGAAGAGGCCATAGCCCGAGGTCGCGGCTGCCAATAAGATAATGACAATGCCAAACACCAAGCCATCGGTGGAGAATGCGTACGGCATGGAGAGGAGACCGGCGCCGATGATGGTCTTGATGAGGGAAATCGCGGACGAAGTGGTGGACGCGCCGCCGCCGTCTATGGAAGGCATGATTGTGTTGTTTTCAGCTGATAAAGAGCGAGAAACGTTAGCGACACAAGGGGAGAATGTTGTGGATTCGTCCGTCACTTTCGGATGGTTCCCTTTTATTATGGCTGGATTATGTGATCCCGCGGGAGTGCACACAGCCCCGTCAAAAAAAAGCCCAAACGACAAAAACACAGGTGTGGAGAGGAGTGCACATAGCATGACCACTGCACGACGAGGCCCATCACAGGGCCAGGAATGGCCCACAGGGGTAGATATTGGCGGGCTGTGGAGGGTGCAGCCGAAATGGGGTCTGCCGATGTGGCCCAATGGCTTGAGGCGGTCGTATGTTTCCGACAATCGCCGCCATTAGCAGCGGTTTAGTGTCGTTGTGGAGGCGATCTCGGCCGGGAGATGGCGAGCACCCGCGGAACTTCGTCCCTATTCGGGCGTTTTTTTGTCTGGCCTCGCCGCGAACACTGACTCGGGCCAGTGTCTGTGCCTGTGTCTGGATTTTCCTGTACGCAACCCGGACACTCCTCGCTACGGCCCCAGCGCCCGTCGTAGCGCGCGCGCCCACCGCGGCCACCGCAGCCGCCGGACTTTAATGGTGGTACTCCTTCGGGAAATAAACCAACTCACACAGCAATCATAAATGTGGACGCTTGATTTCTCATTACTCCACACGGGAAATATTAGCCTATTCCCGCTGCCACACGGCTTAGCATACCTTATTTTAGGCCGTGTCCCGCCCCCCGGTTTCTTGTTGTAGTATATACCCAGAGTTTTTGCCGCCATTTCACCAGAGCTCTGGTCGTGCCGCTGTGCTCATAATTGACCTACTGGATTTGCCTTTTGCCTCGCCCTGGCCATTTTCCGCACACACCTTAGTTCGCACACTACTCCTCCACAACGTTTCGCAACAAAACAATCTTTTATCGACAAACTCTCACCTCCACCGTAGATAATCACATCCCTTGAGCTGCCCGTCGCTGTCGGATCCCCAGCCTATCACACCCGTTCCCCCCCTTCCACAGACCTTACCCCCGGCGTTTCCACACTTTACCGCTACCGTTTCCCGTTTTCCCCCACCAATGTCCGACGGAGAATTCACCCGCACCCAGATCTTCGGCACGGTGTTCGAAGTCACCAACAGATACACCGACCTCAATCCCGTGGGCATGGGCGCCTTCGGGTTGGTGTGTCTGGCCATCGACAAGCTCACGGGCCAGAACGTGGCCGTCAAGAAGGTGATGAAGCCGTTCTCGACGTCGGTCCTCGCCAAGAGAACCTACCGTGAGTTGAAGCTCCTCAAGCACTTACGACACGAGAACTTGATCACGTTGGACGACATCTTCCTCTCGCCCCTCGAAGACATCTACTTTGTCAACGAGCTCCAGGGTACCGACTTGCACCGCTTGTTGACGTCCAGACCGTTGGAGAAACAGTTCATCCAGTACTTCACGTACCAGATCTTGCGTGGATTGAAGTACATCCATTCTGCCGGCGTCATCCACCGTGATCTCAAGCCGTCCAACATTCTTATCAACGAGAACTGTGACCTCAAGATCTGCGACTTTGGCCTTGCCAGAATCCGCGACCCGCAGATGACCGGCTACGTCTCCACCAGATACTACCGCGCGCCGGAAATTATGCTTACATGGCAGAAGTACGACACCGAGGTCGATCTCTGGTCTGTCGGGTGTATTTTGGCCGAGATCATCGAGGGAAAGCCGTTGTTCCCCGGCAGAGACCATGTGCACCAGTTTTCCATCATCACCGAGTTGCTCGGGTCGCCGCCAGCAGACGTCATCGCCACGATTTTGTCGGAAAACACGTTGCGGTTTGTCCAGTCGTTGCCCCAACGCGAGCCCATTCCGTTCAGCGAAAGATTCGCCAACTGCACACACGTCGAGCCCGAGGCCATCGACTTGTTGGAGAAGATGTTGCAGTTCGACCCCAAAAAGAGAATCACAGCGGCCCAGGCCTTGGAACATCCGTACATGGAACCGTTCCACGACCCCACCGACGAGCCCGTGTGCGAGTCCAAGTTCGACTGGAGCTTCAACGACGCCGACTTGCCGGTGGATACCTGGAGGGTCATGATGTATAGCGAGATCTTGGACTTCCACCAGATCCTGGGCGTCAACGGCCAGCCCGACCAACAACAACTTCAACAACAGCAACAGCAACAACAACAACAGCAGCAACAACAACTTCACCAACAACAACCAGGCGTTGCTCCGGAATCTGTGTCTGGTGAGGCCATTTAGGACGTTTCGCAGGCTTTATAGAGTAACACACATTATGTATATCGCACTATCGCACTAGGCGCCAAATAAAATAATCATAAAACCAAAACCAAAACCAAAACCAAAACGAAATCTTACGACTTCCTCACGTCCACGCCATTGAATGTCCACCAAACCTGCCACGTTCCAGCAGGCACCAGCGCTCACCAAACAAGTGAATGACCGTTTGGCGGTGTCTCTCGCCCCAACGGACGGCGACAGCTACTTGCTCACGTTCCACAACACGCTGCCAGACACCGTCGTGGTCAATCCCACCAACGGCGAGGCCCACGAACTGCCCACACCCGCTGCCGGCTCGTGGTTTCCGTTCTTCCAAGACGAACCGGCGCCCGTGCCGAAACAACAGCCCCACATCGACATCTTCCTTGGCTACGTCCAGTTGGCAGGATACGTGGTCTTAAACTACCGGTTCGCGTTGGGCAATGCCGTCAACCCGTCAGAGACCAACAACTGGTGGAAAAACTCTGAGTACGTCCACCACTACCAGGAAGAAGACTCAGACGACATCGTGGCCTCCAAACTCAACGCTATCCCCTTCATCAAACACAACTCAGACAAACCGCTCGTTATCGGAGGCAAGATCGGCGGAATCCACGATTTGCCCAAGGAAAAAGACGCCTACGACAGACACAGACACTTGGTCTACGACTTACTCTACTCGTTCAACTCGACAAAGCTTGCGCCGCCAGAAAAGATCCCCATAGACGAGTTGACAGAAGCCATCATTCCTTTCTACACCACCAACCAGAGCCTCCTCTTCACAGACATCACCCTCCAGCCAGCGGCTTCCAGTACTTTCCACATCAAGTTCCCGCAACGCCACGACCTTCCGCCGTCTTACAACACCCGCCTGTCGGGAATCGTAGGCGATCAAGGGCTCGTCTCCATCAAATACTCGTTGATCGTAGGTTTGCTGGAGAAATCGGAAAACTCCCTCGTCCCGTCAGCCATCTACTTTCCTCTCGAGATCAAGGGTGAAAAAGTGGGCACCAATGAGAGATGGTGCCAACAGAATTACTTGCAGAGTACCGTCACCGACAAGGAATGGACCGCAGTCGAGATCCTGAAACAAAAGCCAAAGCAACCAGAGTTGCCGACTCCCAGGGACGAGGAACGTGAAACCTTTCTACAAGACTTATCGAAGCTCATTGAAGCCGATCTCTACAACATGCCCAAGATCTCCACCACAGAAAGACGCAAGAGTATTCATGCAGTGGAAGACGACGAAGGGTTGGTGCCACAACTACCACACCACCTCAAGACACAGTACCAGCTCCGTGTAAATAATCAACAGATGTGTCTTATCAGTCTTTCCAAGCCGTACTTCCACATTGGCGACGATATCAATTTCATTGTCGACATCAATCCGTTGGACCATTCGGACTCCACGAAGGTTGTGGGGTTCCTCGTTCACATGGAAGCCCATGAGATATTTGGCGACGAAGAATACGAGAATGTTTACCGAGTCACGGCCAACTCCAAGTTCAACACCTTTGGCAGTGCTATGTTTGATTCTGCCTCCAAAAACAGTAATCACTCGCTCGTCAACGGATCGGTCCACATCCCTCGCCACTTGACACAACAGTTCCAATCCAGCTTGGTTAACTTGAAGTACTTCTTGGTGTTCAAGTTTAATCTTAATGAATTTGACTTTTCACAAGAACTTCCACAGCAACCATCCGAAACAAACGAAACAAACGAAACCTTATTACACCACGAGGAAGACGTTTA
Source organism: Teunomyces kruisii (assembly GCA_003706535.2). Classification (NCBI taxonomy): domain Eukaryota; kingdom Fungi; phylum Ascomycota; class Pichiomycetes; order Serinales; family Debaryomycetaceae; genus Teunomyces; species Teunomyces kruisii. The sequence continues at coordinate 38,710 of PPLR02000013.1, forward strand.
CGACGTTATTAAGGCGTGTCGGTTTGATAATGCAGGCACAGAGTTACGGTTCCGGTTACCAATTGTACTACTCCCTTAGATAAAACATTGTCGCCTCTAGTTGTTTATATTTGTCTAGAACTTAGCATGTTTACTCGATCTGGAAACAAATCAGATTTTTGCCATTAAATTACCTAATCGGGAAGTGTAATTAATTAAATCTCGCACCACGCTAATTTCCATTTTGGGTAATACATTTGGAACCCAACTCTTCCTATTCAAGCTATGGCTTTAACAAAACGGGGGATATAAACAACAAGTGCAAGGGTTCATAAGGCAGTTGTGGAGATTAATATATAACCAGTTGACAGTCTGTCAAAAAAATACGGTTCAACGTATTTTGTTTCTCATTCACTTTCGTTATCCCACCCAAATATGAGATTGTTCAAGTTTGCAGCTGCTTTCCTAGCTGTTACAACGGTATCTGCTGTGGTGGTAGAGCCATCTTCAGAAGAGTTCGAAGTGGACATTACCCAAAGGAGCATCGGATCGGTCGTGGGCTCTTTACTTCATGATATCGACATTCCAAAAATTTTAGGCTCCATCAATTTTGAAGGAATCGCAGGATTCACCAACAAGTTGTTGACAGAAAATGACCACGTCAAGTACTTGGACGACCTTCTTGTTCTTTTGAAGGATACACACATTCTTCCTATAACTGCTACGTTCATCATTACCCACAACAAGACTAGAGAGATCGCTAAAACGGTTTTGGTCGACTCCTTGAAATACATAGACAAGGTCAACACAACATCCTTCTTCATTGCGTTAGACCAGTCTGGTTTAGCTTACTCTATTGTTGCCGGTGCAATTGAAGACCCACAATTCTTGCCTGCGGTGTTGACAATTGTGAAGAAGTTTATTTCTTCTGGACAGATTTCCGTTGGCTCGATCGTTGGATCAGTTCTCGGAGGTGGTGGTAAGGGCACAACTGCGGTCAAATCTACAGCCATCACCTTTGGGACAGCCACAACAAAGGCAGCTACTATCGTAAAGTTGTCAACTACTGGTGGGCCCGTTGCCGCTGCCGCTACCACCCGTGCTACAACCGCCGCCGTGGGCAAGTCAGTATTAACTGATACCACCCAAGTGATCACCACTTCAAGTGCTGCAGCAGCCGGTGGTGGCCTACTCGGCAAAGTAGAATCTTATGCAAAGGCTGCCCCCAGTAAGCTTGGTTATAAGAAGAGATCTCCCGAAGAAGAAGCTTTCTACCTCCAAAAGAGAGATAACATCCAAGACTTGTTGGTTACGATTTTGTCGTCCGTTGAAAGATCAGGTTTACTTCCTGCCACCATTTCCGCCTTGATTGAAGATCCAAGTTTCCAGGACGAAACTGTGATCTTGCTTGGAGGTGTGTTCAAAAACTTGGGCAAGGAAGTTGGTCATCTTAACTACGGGGCTATCAAGCCACTCTTGTCTTCCCTTCTTCTGTCGGGTTTGTTACAACACACCGTGGAAAGAGCCTTGGGAGATGCACAATTAAGAAAAGCCATACTCGGTGACTTGGGTGGTCTTTTCAAGAGGGGAGTTATTACCAGTGCTGACTTGGGAATTGAAGAAAGGGACACCACCTCTTCTGTTACTTCGCTTGTTACTAGTGTTACGTCGTCGGCCCCTAAGAGCTCCGGTAGTTCTTCTGCGTCGAAATCATCAGCAACGGCTTCAAGCAAGTCCGCTGGTGGTGCTCCATCTTCAGGAAAGTTTGGCCAGACGTACGTCGCTTATGTCTTGGGAGCAATGGCTGCTTCAGTAATGTTTGTAAATTAATTAGTCTATACCCAGTTGATATTATATGAAAATTGTTCTGACTTTGATTATTGTTTCAAGTTCATCTTAAGGGTTAGTTTTGCCATTTGTCAATTTTGAAAGGTATGCTGGTCGGATACTGACGAGATCAGACTACAGACTTATCCATCCATACAAAATTAAAACTCGATTGGATCACCTACTGAACTTAATCTTTTTTTAAAGTACCGATGCTTCTTGTTCTTCAACAAAACGATTTATTTACTAGTTTAATTTGGTTAGTTTGGGTTGGACTTTGCAACCGTTGCCTCGATTTATATTTGCTAAAAACAATCCAAAATTACATCACTACGTATGATTATTTTTCCTATTGTGTAACGTTCCATAGTTGACGTTAGCTCAGGAGGTCGGTCGGGGAGCCATCACCTGTCAACTGGAATTATACGCAGTCTGCGACATCGTTTATTCCTGCATATTCCTGACACGATGTGATGAATTAGGTAAGAAGTACAATCGAGCTGCGGACGGATTGGAACCAGCCGTGCAAGATGAATCTCGACATCTCTGACGAAGAACACTCCGACGAACACCAATACTACAGTGACGACGACGATGCAGCCAAGTCGTTTGCCTCGACCCACTACTCCACCACCGAAGATCGGTTTATCAAAGACCACGATTTGAAGGTGAAGGCGTTTGAAGCGTTACATCTTGGGGGCCACAGTCATAACCACCCGTTCCAAGCGCTCCAGAGCGGTGAAGTTACTTCTTCTCCGCGCAGAAGACAGTCAATTATAGATCTTCCTCGCAACCCGAAGATAAACTACCATCCAACCCCATCGACCGCGTCCCACAACAACAACCATACGCAGAACCCCACCGCCAGTGCCAACGCGTTGCCAGAAGAGTATCCTTCCGCCGAACTCATTGAGTTGTACCAGAATGTCCGTACTTGTCTTGATCTCCGCCACAAGTACCTCAAGTTGTCGATCCAGAACGATGAGATGAACCCAAAGAACTGCGACAACTGGACGATTTATCCACCTCCTCCAAAGCCCACCTACAAGTCCAAGAATAGATTTAACCAGATCGACATTACCGACGACGAAGAGGACGAGTTTGAATTTGCCAAGTGCCATATTCCTGCTGCCACGACCAAATATTCGTTCCTGGTAGACTCCGAAGATGTGTACCATGTTGAGGACGAAAACGGCGAATCGTTGGTGAAGGTTCCTACGCTTCACGACTATTACTCGGACTTGAATAAAATTGTTAAAGTCTCTTCTGACGGGCCTTCGAAATCGTTTGCTTTTAAACGTCTCCAATACCTCGAAGCCAAGTGGAACTTGTACAACTTGTTGAACGATTTTGAAGAGAACAAGCAGTCGAAGCGGAACCCACATCGTGATTTTTACAATGTTCGTAAAGTCGATACCCATATTCATCATTCTGCCTGTATGAATCAGAAGCATTTACTCAGATTCATCAAGTACAAGTTGAAGACCAAGCCAGATGAACAGGTCATTTTCAGAGATGGAAAGATCTTGACATTGCGTGAAGTATTTGAATCGTTGAACTTGAGTGCTTACGACTTGAGTATCGATACTTTGGATATGCACGCGCACACCGATACTTTCCACCGTTTTGACAAGTTCAATCTCAAGTATAACCCTATTGGTGAATCCAGATTGAGAGAAATCTTCTTGAAGACCGACAACTTCATCAATGGGGAGTATTTGGCGGAACTTACCAAGCAAGTGTTTGAAGATTTAGAGTCGTCCAAGTACCAGATGAATGAATTGAGAATCTCCATTTACGGCAGATCTATCGACGAATGGGACAAACTTGCAGCTTGGATTGTTGATAACAAGTTGTTTTCCCACAATGTCCGGTGGTTGATTCAGGTTCCAAGATTGTATGACTTGTACAAGAAGAACGGGAACGTGTCTACTTTCCACGATATTATCAAGAATTTGTTCCAGCCTTTATTTGAAGTTAGTATCAACCCTTCGTCACATCCTAAACTTTTTATTTTCCTTCAACGTGTTGTTGGATTTGATTCCGTTGACGATGAATCCAAGAGCGAAAGAAACCAACAGAAGAAGTTCCCTCCAGCTGGAGGTTGGAACTCGGCCACAAACCCTCCATACTCGTACTATATTTATTACTTGTTTGCCAATTTGACTACTTTGAACAATCTCAGACTTAAGTTGGGCTACAACACCTTTGTTTTGAGACCACATTGTGGCGAGGCCGGTGACCCAGAGCACTTAATTTCGGCATTCTTGACGTCGCACTCCATTTCCCACGGTATTCTACTTAGAAAGATTCCGTTCATTCAGTACTTGTACTACTTGGACCAAATTGGATTGGCCATGTCTCCGTTGTCCAACAATGCACTTTTCTTGACCTACGACAAGAATCCGTTCTACAACTTCTTCAAGAAGGGTTTGAACGTCTCCTTGTCTACGGACGATCCGCTTCAGTTCTCGTACACCAAAGAGCCATTAATTGAAGAGTATTCTGTGGCTGCGCAGATTTACAAGCTCTCCGGTGTTGACATGTGTGAATTGGCCGGCAATTCCGTGAAACAATCGGGCTGGGAAAACTCAATCAAGAAGCACTGGTTAGGAAAGAAGTTTGCCTTGGGTGGTGTTTTGGGTAACGATATTGAAAAGACCAACGTTCCTGATATTAGAGTTGGCTATAGAGAGGAAACTTTGAAGAGTGAATTGGAATTAGTTGATTACTATACCAAGTTAGGCACTGCCAACCCCCATAAATAAGAAAATCCAAACAAATAGAATTAAAAATCTCGATATTTAGAAATGAAGGAGTCAAAGAATAGAATTTAAAATAAACAGAAACGAAGAAACTCAAAAAGTTAGCATACGATCTTTTCTGCAAAATGTACAATTAATATGTGGATGCAATAATGCAATCGAAACTATTCTACCAGTAGGGCCTTGCCGAAGCAGAGAAGACACCATACTGAGAATGTGGACGTATTTTTTTAGCCAGGAACAGCCACGTTTCATTTATTGGATTACAAATCACATTCCTTATCCCCCACTATGTGATACGGATTCACGACTTCTTACCTTTTTTAACGCCGTGCTAGGGTTCCCCAATTCATTAATAAGCACCGCATTGGGGAAAACGCCGGAAAACACAACTTTAATTCCGCGACCTACAAATAGCCACTGCCTATTGGTCATGAGCCAGTAACTTCACAGTTATATTGGTATTAGATGGGTACCAGATTGGATCTATACTGGCACTGAATCTATATTATGATTGCCTTTGAAGCAAATATCGATGAAATTTGGTGCTGACAAATTTTGGGGCTGATAATTTTTGGGGTCGACAAATTTTGGGGCTGACAAAGTTGGCACCCAAAAAGACGGCAAAATTCTAGCAAGTTCAAGGATGTAACATGCGGCGAGATTAGTAATCTTACATACCACCACAGATTACCTTTCTTACAAATTGAGGGTATAAAAGGGAGAATTCCTGGTGTGTCAATTGACCAATATCTGTAGATACACTACAACCATCATAATGTCTACTACTGTTATTGTTTCTGGGGCTAATGGCTTCATCGCTCAACATATCGTCAAGCAATTGATCGAAAAAAAGTATATTGTTGTCGGCACGGTTAGAACTAAGGAAAAGGGTGAACAATTGAAGAAGGACGTTGATTCTGACAACTTCACTTACGAAGTTACCGGCCAAATTGAAAAGAAGGGTGCTTTTGATGAAGTATTGAAGAAGCACACAGAGGCTACCGTGTTTTTACATACTGCCTCTCCCGTTACCTTTACGGCCACGGATTTTGAAAAGGAGCTATTGACTCCTGCAGTTGATGGTACTAAGAATGTTCTTGAAGCAATCAAGACATATGGTCCACAAATTCAACGCTTAGTTGTCACTTCCTCTGCTGCTGCCCTTCTCAACCCATTCCAAACTGGAAAGTATGTATTGGATGAAAAGAGCTGGAACCCAATTACTTGGGAACAGGCTTTGGAAAACGTTACCCTAGCATACTTAGGTTCCAAAACATTTGCTGAAAAGGCCGCATGGGACTTCGTGGAAAACGAAAAGCCAAACTTTTCACTTTCTGTTGTTAACCCAGTGTACGTGTTTGGACCACAAGCTTATGATCTGGCCGTCAAAGGCACATTAAACTTCTCGGCTGAAATCATTAACGGTTTGTTAAAACTCGAGCCAGATAGCCCTGTTACTGATATTTCGGGTCAATATATTGACGTAAGAGATGTCGCTCGTGCTCATTTACTGGCTTTCGAGCAAGGAAACACGAAGAGCGAAAGACTTATACTTTCAGCTGGTAACTACACCGCTCAAGCAGTACTTAACATTATTCGCAAGAACTTTGCTCAGTTGAGAAAGAGACTTCCAACTGGTAATGAGAACGACGATGACTACAAGCTTGATTATGAACTTAAGAACGAGAGTACCAGAGAAATTTTGGGATTTAAATTTATCGATATTGAAAAGAGTACTGTTGATACTGTTGAACAAATTGTGAGGGTCAATGGACTTTAATCAAGTTGGAGTGATCAATTTTCAGTATTAAAAACAGAAGAGTAAGTTAGAAGGTGAAGCGTTAGACATTGCAGGAGTGTCATTGCGAAGTCACACAGATGGGAAAGTAGTCCACTTGAGGGCATTGTAACTAAAAAGCCACTACACTTTCATGTAAATGGATCTAAAGAAACCCGGTACTTTAGAACAAATCACTTCATTCTATAGTATCATTTTTAAGGCAGTAAAATCTATTTCCTCGTATTCATACATTTTACCTTTCAAAATCTTAAATTTGGGAGCACCCAAGACTTTTAGTTAATACACAACTCCCAAAGCATATTTTACTCTGGTAGCAGTTGGAATCAATTTGAGAAAGCCCTATCTCAGTCCAAACCATCTCTTTCTCTCTATTTGAAACAATTGGAACTTTGTCAATTTTGGATATCGAAGTATCGGCTTCCAAGATCATTTCTCCGTTTCACTACGTAATCTGCATACGTATCATAATGACCTGCATATATTCTTGTGAAACTTGGTCGGGAGGGGGGACATCAGGCTCTATCTCTGTCTTTCACTAATCTTGTAAAAGCTAGCGATTGAATCCTACTATTGGATTCATTGAACCTGATCTGACATATGCCATCATGATAAGAGCCAATACTTAAAATTTCTCCTATACTGGGTAAAGCTGCAGAATTGGGTGAAGGATGTTGCAATGGACACTCAAACAGTTGGTGGGATGAGAGAATAAAAAACCTTTGACCTTTGAAAGTCACATTTTATGCATTGTATTACTAATCGTGCTTCATAACCCCATTCACTCCAATGTATTGTCGATCAATCTTCACATTTCTAAATGCGGTAGGTGGCTTTAATCAATTAACGAGTACCCCATTGGCTGATCACTATAATGCACTCCCTGGTTGGCGGCGATCTACAAAAATTTCCAGAGGCCTTGACCATGATTCAATACTCGCACAGACACAATGATGCAATTTGATAGGGGAGTATCCACCAGTCACACAATACACCAGTTCATTGGTACCAAAGCGCTTGTGTTATTGTTTGCGCCAAAGATGTCAACGGATTTAGTATGGATGCAAATTATTGAGAATGAATTTCACTTCGGAGTTAACCCTGAAAATATCTGACGTTGCAACTTGCGGCAAAATTAGTAATCGCACATACCACCACATACATTCAAAGTTGCAAATTGCGGGTATAAAAGAGGGAACTCCTGGTGTCACAATTGACATTTATCTGCTGACTTTTCTAAAACCAACAAAATGTCTACTACTGTTATTGTCTCTGGGGCAAACGGCTACGTTGCCCAACATATCGTCAAGCAATTGATTGAAAAAAAGTATATTGTTGTCGGCACGGTTAGAACTAAGGAAAAGGGTGAACAATTGAAGAAGGACGTTGATTCTGACAACTTCACTTACGAAGTTACAGGCCAAATTGAAAAGAAGGGTGCTTTTGATGAAGTATTGAAGAAGCACACAGAGGCTACCGTATTCTTGCATACTGCCTCTCCAGTCAACTTTGGGGTTACGGAATTTGAAAAGGAGCTATTGATTCCGGCAATTGATGGTACCAAGAATGTTCTTGATGCAATCAAGACACATGGTCCACAGATTCAACGTTTGGTTGTCACTTCCTCTGCAGCTGCAATTCTTAATCCATTTGACGCTGGAAAACCTTTAGTAGATGAAAATACTTGGAATCCAATCACTTGGGAACAGTCCTTGGAAAATGTTTCTTACGCATACTATGGTTCTAAGACCTTTGCTGAAAAGGCCGCATGGGACTTCGTGGAAAACGAAAAGCCAAACTTTTCTCTCACTGTTGTTAACCCATTGTACGTGTTCGGACCACAGGCTTTTGATCTGGCCGTCAAAGGTACATTGAATTTTTCGGCTGAAATCATTAACGGATTGTTAAAACTTGAGCCAGACAGTCCTATTAGTGAACTCTCCGAACATTACATTGACGTGAGAGATGTTGCTCGTGCTCATTTACTGGCCTTTGAGCAAGAAGACACGAAGCACAAAAGACTTATACTTTCAGAGGGAGAATTTACCATCTTCGAGATACTCAAAATTATTCGCCAGAACTTCCCTCAGTTGAGTAAAAAACTTCCAACTGGTCAGGAAGCTGATGTCAAAGAGTTTTCATTTGATATCAATAATGAATTGACCAGAAAGACGTTGGGATTTAAATTTATCGGTCTTACTAAGAGTGTTGTTGATACTGTTGAACAAATTGTGAGAGTCAATGGAGTTTAAACAAGTTGGAGGGGTTATTATTAGATAATAAAACCAAAAGAATAAGTTAGAAGTTGAGCTGTTAGTTGTTGTTGGAGTGGTTTTAATGAAGAATAGGAAATAATCCCTTTTTTGAGTAATACACGCTTGTGTGAATAGATATATTAAAATCAATCCACAGTACACCTTATCTCCAAGGAATCGTAGTAACTTTGAGCATTTAATTTACTGGAGATGTGCAAAATTAAAGATTAACTTGGCTGCGAAATATGTTTCAAGCGTCTAGAAACCTCTCCTTTTAGGCAATTGGCGAGTAGGGGTGAAAAACCGCACCCGCCTTCCGAATACAGCATTAGGCCGACAGTCGCAGCCAAAAGTTTCTACAAGTAATCATTAGCGCATTTTTCTATATGCAGCGTCATGCGCTTAGGGTCCTGGAGTTATTTTAGCATATATATAGTGATAGGTAGTTCCTCAAAGGTAATTGTAATTGTAATTGCTCCTTCTTTTTTATAGCAATGCCTCGGCAAATAATTAAGCTCCGCACAGTAACCCCATCGCCGGTACAATTGGCAGCCGTTCTCACTGTGGCTGGCTCTGACCTGTCAGGTGGAGCTGGCATTGAAGCAGACCTCAAGACGTTCTCGGCCCATGGGATCTACGGACTCACGGCAATCACTGCTTTGACAGCCCAGAATACACAATGTGTTGAGAAGGTGGCCAAAACATCGCCAGAACAGTTGCGGAATATCATGAAACTCAATCTTGACGACTTCATGTATGGCCACGAACCCACCAATCAACCGTTAAAGGTGGTCAAGACGGGGATGTTGACCAGAGCTGCCGTCGAAATATTGACATTTTACATGGAAGACTTGCTCAGGTTTGGTGTCAAGCTCGTATTGGACCCGGTCATGATCAGCACTTCCGGGTCCCAGCTCGGTGAAGTAGAAGGAATGCAATTGTGTGTTGATAGTTTGGTGAAAAATTCGTTTTTGGTCACACCCAACTTTGAAGAGGCAAAGGCGTTGTTAGAGATATCTACTGGCAAAAAGCAGTTGGTTTCTGTCACTTCTTTGGACGATTATGTGGCGTTTGTTGAGAAGTTGCAAAAAACCTTGGGCTGCAAAAACATCTTGGTGAAAGGAGGACATATTCCGTGGGACACTAAGGTTAATGGATTAGCTACTGACTTGGATGACGCTCAGGTGCTTGATATCTTATACGAATCAAGTTCGGGTAATGTGACAGTTTTTGAGTCCAAGTATATTTCGACCAAGAATAGTCATGGAACTGGGTGCACGTTGGCATCAGCGATCAGTTCCAATTTGGCCAAAAACACCAGTTTAAAAGACTCTGTGGCTCTTGCCATTGACTATGTTCATTCAGGAATGGCATCTATCGAGAAATTGGGGTTTGGGAACGGGCCACTCAACCACAACATTGCACCTAAGTCTAGTCTCAGCAAAGTGGTGGTTCCCGATGGTCAAATTCCATATGAAAACTTTTTTGAGCTTCTCAAGACCCATCCTAAGGTGAAAGACAATTGGAAACGATACGCTGAACACCCATTTGTGGAGAAGCTTGCCACCAATCAGCTTCCGTTTGACCGGTTTCTTTACTTCTTGAAACAAGATTACTACTATCTCATCAACTATGCCCAGGTTCATGGAGTTGCCGCTTCTATTGCACCAACTTACCATCAAACCAATACTGAAGCCAAGGCCATTGCCAGCATAACGGAAGAGATAGAAAGACACAAGTTGAAATTGTGCAAAAAGTACAACATTGACTACGAGAGAGATATGGATTTGGATATTGAGCTCAGTCCAGGCAAGGCATGCATGGAATATTGTAATTACTTACTCGATATCGCTAAAAGGGAGAACTACTTCGGTATCAAGGTGGCCGTTGCTCCTTGTTTGCACGGCTATTTTGAAGCAGGAACATTTGGACTTAAAATTAGAGATCAATTTGATGGTACCTTGGGAGTTTTAGAAACTCAGGAGCATTCTGATACCTACGAATCATGGCTTGGTGATTATTCGTCTGATTGGTATGTAGAGGCTCACGAAACAGGGAAAGAAGCTCTACAAAAATTGGCTGCAACCCATACAATTGACCCTTCCCGTTTAGAGGAACTTATAGAGATTTTCAACAAGGTTACCCTCTTGGAAGTTGCGTTCTGGGACGAAGTGTTGGCCTAATGATGTATAGATTTCAATACAGATAGAACAGAACCCAAAAGTTCGAGCTGATTTTGCACCCGCCGGATTTTGCAGATTCCGCTCCGCCTGCGCGAACCTGCAATTCTCCTTTTTCCACGTGACCGAAACTTGATCTCGTTGAACAAAGCGCCAGTCACACCTCCTCCCACCAGCAACAATCCATGTACAATCCGTATCAGCAGGCGGGCCAGGGTCAATCCCAGCCGCAGCAGAGTTTCCAGCCGCAGCAGACGGGCTTTGGCTTTGGACAAGCGCCGCAGCAATTCAACCTGTTCAACCCGCAACAAACGGGATACTTTCCGCAAGGTGGCCAACAGGCCAGCCAGGGCCAGCCAGGCGGGTTGTACCAGCCTCAATTACAGCAGCAGCTGTTTGGGTACAACAACCAGCAGTACTCTCAGCAGCAAGGTTTCCAGCAGCAACCGCAGCAACAACAACAGCAGTTCCAACCGCAGCAGACGGGCTTCCCTCAACAATCTATCCAGCCCCAGGCCACTGGATTTATCCAGACGCAACCCACGGGTTTTGGCAGTGCTGCTCCAACAGTGGTTGAAAACAGCGAGATCAAAATCCCCAGCATCCGTCTTTCTTTCATCACTGTTGATGATCAGAAGAAGTTCGAGCACTTGTTTCGGACTGCAGTCCCCAAGGGCGAGCAGACGATCACCGGTGATGCAGCAAGTGGCATTTTGTTGCGTTCGGGCTTAAATCCGGTTACTTTGGCCGAAATCTGGTCCTTGTCGGACACCAACAAGTCGGGCTCGCTTCTCTTCCCCGAGTTTGCTTTGAGTTTGCATTTGTGCAGTTTGGCCAAGCGTGGCGAGCCCCTTCCAGGCTTCTTGCCTGAGAAGTGGCAGAACGAAGTCAAGAGCTTTGTGGACGCTATCAACTTCAGTGTTCCCGAAGATCCATCCAAGATTTTGGCCAACACACCCTTTGCTCCCAAGACTGACGACTGGATGAACCCACAGACCTCTTTCCAGCCACAGCAGACTGGTTTTGGCGCTACCTCCTTTGGCCAGACTCCCGCAGTGAATCCGTCAGCATTGGTGTCTCAAAGAACTGGTGGTGGCACGTTGATTCCATTGGCTCCTCAACAAACCGCTGGCTTGATCCCGGCACAAAAGACAGGGCCTTTACAACAACAGTCTACTGGCTATCAACCTTTGCAGCAACAGTCTACTGGATATCAGCCTTTGCAACAACAATCGACCGGGTATCAGCAGCAATATCAGCAACAATCCAATTTCCAGCCCCAGTTGACCCAACAACGGACAGGTAACGGTGTGTTGCCAGCTCAGGGCACCGGTTATCAACCACTGACCAGTTTCCAGCCTCAAACTACTGGTTTCCAGCCACAAGCTACTGGTTTCCAACCACAACCAACCGGGATGTTGCAAGCTCAGCCTACCGGGAAACCAGGAGAATGGGGATTTGTCAACATTCCTACCGGTGGCTTGCCTGGATTGAATGCCATGCAACAACATTTCTTGCCAAATGCCCAGTTGAACAGTAACAACTTGCAAAATGTCATGGGTGGTTCGTTGAAATCGAATGTAACCTGGGCGATCACCAAGCAAGAAAAACAGATCTACGACGGTATTTTTGGTGCTTGGGATACCCAAAGAAGAGGCTTTGTTGACGGTGATGTTGCCTTAAAGGTTTTTGGTAAGTCCGGTTTAGGTAGACCCGATTTGGAATCTATCTGGACCTTGGCTGACACCAGTGACAGAGGAAAATTGAACAAGGACGAGTTTGCTGTGGCCATGCATTTGGTCTATAGAAGATTGAACGGCTTGGAGATTCCTATTCGTTTGCCTCCTGAATTGATCCCACCTTCGAACAAGTATTTGCAAGACACAGTGGACAGCATGAAAAATTCCTTGAGAAGCAACCCATCCAAGCCAGTTGTCTCCAAGCAAACGAAGCCTGATGGTACCAGATACAAGAACGACGATGACAATGTTGGATATGTTGCGTCCACGCGTCATAGAAGTCGTGGTACTTCCAGTGCAGGTTCAAAAAGTAGTGTCAGGAGCTCTTCGGACTCTGACTTGTCTATTGATGATTTGCGCAAGTTGATTCGTGAAAAGAAGATCTTATTGGATGCATTAGATGCCGAAGACCAAGACTCGAACTATTCCCAAGCCGACTCTAGAGCTTTGCAAGAGATCGAAGGCTTGAAAAGGCAAATCCATGATGTTCAAGGTAAGTTGGGTGGCGTATCTAGCGGATCTTTTGACGAGAAGAAAACATTATTGGATTCATTGAACCGTCTCACTCGTGACAAGGTTCCAACCTTGATTTCAAGTATCCACGATGTCAACCAGGAAATCTCCCGGAAAAAGGTTGAATTGTTCAAGTTGAAGTTGGTCAAACAACATCCAGACTGGAAACCAAACAGTGTGGATGAAATTGTTGGAACTGGTCCCAACGGACAAGTTACCGACCTTGATAGAAGAAAGCACGAATCCAAACAAAAGTTAAAGCAAAGAATGGCTGCTTTGACCGGCAGATCTTCAGTATCCAGTTCCAACTCCGACTTGGACTTGAAGGTCAAGCAGGAAACCGAAAAGGCTGTTCAAGATAGAGACGGACAGTCTTCTATTATCCTGGATATTGAATCTAGTATCAAGGAATTAGAAGAGGGTGCTGCTGCAAACTTGCAAGTTACAAACAAGGAAGAAGTGGGTGCATCCAAGTGGTTGAACGGAGACGGAGTGTCGCAAGAAGTTGCTCAGTTCATTAGAGAATTAAATGCTTATGCCAAACAAACAAAGGCTGCTCCACCACCTGCTGCTTCCTCTTTGGCTCCTCCCTCTAGATCTGCTCCTGAGTCTGTTAGTACATCGCCTGCTCCAGCTTCGTCTGGCTCCAGTTATAACAGCTACAAGACACCAGAGGAAAGGGCCGCTTATATTAAAGCACAAGCTGAGAAGAGAATGAATGAGAGATTGGCCAAATTGGGAATTTCCCGTAGCAGAGGTTCGTCTATTGTCTCGCAACCAGAACCTGAAAAGCCAGTGGAAGCCAAACCAGCACCACCAGTGCAAAAGGTTGAACCTCCACTCCAAACAAAACCAGCAAAGGAATCAGTTTCTCAGCCAAAGGCCGCTCCAGAGTCCTCTGATGACGAAGATGATGCCGAGTATGCTGAATTATTGAAGCGCAAGAAGGAATTGGAAGCTCGTGACAAAGATCGGGCAGTCAAAAAACAACAGCAGCGTGAAGCTAAGTTGGCCAAACTCAGAAAAGAAATGGAGGACATTGAAAACAGAGCCGAATCTGATTCAGATGACGAACCTGTAACTACTGTTCCTACCTACGGACCAGGTGCAACCAAGAAAATAGAGGCTCCTAAAGAAACGCCCAAGCAAGTTGCTCCAACTCCAGTCGCTGCTAAGGAAGCTCCAAAAGAAGCTGTTGCTCCAGCACAAGAAGTTCTCAAGACTGTATCTGTCAATGGTACTCATGAAAACAATCCATTTTCGAGACCACAGCCACAGACCCAGAACTCGTACACCAACACCAACCCATTCTTTAAAAAGACTTCTCAAGCCGCCGGTATCGACCCAAAGAAGGCCGCTTCCCAGCGGGAGTCGCAGAGAGGATTGGGTGGTGATGATTGGAGTGACCAAGAGGACAACTCGAGTGACGACGAAGGTCCTAACCGTGCCGGTGCTGCTCAGTTAGCCAACTTGTTGTTTGGTGGAATGTCTGCCCAGCCAACGGGAGGCGTGAAGGCCGAGCCTGCTCCTGCAAAGGTCGAAGCTCCTGTTGTTGAACCTCCAAGAGTTGAACCTCCACAGGCACAGGCACCAGCTGTTGAACCACCTCAGGTCCAAGCCCCTCCATCATGGCCAACATCTACATCTCAGGACGATTTGGGTTTGATCAACGGGCCAGGAAACGATGACGACGTGTTGCTGATTCCAGACAGTTTGTCGTCGACTGAGTTTATTGATGCTGATCAACACACACCGGTCCCTGAAGCTCCACCAGTGTCCGAAGCACCACCAATCCCTACGGAAGCACCACCTCTTCCAACTGGCGGTGTTCCACCTCCACCACCGCCCCCATCATTTGCACCACCAATTCCAAATTCCATCCCACCACCACCGCCTCCACCTCCAGCCGGCGGTCCACCACCTCCACCACCTCCTCCTCCATCTGCTGGTGCTCCTCCTCCACCACCTCCTCCTCCAGCAGTTGGTGGTGGTGCGCCCGCTGCTCCTAACTTGGGGGCTCTTTTGGGCCAAATTACCGGTGGAACCTCATTGAGAAAAGTTGATGCCAGCGAGAAGAGAATCGCCGATGGTGCTGTTGTTGGGAAGGTGTTGAACTAGACGTTGATTTATAGTAATAAAGTGATTGTAGCTACACATAGATCTGGATTAAGATCTCTATCTTTCTAAGAGAGTTGAGATACTTCCTTTCCAAAAGATGTAGTTCAAGATTAAAGTGAAGAACTGTATAATCATACTACAAAACCTCAACTCAATTGACGAGCTTAACTCTTACTCTTATTAGACATTCATTCATAGTTTTTTACAAGAATTAGCTATTTACATTAATGGTTTGGTTGGACGTGGATCTTGCCATCACGTACGTTCACATGGACGGTTTCGTTCTCCTTGACCAAGCCCTTGATCAACAACATGGCAAGCGGGTTCAATATCTGTTTCTGCAACACGCGGTTCAAAGGACGCGCACCAAAGACCGGATCGTAGCCCAAGTCACAAAGCGTGGACTTGGCATCGCTAGTGAGGGCCAACGTGATTCTCTTATTGGTCAAACGGTCGCCAATCTCCAGAAGCCGGATTTCCAAAATGTTCTTCAACGAGTCCTTGGAAAGACGGTTGAAGATCAACACTTCGTCCAACCGGTTGAGGAATTCCGGAGGATAGTACTGTTTGAGGAGCTCGCTGATGTTCTCCTTGGTCGAAGCAGCGATGTGTCCGTCATCACTGGTGTCTTTGTCGGCAAGAAGTAGTTCCTGTCCGATGTTGGAGGTCATGACGATGATGGTGTTTCTGAAGTCGATATGCTTGCCGTGGCTATCTGTCAACGAGCCTTCATCCAACACCTGGAGCAAGAGCTTCGACACATCTGGATGGGCCTTTTCGAACTCGTCAAATAACACGACCGAGTACGGTTTTCTCCGGACGGCTTCTGTGAGTTCACCGCTTTCTTCGTAGCCAACGTAGCCCGGTGGAGACCCGATCAACCGCGAAACGGTGTGTTTCTCCTGGAACTCCGACATGTCAAACCGGATCACCGACAGCTGGTCGTTGAACAAGAACTCGGCAAGCGCTTTCGTCAACTCGGTCTTCCCGGTCCCGGTGGGGCCCAAGAAGATGAACGAGGCAATGGGCCGTTTCTCACTGGTGAGCCCGGCTCGTTGGAGTCTGACGGCATCTGCAACGGCGTGGATAGCTTCGTCCTGGCCCACAACCTTTTGTTTCAACAACACTTCCATATCGAGCAACTTGTCGACTTCGCCCTTGATGAGGTTGGTCACGGGGATGCCTGTCATCTTGGAAATGACCGCGGCGATGTCGTCGGACGTCACTGAGTCGTGCAACAACGACTCGGCGCTGGATTCACCCGTCAACTCGGTGACGCGCTTCTCCAACTCGGGGATCGTGGCATACTGCAACTCCGAGGCTTTCCCGTAGTTCCCATCTCTCTGGTACTGGTCGAGGTCAAAACGGGCCTGCTCGAGCTCCAGCTTGGCACTCTTGATGTTGTCGATCAGCAGCTTTTCGGCCTCCCACTGAGTGGTGAACTCCTTGAGCTCGGTCTCCTTGACGTGGAGCTCTTGTTCCAACTTGGTGCGGCGGTCTGTCGAGAGCTGGTCGTCCTCCTTGCGAAGCGACTCCAACTCAATCTGGATGGTCATGATGGACCGGTCCAATTGGGCAATGGCGTCAGGTTTACTTTCGTGCTGGAGCCGGAGGGTCGAGCACGCCTCGTCCACCAAGTCGATGGCCTTATCGGGGAGGAACCGGTCGGTGATGTATCTGTTGGAGTAGACCGCAGCCGTGACGAGGGCACCGTCAGCGATTCTGACCCCGTGGTGGACTTCGTACCTTTCCTTCAACCCCCGCAAGATCGACACGGTGTCGGGAACAGTTGGTTCCGAGACCTGGACGGGCGAAAAGCGTCTGGCCAAAGCAGCATCCTTCTCGACATACTTGCGGTACTCTTCGATGGTGGTGGCACCACAGAGGGACAACTTCCCGCGGGCCAACGCTGGTTTCAACAAGTTGGAGGCGTCGATGGAGCCCTCTGCTTTGCCCAAGCCCATGAGGAGATGGAGTTCGTCGACAAACAACACGACCAGGCCCTGTTTCTCTTCGACCTCCTTCAAGATCTGCTTCAACTTGTCCTCAAAATCTCCACGGTACTTGGATCCCGAGATGATGGCCGCAAGATCGAGGGTGATGATCTGTTTGTTCTTCATGGACTCGGGGACTTCGCCCTTCAAGATGCGCTGGGCGAGGCCTTCCATGATGGCGGTTTTGCCGGTCCCGGCGTTTCCGATCAACACCGGGTTGTTCTTGGTCCGCCGTGACAAGATCTGGATGGTTCTGCGGATCTCCTCGTCTCTGCCAATGACGGGGTCCAACTTGCCGTCGCGGGCGAGCTGGGTCAAGTCGTGGCCAAACTTCTCCAACGCGGGCCGGGTGTCTTCTTGTTGTTGTGACATCTGGAGACGGGCGCGAGGAGTTGACAGGAAGTGGCGGAGGAACGGAAGCGGTCTCACGGCGGCGATACTCGACGGGAAACGGGTAGTTGCAGCCTGTGGCGAGAGCGTGAGAACGGTGTGCGTGGACAGCGTGCCGGCGGTGGTGGCAAGCCGTGCATTGCGGAGCGTGTTGCGGACGGGAGTCCGGGCCGCGATCCGGTGGAGGTTGCTGTTCAACATGTTTGGGGAACAAACAGCGGCGGTGGTGGTGTTTATAAGTGGAGTGGTTGCATTCGAGAAGATTCGGGAACGTTCTGGGGGTTGATGGTGTGTGCAGGATGGGTAGGATAGCTAGGAATAGAGCCGAAGTAGAAGTAGAAGTTGGAGGAGCAACGTGGAAGTGTTGAAACGGGTTGAAGGTGGTAGAATTGGTGGAGTTGGTAGAGTTGATGAAGGTGGTGGAGTTGGTGGAATGTTTTCTCTCAAGCTTTAGTTGTTAAGCTTTCTATCTCACAAATTCTCAAGGGTTTAATGGCTGCGAAATATACTGACAAACAGAAATTGGGGGCCAGCTTTACAGAGGGAAGAAAACGAGAGCCACAAGTTACAAACTGCAGTTTTGTGCTACTGCAGATTGTGTGGTGGTGCTGGTGCTGGTGCTGGGAGTTGTAGCTTTATTATGTAGCAAAATACTGTTGCACTGGGATATTCGCAGCTTTTTGCAGCTCTCTGCCGCTCTCTGCAACTAAAAACTGCCTGCCACTGCACGTTGAATTAACCTACCTAGAATGGTAGTATGGCGCTTGTACGTTTTGTACTATTGGAAGGATTTTTCCTAATTTTATTCAAGTGAAAGCCATACTTGTTTTTATTGGTTTAGCTACAGCGACGGTACTCTTAATTCTCTGGATCTTACTATTGGCTGTCGGTCCACTTAGTTTAATATCACAGATGGCATACACTTTATTCACCAGAGAACATTCCATCAATATTTTATGTGATTATACTTCCCGTTAGCATTGATGAAAAAAATACTACAGTTATCAGTATGCTTGACTTCATAAGTGCTCAGCGAAATGAAGCTGAGTCCAGGTCCGTATAGCTGCTGCAAGTACTGTTGTGTAACTACAAACATCAACCCTTGTACTCACACTGAATATCTCTACGTCTTACCTGAGCCAGGATTCGTTTACTACATCCCCTGAGTTCAGAGAGATTGTCACTCTCAGCACTCTCCGTATTTTATGGCTGCAAATTCTTTATTGCCTTTTTTGTCCTTCCCAGTATATCCTATACTTTTCTATTAATGCTTGTTGTCGTGCCAGTAGTCGTCTGCCGAGTAGCCCGGGTGGGGCTGGAACGGTGGTGGCGCCGACTGGCCCTCGGTGGGCGGCTCGTCGTCGTCCCAGATGTCGTACTCGACGTATTCGTCGTCGAAGCTGCCTGCACTGTCGACGAGGTGTGTTTGTTGGTGTATTTGTTGGTGTATTTGTTGGTGTGTTTGAACGGTGTGTGTTTCTAGTTGGTGTGTTTGAACCGGATGTGTTACTGTTGGTACGGTTGGTACGGTTGGAGCCGTTTGGACGGTTTGGTGTACCACTGGTGCTATTTGCACCGCTTGTTCCGGTGCTGGTGGTGCTGGTTCTGTTTCGGTTGCTGTCGGTGTAGTTTCTGTTGCTGTTTCTGTTGCGGTTGCCGGCTCTGTTTCTGTCGGTATCTCTTCCTTCTCCTCCAACGTCCTCACTCTCACGGTGGTGCCGTCGGAAAACGACGAGTCCGACGGCTCTTTCGCTTCTTCGACCGTCAGCCGGCGGAACCAGCGGCGCTTGGGCTTTTCCGGCGCCGGATGCAAGCTCAACACGTCGTCAATGGAGATTCTTCTTCCAAGCACGCCCATGAGCTCGAAACGCTTCTCCAAGAACTCGATATTGAGGATCCATTCCCACACGACGTTGACGATGATGATCTCCAAGAGGAACGGGAGGAGCGAGAGCCACGTCTTGACGAGCCACTTGTCGCGGTAGAGCAGGAGGGCAAGGATGTTGATGATGGCGTGGAGCGCAAACACCAGCCACACGAGCACGGCAAGTGGGAGGAGCCGGCGTGAGTAGCACACCTTGCGGGGGTTCTTGATTATTGTGGTGTAGTAGCCCAACGACGCCGCGACCCACGCCAAAATGGCGAGCTTGAGTGCCGAGCGCACCGCGCGCCAGTTGACGGGCTCTGGCAAGATGGCCAGGTTGAAGATGGACGAGTTGGAGTTGTATTTGCCCTCGTAGTACGTGGTGACGACGGTATAGGCCAACACCACCGTTGCACCAACGGCCATGCTGTGGTAGCGGAAGCGGTGCCGCGTAATGTGCCACACCATCTGCATCCAGGCCAAGTGGGTCAAGATCTGCAGCAAGATCACCAACACGCGGTAGGTGTTGCCGTTGTAGAGCTGGTCGTGGAGGCGGATGATGTCCAACGTGTCGTTGTAGTACTCGTCACGCAGGCCGTCGGTGATGCGCAGCAACAACACCGTCGCCACCACCGAGTAGAAGATGGTGGCCACCTGTGCCAACCACGTCCGTCTCTTGTTGGGCGGCAGCAAGTACAAGAGAAGCGTGAGCATCCAGCACGACACGCATGTTCCGCAGATGGTGAACAAGAGCGCCACAAAAGTGTCGCCGTTGTCGCGTTCGTTGTAAGGGGACCCGACCCCGGGCCCGTCCTGGATGGTGTCGCTGATGTTCTGGGCCAGCACCAACTCGATCAAGAGCGGAATCAGACAGTTGGTCACGTAGTACGCCGGAAGAAACCCCGCGGTCTCGTTGGTGTCGCCGTTCAACAACAGCCCGAGCGGCAACAGGTACACCAGGCAGTTGATGGGAAGATCGCTTTTCTGGAGGTAGAGGAGCAGCAGGTTGCCCATAGTTAAGAAGTCGGAAGACTCCATGCGGTTCTGGCTATTTATATACTTGGGGGTGTTTTCTTGGTTTTTCTTAGCACTGGGTTTTTGGATGGGTAGCTGAATGTCGGGGGTGCTTGGCGCAAAAATGTCGTGGGTGTCGCAGGTTGCTGGTTTTATGCAGACAATGTCGTTTCCCGTTTGGGGGCCCTCCCCTGCCCCCGACACCAGACACCAGACAATATCGCCAAAAAAACCTTTCTGCCGCTTCGTATCCGTCGTAACCTGTAACTCTTGTGGGTCGCCATTAGTGTCTGCATCTCGCCCGCTCACCAAGAAATGTCGGGACATAAAAACGGGTTACGAGCCCGGGCCCCAAACAATTGCCAAGTGAGATGCCCAAACAGTAAATTTATCCTGACATAAAATGTCGCGCGCGACATTGTGCATTTTATAAATCAGAAATACGAGCCCGGTCCGTCCTGCACACACCCGAATCAAGCCAAACTTCATCAACAAACTCACAAAACAATCTTTACCACCATCCAATGTCGTTCCAACCACCGCCGGCGCTAGGAAGCGCATACGCTTCCCAGAACGGCAGCCGCGAAAATTTGTCCGACGGGTTCCAGAACCTTTCTGTCGGCAGCCCCCGGACCAAGAAGAAGCGGGCGGCACGGGCGTTCCACACCGATGTCACCGGCGCACCTCCGGCGCCAGACCAGCCAGTACAAAGCTTCCAGCACCCCAGCCAGCCGCAGACACCGTTCCAGCCGCAGACACCGTTTCAGCAACAGACACCAACGCAGTTTCAGCAACAGACACCAACGCAGTTTCTGCAGCCGCCAGCGCCATTTCTGCAGACACCGCAGTTTCTGCAGACACCAACGCAGTTCCTGCCGGGACAACAGTTTCTGCAGTTTCTGCCCGGCGCGGAACATCAGCAGGCCGTCGGTTTTTCCGAAACGGGCCCCACCACCGGCGCCGACCTCCTGCTCTCCGACTTCCGCCACCACAGCCAGGCCGAGTATTTATCCGACAAGTCGTTTCTTACGTTCCAGAACGTTTCTCCGCCCGACGCCACCACCCAGTTCCATGCGGTCGACCAGGGGACGGCGCTGGCCAAGTTTATCCGCTCGTCAATGTACTACGTGCCCGAGTCGGAACAATTGCGCCAGGCGACCAAGTTGCCTGTTTCGGTCACCATCCGGCCGTTTGCGCCGCTATTGGCCACCGAGGACCCGGTGCCGGTGGTCGACATGACGCGCGAGTTGCACAGCGACGATCCGCTCGACAACGGGCCCATCCGGTGTCGGCGGTGCCGGACTTACGTTAATCCGTCGATGCAGTTCCGTCCCAACGGAAGATTCACCTGCAACATCTGCCAGTTCCCCAACAACGTTGTTCCGAGCGACTACGACTCGCTCCTCGACGTCCACGGCCACCGCTACGACAAGTTCACCCGTCCCGAGCTCCACCGCGGCGTGTACGACCTCATCGTGCCCAAGGAGTACAACTTTGAAGAGAAGGACGCGCAGCCGCTCCACCACGTGTTCTTGGTCGACATCAGCGAGCAGAGCATCAAGCAGAACTTGCCGGTGTTGGTGGCGGACGCCGTGCGGGCGGTGTTGAGCGAGGAAACCGCGGCCAAGTTCGCCCTCATTGCGTACGACAAGCGGCTCCACTTCTACAACTTGCTGGCGGAGCTCGAGCGGACGCAGGTGGTGATTTCGAGCGACTTGGAGGATCCGTTTGTTCCGTTCAGCGCCGGACTCTTTGCCGACCCGGAACAATCGCGCAACATCATCGAGGATGCGTTGAACCACTTGGAGCGGTTGTGTGCGGGCGATTTCGTGGCCGATTCCGAGTCGGCGTACGCGGCCGCGCTCCGCACCGCCATCATGTGCTTGGACCAGCACGGCGGCGGCAAGATCACGTCGGTGGTGGCGACGTTGCCGACGTGGGGCCCCGGCGCGCTCAAGTACAAGGACAACAAGGCCGTTGGAAGAACGCCGGCGCCCGAGGTCGAGCAGGCGGTGTTTCTCCACGACAACGACTACTACAAGCTCCTAGCCAAGGACGCGACGGCGCGCAACGTCGGGTTGGACGTCCATGTGGTTTCTCCGACCGCCGTCGACTTGTCGAACATCGGGTGGCTCGCGTCGGTGACGGGCGGCGCCGTGTCGCGGTGGGCACACTTTGACTACGAGCGCGATGCCCGCGCCCTCACCGCCCGGCTCGTGGCGAGTGTGCAGAAGGTGGCGGGGTACCAGGGCCAGTTGAAGTTGCGGTGTTCGAACGGGCTCCAGGTGGCGCAGTACTACGGCACGTCGTCGCCGGCGCTGGACGTCACTGCTGCCGGCACCCCGCGCGACCCCGTGGTGCCGGTGCTCTCCGAGGACCAGACGTTCACGGTGCTCCTCGAGTACGACGGCAAGCTCACCACCAAGTACGACTGCCACTACCAGGCCGCGATGTTGTACACCGACGTGCACGGCGTGCGCAAGGTGCGTGTCATCAACTTGGTGCTTGCGGTGAGCGAGCGTCTCGAGGACGTGTTTGATTTCGTCGACGAGAACGCCGTGGTTGCGGCCATCGTCCGCGACACCCTCCTGTTTGTCGGCAAGCAGCCGTTGACCGAGCTCCGCGAGTCCGTCAACCGCAAGTTGGTGGAGATCTTCACCCAGTACCGCGCCATGAGCGAGTTGGGCCACAACCGCAACCGCACCTTGACGAGCCAGTTGCTCTTTCCCGACTCCATCAAGCACTTGCCGCTCTACATGTTGGGCTTCGTCAAGTCGCGGGCGCTCCGCAACACGTCGGGGCTTGCGGCCGACGCGCGCCTCGCCGACGCCTACGCCATGTTGACGATGCCGCTCGAGCGCTTGATGTACCACTTGTATCCGGCGTTGGTCGAGCTCCACTCGTTGGAGGAGCACGACGCCATGCCGCAGCAGCACGGCCTCCGGTTGCCGCGGTTCAAGGACGTTTCCGCCGCGAGCTTGCAGCCGGGCGTGTACATCCTCGGCACCGGCACCAAGGTGTACGTGTGGGTGGACCCCGCCGCCAACATCCTCCTTGTCCAGGACCTCTTTGGCGAGCATGTGAGTGCGGTGGACCAGCTCAGTCCGCGCCTCGACGAGTTGCCGGAACTCCCCACGCACATCTCGGAACAACTGCGCAACCTCGTCGCGTACTTCCAGCGCGTGGCCGGCGCCCCGACGGTGGGCAGTGCCGGCATCCAGATCGTGCGCCCGGGCATCGACGGCGCCGTCGTCGAGTTTAGGGAAGCGTTGGTCCACGACGCCCTCGACAACTCGTTGGCGCTGAACGGGTCGCCTGGCTACGCCGACTACTTGACCAACTTACACAAGGCCATCCGTGTCCAGCTCGACAACGACAAGTCCTCCAACAAGGTCAAGCGGTCGGTGGAGTCTGCCGGTGCCCACGACGACACGTTGGCGCAGCGCTTGATCCATTTCTAGCATGCATCGGATTTGCAATGGCTGCAAAATATCCGAAAATAAAAAAAATTAATTCACAACCGTAGCACAAACCGTACACACACACCCACACACACACATTCTCTCTGTTGTATTCTATTCTGTTGTATTCTGTTGTATTCTGTTGTATTCTGTATTCTATTCTCTCATCACCTTCAATATACCTTCTATCACCTCCCGGGTCTCGCCACCACTCTCCACGCCCGCCAAAACACCCCTGAGCCGTCCGTCCAACACCACCCCAGCGTTTGCCGCCGCATACACCAAGTTCATCACCACGTAGCTCGCACGGAGCAAGAGATCGTCGTTGTGCTGGTTGCGGAAAATCTCGATAAGCACATCGACCAAATTCGCCGCGACCGCCGGCTCCGTCACCAAGATGTGGGCAACCATGTCGAACTCGGTCGCGTTCGCCAACATCCCGGCAAGCACGATCTGCAACCGCTCGTCCTTCGAGTCGAGCAACTTCACCAACAACACCAACCGTTTGCGGTTGTCCCTGCTCTCGAGGTTGAAGAACCTGGCAAGCACCGCCGGCTCGCCAATGAGGTTGCTCACGAGCTCCCACGCCGACCGCTGCACCACCGGCTCGTCGGAGTCGATGATGAAGTTGTTGATATGCTCGAATGCGTGCTGGGCCAACGACGCGCGGCACGAGGCGTCCGATGCGACGTTGGTGAGCGCCAACAACGCCTCGAACCGGTCCAACGCCGTCATCTCGTAGAGGTACTGGTCGGCATCGTCGCTGTGGAGCCGGCCCGTGTACTTGGAGATGTCGGGGCCCAACAACTCGACCAAAAACGGGATGCACGTCTTGGTGTCGTACTTGTTGAACGCGAGCGCCGGGTTGACGGCAATGAGGATCTTGGCCAACGCCCGGAGCGCCCAGTTGCGCACCTCAACCAGCTCGGCACCGCTGGTGGCCGGCCGCGTGACGCCCTCCTGGACACTGCTGTTGTTGACCAAGTATCCGAGCACGGCGTTCAACGCGCCCTGCTTGGCGAGCTCCTGCTTGACCCGGCGGTCCTGGCCGGTGGAGAGCATGTAGATGATCATGATGTACTGAACAAGGATGTTTTTCGAGTCGTGCTGGACCCGCGACACCACGTCGACGACCTTATGCGTGAGCACGAGCGATTTGTTGAAGAGCTGGATCTGTTTCTGGTCCTCGGCGGGCTGCTTGTTGGCGTTGGCGACGCTCTTGAGCTGCCGGGCCGTGGTCTCGTTCTCCTGGACCTTGCAGAGGTTGGAAACCGTCAACACCAACCCAAAGAGCGCCGTTTTCGAAACGTCCTGTTTTTGCAACCGCGCCATGATGGCCTCGATGGCCTCTTCGTCGTTGCGGATCTGGTTCTTGACCGCCACGTTCAACGTCAAGTACGCAAGCCCTTCAACGACAAACTCGAGCTTCTCCTGTTTCTTCAAGTACTCGAGCAACGTCTCGGTGAGATCGGAAACCTTGATGTCGTTGGTCTTTTCCAACACAATAAAGTTCCACAACTTGACAAGAACAAGCGTCGAGAGCAACTTGAGCTCGGCATCCTCCTGCTGGGCACCCAACTTCACCAACCCGACGTAGTTTTGCGTGTTGAACTGCCGACACTCGTCGTTGATGCACGACGCAGCGATGAGCCCCAAGATTTCCTTTGTCACCAACTTCTGGGTCGCGGAACCGCCAATGTTGTGGCCAACGATGCGTTCGATCTCGCTCAAGATATGTCTCTTGGTGTCGCTGTTGGTGTAGATCGGCGCTATCACCTCGGGCAAAATCGGAAAGAATAGCTCCAAAACCTTGACATAATTGACAAACTGCGACACCGACGGCCGAGACTCTTCGTAGATAAGCTCGAGGAACTCGGTGACATCGTCCACCGTGGCCTTGCGGTCGCTCTCGAGGTGTTTGACGATGATGAGTAGCGAAATCGACACGATTTCCTGTTTTTGCACCAATGGATTCAACAACGGAAGAAACAAGCTCACGTGGTTCTTCTTGCACCCATAGTTGGTGATCAACAGAAGATACACCGACAAGTAGAACCTCGTAACCGGCTCGTTGTCGTCGTTGTGGACGCCCTTGAGTAAGGTCTTGATGGTGTTGACCAAATTGTCGATAACTTCGCCATTTTTGGCGATATTCAAAATCACCGAGCCGTTCACGTCTCCAACCTTGTAGAGTCCTGTTAGGAACCGTTCGGCGTTGTCTATAAGGATCTCGTAAAGGGCCCGCGACGTTTCTTGCTTCTGGGACGCGGAGATGAGTTCTGACCGCAATTGTTTCTGGTTTTCCGGAGCGACTCGATAATCCGGCTCAAATATCTGCTTGAGGTCGCTGGATATGTTTAGGGCTCCCACTTTCGCTGTTATTGTATCGATATCGGCCATTCCTGTAGAGTTAATTAGCAGGATCGGTATTAGGTGATTGATCCGAATTTCCTGTATATATAAAATGTCTGCATATAAATCCAAAAATGTCTGCATATTGATCTCTGGTGTAAAACCACATCAAAACTAATCAGGTACACCATGGATACTTCGACCGTGCTTGAGAAGTACACCCAAGACCTCTCCAACTTGCCGTTGGAGGTGAAACATCTATTGGAGGAGATCAAAACGAAAGATGTACACTTGATGGAGGCCCGCAAACGGTACCAGGCCAAAGATAACCAGATCCATCGGTTTATCCGATCGAACGGTACCCTCACAAAACACCCCAAGGAACAACAGTTATATGCTAAAATAGAGGAAGAGATGCAGACGGTGCAGAAGTTGCAGAAAGAAAAGATAGTTTTGGCCAACACGGCGCTCTTTTTGGTTTCGAAACATCTCTTCAACTTTGAAACAGATATCGCCAAGCTCGAGCGTGACGAGCTCTTGCCGCCGGTGGAGGAGACGTTGGACGGCGAAAGGAACGAGTTGGCGTCGGGCATGGGCTATTCCGACTCGATTTCCGGGTCCACCACGCCCCGAAACGGCAGTGCCAACGGAAGCACGCCGTTTTCGGACAGTCTGGCGCTCAAACGGCTCCAGAAACGCAAGCAGATCGGCTTGCGCAGTGTCGGGGCCAGTGTCGGGTCGAATGCGGCCGCTTCACGCCCGTTCAAGCGTCTCAAGTCGGAAGATCTCGACGATTTGCCCAAATCGCTTGCGTCGATCGGTTCGCTCGGTATGGGCGGCGGCGACGACCTACAGATGGGAATGGGAATGGGTGAGCATGGCCCCGGCAACAATGGCGAAGACGCAGACAATAATCTCTACTGTTTCTGTCAACGGGTGTCGTTTGGCGAAATGATTGGCTGTGACAACGACGATTGTAAGTTTGAGTGGTTCCACTGGAGTTGTGTGGGCATTACGTCGCCTCCTAAGGACGACGACATCTGGTACTGTCCTGACTGTGCGCCCAAGATGGAGAAGCGAAAGAAGAAGAGAAAGAACTGAAGGCGTTGGTTGCGTTGGTTACGTTAGTTATGTATTATAGGGAAATGTTGCAGCCAGGTCTGCATGTAAAATAATGTCATTAGTGTCTGACAGGTTGCATGGTGCATGTGGCCCAAAGTAGAGTTGGTGTCTGGTGCGGACCATTTGGTGTGTTGAGCCCACTCGTACACTCGTAGTTTGTTTTGTTCTATACGTCTAGGCTTATTGTCGACTGTGCCTCTATGCGCATGTACCCCATACAGTCTGGGCTCGCAATGGAAACAAGGAGTGTCAACCACGGAAGGGTTGGTAAGATAATCAGACATCAGACAACGGACATCAGAAAACAGGAAACGGATATCGGACACAGGCACGGCCCAGACACAGACACCACACATCCGACATTCTGACACTCCCTGTTTTTGTCTGTATCAGACACAGACACACCCACATTCTGGGCGGATACAGGCGGAGATGGCGAGTCCTGTACACGCCCATTTTGAGCCATGAACGCGTGAGCCGCTGATTTCAGGCAACAACAGAAGAAATATCGTGGTCGTTCACGAATTTATACCCATCACCCGCTACCCTTATACCCCACGCCAGAGACTCTGTGTTTAAATAGAGTTAAAATAGTGCCCACATCCGTTTAAAAGTCTGCAGATATTTTGTTGGTGATCTAGACAAATAATAATATACAAATCTGCATCAGACATTTCTCCCATAACTGTCCGCTCGCTTATCCCAAAATGAAATACCAAGTTGCCTTACTTACGGCGTTGATCTTGAATGCAGTGACTGTGGCCGGTGCCGATGCCGTACCAGCTGGTGGCGCTGCTGCCCCTGATGCTGCTGCTGGCGCTGCTACTCCTGCTGCTGGCGCTGCTACTCCTGCTGCCGGTGCTGCCACTCCTGCTGCCGGTGCTGCCACTCCTGCTGCCGGTGCTGCCACTCCTGCTGCCGGTGCTGCCACTCCTGCTGCCGGTGCTGCCACTCCTGCTGCCGGTGCTGCCACTCCTGCTGCCGGTGCTGCCACTCCTGCTGCTGGTGCGGCTACGCCTGCTGCTGGTGCGGCCACTCCAGCCACTCCAGCCGTCCCTACGACACCCGTGACGCCTGCTGCTGGTGCAGCTACACCTGCTGGGGCCGCTGCTGGCACTGGTACCACCGGAACTGCCAAAACTCCCGCCGTTCCCGGTACTGGCACTGCTACCGGCGTCACCACCGGAACCGGCACCGCTACGGCCGCCGGAATCATCGACCCCAACGCTACCACCGCTCCAGCTGCTATACCTGCTGGTAATGGAATTGGGCTTGGTGGTGCCGGGAACGGTGTGCCTGTTCAAGCTCCACCTCCAGGCACCATCCTCACCAACGCCCCACCAGTGCCTACCGACAACGGCTCCAATAATCCTGCCACTGACGGTGTTACGTTTGTGACCAGCCGTGTGTTGCGGTCAACAGATGCTGCGGTTGCTGCTGCTGGCAACGGAACGACACCCAAAACCAAGGCTTCGTCCTCGGGCTCAGGCTCAGGCTCAGGCTCGGGCTCGGGCTCGGGCTCCACCAATTCTGGCTCGACTTCCAAGGGCGGTGCTGGTCTGGTAGAAGTCTATGGCTATAGTTTTGGTGTGGGGCTTGCTGCCGTTGCTTTGGGGTTGTTTTGATTTATTTGTAAAATGTATGATATTGATTTAGACGAGTGTAACTCGAAATGTAAGTTTGAGACATTTCATTGTATTAACCGCAAGCAAAGTGGCCTGAAAACACTTGATACTGCTTACAGTGTGTCCATTTCTCGGCCTAATTTTACGAAATGCTGCCAGACATAATGCCAGCGCAATGGAATCGCTAATTACTGCAGTTAAACGTTGTACTGAAAAGTTTTGACCCGTAAAACTTTTTTTGGCCAGCGTAAAATATTATTTACAACTACTAGGCCGTCTCTGGATGGACGGATTTTTGAGTTGTGGAGACGTAAATATTAGTTGACTGGGCCCACTCTAAGAGAGATTTAATCACGGAGTTTCTGATTTAGGCTATTAAGGACCAAGCAGAGAAAAATTGCACACTCTTGTACTTACTTACATCACCAGAATAATGTATGACTGGTTAGATTCGGGCTATTTTAACTAACCATCCCTCCAACAAGTATTATGAAAACTCCGCGTATTTTTTTCTGTCAAGAATATTTTTCCGTCACACTCAATTACTACGTTTATGTGGCACTTATCAAGGCAATGTTGTCAGGAAAGGTTAGCATTAGGGTTCGGGAAACGCTCACACAAGTTCTAGAAAGTATCGTTGTAAATCTACTTGCAAAAGGCAGAAATGAGATCGAACCTCATGAACGATCTAGTATAAATAATACCAACTTCTTCCAGTTTTCTTAGATGATGCTGAGTGAGCTTTGAGTGGTTGAGGAGTATTCACCAGCGAACCAGTTGTTTCCGCTAAAAAAATAAATACAACAAAAACAACAAAAACAACATGGCAACAGTTGTTGAGATAATTCGTTGCTGGACACACACCTCTCATGGTACCTTTATCCGTATACCTTCTTCAATGATGGGGTCCGCTATAACGTAACAGAATCACTCACTCAAAGACTATCTCATATCCAGGCGGGTTAAACCGAAGCACACTAATCTGTAGCGTTGATTATCTTAGATTAATAATACGTCCAAAAAAAGGGTATTTTTTGGTGCATCGAACTCAATTCGGAAATTTGTGCAATACTTCAGCCAAGCTCGGATTTGTGTGTCAAAATTTGCATCTATTCAACAGTGCAGCGGTACTGGATTATAAAATGGCCCTGAATACCACTTAATTGGTATAACCTCTATCAAATAAATACGGTAATTATCAATGTTGACTACAGTCGGTTTTTTTTGGTTACTCTGTCTTGCCAAAAACGTTTATGGTGTCTCTTTCAATTTGTTTGAAAAGGCCACTCCATTTGCCAATTTCACTCGTTTGACTGCTAAAATCAACGTCATTGAAGGTGCTGTTGATGGATACTTCTACTCGACTCAGTTTTTCTTTGCATCAGGAGGCTCGGCTGGATACATCGGCTTGCAACCTCGTGCAAAGGGTCCCCAACATTTGACGTTTAGTTTCTTTGGAAATGTCACTTCCGATCATCCCAACTGTCACGATGGGGCAGATGGCGGAAAGGGGGTGTCGTGTGCAACTAACTGGCCATGGCAATTCAATCACACCTACACATGTGACGTCAGCCGTACCTACCATAACACTACTGATGGTAGCAACACTTGGACTGGGACTCTAATTGACGACGAAACGGGTCAAGTTGTTGTTGAAATTGGAAGATACACCACTCCTGCTGGTTATCGTTTATTGAGTGGAGATATCGTTCAATTTGATGAAGAATACTTGGGCGTTGAATGCTTACCATATGCAAAATACATTCAGTATTGGGCTTCTGTTTACACTGAAGAAGGCAAGGAAGTCCAAGCCAATTTTCTCTACTCCGTAACCAATATTCATAATGAAAGACAAGACAAATGTGCCAGATATTACAATAGGCTGAACATTGCTTACACTGTGGACAAGACGCAGAGACTCTTTACCATCGAAAATGGATTCTTACCCCCCGTTCCGACCGGTGTTTGATTATTTTAGTGACATATAATGTTTTAATCGACTATATTATTTCGAATTTGCAGTAATCTCTGTTCCAATAATGATTTAGTATTTACTCGTTTCCAATGCAATGTATGTATGTGCTGTGTCAAGTGTTTTTCTAAGAAAAGATACTAATCAATGGGCCAAATATCTTGTAACCACATTAATCATTTCGCTTGTTAAAAATGTACCTCTTTGTTATGTGTGGAAGGTGACCTCAGTAGTGACTCGCTTTTCCTCTTGGCAGTAGGTAATCACACGCTATATTCATTTGAGATTTCAAATAATACAGGAATTCAATGGATTACTGAAGAGTTGTCAAGTTACACTGTAATAATGCGTTTCTGTTTGCAGTGGCAGCAACTTTACATTTATTTTCTCTATCTATGTGGACATGAAGTAATGACTAAGTTAAGATACTTTATGGATATTGACTCTCGACACAACATACAGAATTCCAAACAAACTTCGGTCCCCCCTACCCCTCTTCTATTACTCAACGCCTACTCGAGGTTGTCTTTTTGTCTATCAATTGGCTGCACTAGACATTTATTGCAGTTATGAACTCCTAATTCTCGTTGCGTATTTTGGCTCTTTGTACAACGCATTTTAGGTGTCAGCAACCAAGACAAAGTTGTCGGTAACGGATTAAGGTTCAGGGAGAGAATACCGGTTCCGGCCTTAATTCCTCCGCGAACAATTTTGCACATTTGCTCGAACAATAGAAGAAATGGTGCCGCATAGGATCATGAGAAAATAAAATGCAATTATTCGTGAGAACAGATTTATTTTTAGATTCTCGAGTTCTATACTTCGAGTTGTGAATGGAAGATCGCCACGGATTACATTTTTGTTCCTTTAAATAAGCA
This sequence comes from Teunomyces kruisii, assembly GCA_003706535.2. Taxonomy (NCBI): domain Eukaryota; kingdom Fungi; phylum Ascomycota; class Pichiomycetes; order Serinales; family Debaryomycetaceae; genus Teunomyces; species Teunomyces kruisii. The sequence goes on from PPLR02000013.1 coordinate 70,559, forward strand.
AGTTCCCCTAAATAAGCAAGACAACGTGTAAGCCACCATGAATAGTTGCCCTTGTGCTAGAGCAACTTTCTACCACTAAATACTGTAGCACTATTCTAACATAGAATCATGTAGCAAGAATGAAATTCGAAAGGTATCGGTTGCATTCTCGACACATAATTCAGGTGAGTATACTAACCGGTTTCATTAATTGTTTTTGATTGTTAGAAGACTATTAATATACTGGCAAAGTTATTTTTGCCCTTTCTGCATCTATACCCTTGATTTATGGTTCAATTGGGAGTATGCGTATTTCATCTGAATGGAATCGTACCCCACATGTCAACACGTTGCTGCAAATGTGCAGCATATCTTCACTATAAAATGGTCCTGGTTTATCCTCAATTCGTATTACCTTGGTAGAATTCAAGACAGTGTACATAGCGATGTTGTTTAAAGTCGGTTTAGTTTGGTTACTTTGTCTCGCCACAAACGTTTATGGAATTTCCCTCTATTTAAAGGAAGGTTCACCTTCCGCCAATTATACCCGAGTAACTTCTAAGATTAACGTTATTGAAGGTGCTATTGAAGGTTACTTCTACTCTACACAATTCTTTTTCCAAAATGGTGGATGGACTGGATACATTGGCTTGCAACCCAGAACTAAAGATCCTCAACACTTGACGTTTAGTTTCTTCGGGGACGGAACTTCTGACCACCCCAATTGTCACAGTGGGGCAGACGCCGGAAAGGGAATCTCGTGTGCAGTCAATTGGCCATGGCAATTCAATCACACCTACACATGTGACGTCAGCCGTACCTACCATAACACTACTGATGGTAGCAACACTTGGACTGGGACTCTTATTGACGACGAGACTGGAGAAGTTGTTGAGATCGGAAGATACACCACTCCTGGTAAAGATGGTGTCATTAACGGTAACTTGATTCATTTTGATGAAGTGTACTTGGACTTCAATTGCATCCCATATGCCAAGTATATTCAGTATTGGGCAACCTTCTACACCGAGGATGGCAAAGCATCTCCCGCTGATTTCCTCTATGATGGAACTACTGCTGCACAACAAAGACAAGACAAGTGCTCTAGATACTACAACACGCTGAATATGGTGTACACCGTTGATAGAGCGAACAGACGTTACATAATCGAAAATGGAGTTTTACCACCTGTTCCATCGGGTGTTTGAGTATTGAACTGATGTGTATTTTTTTAGTCAACTATGTTTCTATTGTTTTAAGTTTTGAAGTTCACAGAGAAAAGGTTTGCAAGATTTCAAATTCGAAATTCAACAACGTAATCGAAACAAGCGATATAAATTCTAACACACTAACACTGTACGTGGCGGTTTCCTTACTTTCCCAATTCTATTGTTCGGAAATTCATCGAATAACCAGACGATGTCTGATTCTTCAATGATTCTCCCTATATCTTTCTGTCTTCTGAAACAACTGTTAATTTTGCTCTTGCAAGTATATTCTTCTTGTTCATCTACCTTTTTTTTAATTATCACTCCTCCCCAACACGTTGATGCACTCGCCATACAGCCACTCTCTTCACCGTCCTTCGGTTGCAACTTTTTGGTATGTTTGGCCTGCATATGTATTTAACCCGTGCACGACCTCAAATATATCTCGGTCGTCGCACGACCAATCATCGCTCACATACTCCAACAGCATGCTTTCAATATTACGGCGTCCCGGCGTGTTCCGTCGTGGTTTTCATGCCGGAATGTTCCGCTTTAACGCCTCCAACCCTTTCCTGTACGTTGGAGACTACAAACAACTCCAGGAAACCGTCGAGAAGCAGCTCAGCGGGACGACGGATCGGGCCCAGCTCGCGGTCCAAGCGCTCAGAGCGTGTGCCGAGCTCCAGAAACACGACTCGGCGCAGGACCAACTTGATTCGGCATCGAGATCGAACGTGGCGACGGTGCTGGTGGCCAACTCGCTCTTCCAAGAAGGCGGTGTGGAGCTCACGCCGGCGCTTGTTCGTGAGCTCTTGCTCCTCCAGTTGCCCACGGAAGTCACCATTCATGTGTTGCAGCAGTACTACCGCCAGGATCCGGCGGCCGTTGTATCACGAGACACCGCTCTCGTGGCATTGAGAAAGGCGCTCTGGGACAGCGATTTCCAGCGGGCCGTCGCCGTGACAGACTTGACGGTGGCACACCCCAACTACATTGCCCGCAACAACGCTGTGATGCGTTCAGGCTTTGGTAAATTGGTGGCATCGTCGTTGTTGATCACGGTTTTCACCAAGTACGGCATCAACGAGATCATCGAGCTTGGTGGGCTCTCTGCGGGCTGGCGGCATCTTGGGGCGCTCAACTCGATGATCTTGACGTACATCCTCAATTCGTCATTCTTCGTGACCATTGTGCGGTTTGGACGGCAGTTGGTGAGCTCCGGAGGTGACTACTTGACGTGGCAGAAGGGAACGTTCTATACGCACTGGTTCCGTCACGCCGACGAGATGATGTTTGCGTCCAAGATCATGGAGGCAGACCGGAAGCGGAACGGCGGCGAGTCGACGCCCGAACTTGTCCACGAACTCTGTCGGACCAACGACGACATGTTCCAGAACCAGCACACGTTGCAGCCGGGCCACAATCGCCACGGCGAGAAGATCCGGTTGCTTGAGGCCAAGGATAACTTGGAAGACTTGAAGCTCCAGGCATACTGGATGAGTGGAGGAGATGGCTTTGAGTGGGTGGAACCGGACCAGGACCCGGCTGAGTTGTTGTGGAAACAACACTTGGACGGGTTCAGCAAGCCGGAATTGGGCCATCAGGGCCAAAAGAGCTTGAAGTGGGCCGACGAGATCATAGAGACGTGATGTATATAGAGAATAAAAGATTGTAAGAATAGTAAGTAGAAAGAAAAGAAAAAGTTGGAGAGCCTGTTTGTAGAAGAAAAGTTTCTCCAAACATGTGAATGTTTGGGTGCAAATTTTGTAGCCTGCTAATAGATTAAACCAATAATGAGGGTTAACTATTCCTACATTTCTGCGTAATCGATGATTTCAAGCATTAATTTGGGGATACTGCAATAGAGAAGGGAAGAAACATACGAAATTGAGCTGCTATGAATATCAAGGCCATAGTTAGTACCTTAGTGAAGTAAGGATATCCAGGAAACCACTTTCTTTCTGATCAGTTGGCTTGTTCTCAGGAAAATCCTAAGACCTTCCAAGGACAAGCGAAATAAGCAGACTCAGCCATGAGGTCTATAAATATTGTGTAGATCTGACTACAGGCAGATTGGTTGAATCGAAGACAATGAAGAGGCTTCACAAGGGTTGACAAACACGGTTCGGAGTATACACAAGATTGTAGACAGTGACTACGATGAATCCGATACATTAAGACTTCTTATTCGTTTTTTTATTATTTTGTAACAGAACCGACAGACTAGATAGTCCATCGTTTCTGGTTGTTATTGTAGATCTAACTACTGCCGATAAATAGTTGTTGGGTGTGGTTCTGGGAGTTGGTTGTGGGACTAAGTACACTTAGGAACGGTTTGGTGTGAGTAATTAACCTTGATAAATGTATGGAATAGTTGTGGTGGAGTCTGTTCTCTTTCTCTACTTTCTCACTTCACAACAACTCTCCTGTTCTCTCTTCTTCTTCATGTATCTCTCTCTCTTTGCGTAACTTCTCTTCTTCTTCTCTTCGTTCCTTCTTCCTACGTCTCATTGTTCTCCTTCTCCTCTGTTCTGAGCTCACTCTTGCGTGGAATCAACCGGATATCGTAGTCGGTCTCCAACTTCAACTCGTCCCACGGATCAAAGTTCATCCACACCATGTCGAACTCGTCGTCGTTGTCGACGGTATAGTTGCCCAACTGTATGTGGGGCTTGGTGTAGTTGGGGTTCACGTACGGCGACTTGCCCTCCAAGATGCTGTCGATGCGGGGAGCCTTGTTGAGCTCCGTGACGTTCTTCAACTCCTCCGTCAAGAGTTCGTGCCGACGGAGGGTGTTGGACTCCACAAGCTTGGCATACACGTCCCGATAGTTTCCCTTGGAATTGAGCTTGTTCAAGAGCGCACTGTTGGCCTTGCTGTCGCCCATCTCGACCAACTTGATCCAGTCCCCGACCCTGGTGGTCCATTCGGTGATGCCCATCGGCCGGTAGTATGCGTACGCACCAAACAATGCGCTAGGCCGGTCACCGTTACGGGTAGCAAGCCTCCTGTAGTGTCTGGCCTCGTCTGCCCATGGGTCGTACGGCAAACTCAAGCGTCCGAGTTCCAATCCGGCACCAAAGATCGCAACAACAGCAACTGTGCCCGGAAAGAGCGCCCGCCAGCGCGAGCGTGGTGGCCCGAGTGTGCCCGGGCGCAAGATGCGGTGTGTCCGCCGCAAACATCCAAGGCCCACGCCGATCTGGAGTGCCACGGCTCCACACAACGCTGGATAGTTGTCTGCGGCTGGGGTGAGGGCGCCCAAGAAGAGCCCGACGCTGGGGTTTCGCGGCACCAAGTACATGGGAATAGAGATGGTCGTAGTGTCGCCGTGCGGCTTGCCGCCGTGGCTGTCCGATCCGTCTCCTGCTGGTGGTATATACATGGTTTTTGGTGGTGGAGTAGGAGTATTGGTGATTTCGGTATGGATTTTTTGTGTGCAGGGTGCAATGTGTGCAGGACTTTGAATCATATGCAGGCGGTGGCCTGATTCGTCACTGATTGCTATCTTTGGATAGGAAAGAGATGGCAAGCTGGGACTAGGTTCTATGGAGAGGTACAGTGACAAAGATGGAGGTGGGTCTTTTTGGAGGCGTTTGGCGTCATTTCAGAGAAATTTGGTGTCTGATGATTTTTGAGCACCAGCGAGACTCGTCAACTAAAGCGGAACGGGAAATCACAATTTAAAAAAGCTCCATTGACGTCAATGGAGTTACAATCGGTAGAACCTGGTTCAGACGACCGAATAGGCAAATTTTGGCGCATCTTACAGCGCAATTGGCAGTTTGGCGGTGAAACAGGTGAAATATTGCAATTTCATCAGAACTTTTCTACGTTTTGTCTGATAATTTCGGTTCCAGACGATTTTGGGATTCAGCAAAGCTTCAGTGGGGTTCAGTATTGTTGCTGAAGGTTTCTGTACAAAACCCCGTTTGTTTGGGGATTTTTCGTTGGGAAATGCTTACTGATTGCGGGCTTGACAGGAGAAGAATAGTGGTTCTGGATTGGAGCTGGTGATTCTCTAGCGTGATTCCGGTGGAGGTTAAATAACTGGAATTATCAACTGGTCAATTGATGTTTTACGGAGTTCTGCCGTCGTTCAGCCGTCAATTGACGGTTTTCCAGCGATTTTTCACTGATTTCTCTAGCAAATTCAACTGTTTTCTCGTCAATTGGCGATTTTCAATGTTTCACGGCCATTTCTTTATCATCTCTCATTTCGTCTCTCTCTCTCTCTCTTCTTTCCTCTACACCTTCGAAAATACTTTATGTATTACTAGCTACTTAAGCAGAGTCGGCGTACAAGTCTTCCTTCAAGTCGATGCCCAATTCCTTTCTAATGTCCTTCAACTCGTCCAAGTAGGCTTGGTACTGTTCTTTGTTTTCGACCTTGTGTCTCAAGGCCTCGAACGTTCTGACGGCGGTGGGGTAGTCGTTGACTCTTCTGCATGCTTCGAGGGCCTTTTCGATGACGACAGGGGCAGGAACCAAATCGTACGAGAAGCAGTTGTTGAGGATTCTTTGGACTTCAAACAAGTCGTAGGCGGTTTCGAATTCCTTTTCGTATCTGTGGTTAGTATTACTTTCTAAAGTCGTTCACATGGAACCTGTGGACGCATTGGGAAGGAAATTAACTCAAGAATTAACTCAAGCAGCAGAACTAGAAAAGAACTTAAAAGACTCAAGAACTCAAACAATTCGAACTTAAACAGATCTAGATGAAGATTCTTGCAAAGTTTCTTGTCCTTTGTCTGTTGTCGTCTCCATCGTCACAAGTCATCGTCTCCAACATCAGTTCATAACATCAACACTTCTTGTTCTCTTCGGTTCTTCTGTTGTTGTGTTCTCTTGTCTTCTCTCCCTCCCTTCCCTTCTTCGTGTTCTTCTCTACATACCTGGCAGTGAACTCTTCAAACGTCTCTTCGTGATGGTCGCTGGAGTACATTCTCATGGGGCGGGCAATGCTGCTGGCCACAACGCTGCTTCTGACAACGCTGCTTCTGGCAACGCTGCTTCTCAAAACAGTGCTGGATCTCAAGGCGGAACGGATGGCGAACATCGTGGTGGTTTGCTTGTTGGTGGGTTAAAGCGTGGTGGTGGTATTAGTTGTAATACTCGCCCGTTTGATTGGTGGTTTTTTTGCGGGTCGTGCGCGCACCGCCCTTTCCACTCCAGTTCCAGGCCACAAAACCAATCGTATGATTCTGGTGGGCCTACTTTTGGCGCCCAACGGGCAAAGCAAACGAGGGTTTCGCCGGTTGGGCCGCGGCCAGCGTGTTTCACAAACGCGGTGGTTGACGACACTACGCAAAACCCCGAAGAAACGGCGCTTTTTGGCTCCAGTTTGGCAAAGTGTCCTTTTTGCAGCAATTGACTTGAACGCAGACAAACCCCAAAACGCGCATGGGAGTCAAGAGACAAGTGCGGGAGACTGGCCAATGAGATACAAGACATTTTGGAGACGTTTCTGGGGAAGAACCAGGACCGCAGTATATAATTGTAAATTTCTAAAAACATCCGTGCCGCAGCGTAAATTAAAAGTTCCAAAGCCCGACATCCGTGCCGCAGTATTATAGTCTCGTATACAAACACGACAACCACCAAAAGAACCACAAGAACCACAAGAAAGTAGTAAGAAGACAACAGACACGCGTCCTGGGTGTCTGTTGCAGCAAAAGGAGCCAGGGAGCAACCGATGCATTCCAGGCCAACCACTGACCAAAGTTATCTCCGCTTCTTCTTCCCCCGTTTCTTCGGATACGCATACGACGACACGCTATTGTGGTGGTTCATGTTGATGGGCTTCCACACCGGCAACTGGCGGATGTCCACCTTGAGTTTGCGGGCCTCGCCGGCGTCCTTTGCGTCGTTTTCGGCGTTGTGCACGTTGATCTTCAACAGAACCCACGATTTTCCGGCCGACGTGTTGACCTTGAGCGAGTTTGCCGGTTCCTTGATGAACATGTAGCCGTGGGCGTTGCGTTTGTAGAATTTGGAGCAGTAGTTCTCGCCGTACTTGTTGGTGTCGGTGGAATTGGCCAAAATGCCCGAAACGAACGCCAGCCGGTCGTGGAGCGGCGGTTTTGCGGCGGGAAGACGCACGGTGACGGCCCTGGCGTCAAGCGCCGGTGGCTCGACGTACTTCTTGGCCGCCGCGGGCTCGAGCCGGCGGTTTTTGGCGTATTTCGCTTCCAACCGCCGGATCCGCGTCCAGGACTCGTCGTGGGGACGTGGAGCGGGCGTTTTTGCTGGCGATTTCGCCGGCTTGGGTTTCCCCGGAGGGTGTGCCCGCAAGAACTCCCGCATCCGGTCGCCACGGACGTCCAGCTCGCTCCGCTCGAGCTCGGCAGGCACAAACACCGCGGTGTTGACCCGTTTGGCATAAATGTTTTCCTTCTTGGTGTCTTCAAACGGCGAAAAAAGAAGCTCGTCGGGGTACCGTGCCACGGGAAACTCGTCACGGTCGCCGAACGGGTCCCGGAAGCGTTCTAGCGGCTCGAACGTGGCGTCGTCGGGGCGTGCCGGCGTGCTGTACGACCAAATCGACGCTGGGGGCGCCGCGGGCGTCGCTGTGCCCGTGGACGTAGCGCTGCTGGCGGTGCCCAACCCCAACACCGAGCCTGCTGCCGGCAGCAGGACGAGCCCGGCGGCGAGCGATGTTCCGGGCGTCGTGAGTGAGAGAGACGTGAAGCTGGCGGCGATTTCGTGTCCGAGATCGTGTCCAGCGCTTTCAAACGGCTCAAACGGGCGCTGGAGCGGGGTGTGCTGGAACAACGGCTCGCTGGCAGTGAAGAACTTCGACGTGGCCGTGCTGGTGGGCGTGGTTCCGGCAAACGACCGTGCCCGTTCGGGTTCTGGCGCCAGTTCGGGCGCCGGAAAGAAGTTGGACGTCTTCCTCGTGGTGTGGGGGACAAACGGCGGCGACAGGAGAAGGTCTATCTCCGACATGGCGCTGGGATTTGGGTGGTTTAGTGGTGGGTTGTCGGCGTTGTGGTTAATAATATGTCAGACGCTTAATGCACAAAGAACGTTGGTTTCGGAAAAACTTTTTATGGGGTGTACAGGGGGTGTTTGCAGGTTGGTGCGTTTGCGGCCGCTATGGGGTGTCCTCGACGGGCTATACGGTGGTGGGACGGTGGATATGGGGTGCAAAAACGGATCTTGTCACGTGATACATAGCACCTCGCGACGGCGGCACGTGCCGGCATCACGTGCCGGAATTCTTTGTCATCATCACCAAAATCCAACTTACATAATTGCTTATCCACCAGCTTATATAATCGTCATGAACGCCAACAGTTATTCCTCGTGGAAAGAAGAAAGCGCCAGCGACGAGAAGTTCGATCCGTCGTTCACGCGCGAAGACGGCGACGGCTTTCCCTCGGTCGAAGACGTCACGGCCGCCGCCGTGGCCAATGCCCAGCAACAACAACACCAGCAGCACCAGCAGCAGCATCTCCGGCACGGGCTGCATGCGTCGGGCGGCCCTGCTGCCGGGCAGGTGGTCCACGGCACGCACCACGCGGCGTATGCGCCCGACGGAAGCGTCAATGTCAACGTCAACGTCAACGGCGCCGATTCCTCCAAGAAGTTGACGTCGGCGACGTCCGCCACCGGCACCTCGACCGCCGCCGCCGCCCACATCGCCGGCCAGGACGCCGCAGAGCTCTCCACCAAAGTGCGCTCGGTGCTGCAGACCAAACGGGCCGCCCAAAACAGAAGCGCCCAGCGGGCGTTCAGACAACGCAAGGACAAGTACGTCAAGGACTTGGAGACCAAGGCGGCCGAGGTCGAGCATTTGCAGCAGACCATCGAGGAGCTCCGCAACGAAAACATCCAGTTGCGGGACTACACGTTGGCGCTCCAGAGCAGGGTCATCGAACTCTCGCCGGGCGCAGGCAATGCCGCCACGCCCATCCCGGGCCATAACGACGCCGCCAACCCCGTGCCTCCCGCCGCCGTGTTTAACGGGAACAAGTTTGGTGATAAGTGAACGGAGGCATGGGCGCGGGCCCGGACCGCAGCACTTAATTTTGATGTACTTTTGAAACATCCGTGCCGCGGTTTAGAGCGACATTAGTACGAGATTTTTTCGGGGGTGTGCATGGACGTGCAGGGGGTGTGCATATGCCCGGTCCGGTGCCGTTCCGTCCACACCACGGAGTTGTAAGATAATATGTACCAGATAATATATGAGTCGGGACTGTTGTGCCGAGAAATGAATACGAACAAAGGGCAAAAATTACGAATACGAATTCGAGACCCTGCCATGCGACACACGGAGCGCCCCGAAGTAGGACAAAGGTGGAACGTATCCGTGACAAACAACAGAGCAACAGTCTGTTACAAGCCAGAATGAGAGCTTAGATTAAAGTGATTAGATGCAAGTATCACGAGGCAGGCCAGCCACCCAGATAAAACCATCAAACCACAGAAAACCAGGACCTCAGATCGTCAGTTATCGGTTCGGAGCACGGCCCTTGCCCACGGCATGCCGAAAGCCGTTTGCGCCCAGCGCGGTATCGGGGCTTTATCGTGGTCCATACAGGAGCGGCATTTTGACATCTGGGGCGGGCTTCAGGAGAAGAGTCAGCCTTTTGGCGGCGACACCTGGGTGTTGCTGAAAGCAGCACTATTACAGTGGTGGTGGGGTTGGGCTGTCGGTCGGCACACGGCCATGCCAGGCCACGCCGGCCCATGCCCGCTAACCTGCAAAACGCACGCCAAAGCCGTGTCGATTCCGCGCCGCTTTCTCCTGCCGTTGCCGCGACCTGCATGCACCGAACAAATATATGGCACTTTTTGCAATAACCGCAATTTTCCTTTCCTCCACCACCACTTTTCTCCTTACTTCACCATGGATCGCCATGTCGAGCTGTACGAACAGTTCCTCTTGCAGATGGAGGCGGGCCATGACAACAAGATCGACGTGCCGCAGCACCACCACGAACCGCCGCTGCGACGCCGGCTTCTCCCTGCGCCCGCGGCGGTGTGGCACAAGTTCTCGCCAAACATCACCAAACGTCGCCAACAACCACCAGCGGCCGCCGCCGTGGCCGTGCCGGCATCGGTTCCGGACTTCCACACCGATGGCGACAACGACAACTACAACGACGAAGACGACGAAGAAGATGACGACGACGAAAACCCCGTGGCTCCGGGCCTCTTCCCGCGAATGAACCTCCACGCCGAGTTCCTCAACTTTGACGTGCTACCGCTTACGCCGGCGTACGTGGTGCGCAAGTAGCAGCTGGCCTCTGCTTGTGCCGGGTATTTTTACGGTATTTATATGGTATAGGAAATGGATATATGGTTTATGGTTTGAATGGCGGGTGTAAATCTGGGTCCGGTCGGTAAATTGTGTCACTCTCCCCTTTGGCGTAATTTTCAGCACATATCGGTAACTCTCCTCCCGCTGGTTTTCTGCGTAACCCACGGCACACCTCGGTAAATCTCAGTCCTTGTTTGCGTGCACAATTCTCAGCTTTTCATCTACAAATTTTCACTAACCAACCAAGCACCACCAAACCACCAGCATGCTTAGAATGAACACGGGTGTGCGCCGCGTGGCGCAGCACAGATGGCGTTCGTCGGTGTGGAACGACTTTTCACAAAGAAGCGCCAGTTTGAAGCTCGCCAACGCCGAGACGAGAGCCCAGATCTTGGGCGAGATCGGCAGCGAGGGCCCCAGCTCCATCCACCACCACGGGCGCAAGTTGGCGTACCACTCGCCAGTGGCCATCGATGCCACGTTCAAGGAAGCGTACGAGTTTCTTGAGCAAGAAAGCAGCGCCAAGTACGCGGAAATTGACCAGACAGACAAGAACGACGGGTCCAAGATCGACTCGTTGTTGGTGGAAGCCGAAATCAACAACCCCGAGGTGCTCTACAACGCCCAACACTTACCTGCCGCCGCCCTCGACAAGTCACAGCCGATTTACCGCCATCTTCTCCGCGAGAAATGGCAGAACTTTGACCTCATGGTCACCATGCAGAGATTGGAACAGTTGGGCGTCATACCAGACACGTTACCAACGTTGGAGCCACAGGTAGACGTCAAGGTCAAGTTCGGCCACAACGTGGACCCGCAGTTTGCCGACTGGGTCACTCCCGGCGAGATCTTGCCCGCCTTTGCCGTGTCACAGCCTCCCACGGTCTTGGTGCAAGAGTTCGACCGTGTGGACGCCCACCAGTTGTACACGGTGTTGTTGGTGAACCCCGACACGCCGGACCTCGCCACCAACTCGTTCTCGACCTCGCTCCACTACGGCTTGGCCAACGTCCCGCTCAACAACGTCGACAACACCATCAACCCGCACAAATTGCTCCAGGACAACTACGCCTTCAAGGAATATGTGCCGCTCGTGCCAGAAAAGAACGCCCAGAACCAGAGAGCATGTCTCTGGGTGTTTAGACAGCCACAGAAGTTGTCCATCGCCGGCGATTTTGCCGGAGAAAACTTCGATATCCGTCATTTCGTCGCCGAAAACGGCTTGGTGCCCGTGGGCGCCCATGTGTGGAGACAACACTTTGACAGAAGCGTCAACACCGTCAGAAAGGCCTACGGCTTGCCTGAGGGCAGGGTGTTCCGTAGAGTCAGAGGGACGAAGCCAGTCGTGTAAATAGTGTAAATAAACTGCAAACCATCTTTACAGGTTGTAATTTAAGTTGATCCAAACCTGCAAATCCCGCAGAAAGGCTTTACATGTTTGTGTGGTCACGTGACCGGTTCCCCCACGACCAACCCATTCATCTTGCAACTTTGATGTTTGTAGACGCCAAAACCACACGAAATGTCGCTAGATGGTCGCCGACGGGAGCTACGTGCACTAAATGTCGCGGCATGGAATGGCGAGAGCGTGTTCAAGACCGCTGCGAAGCTCGATTCGTCGCTCAAGAAGAACACGACGTTTATCAAGAAGATCAAGGTGTCGCTAACGGCGGAACAGTACACGTCGATTCTCAAGGATATCGAGGCCTTATCGCTCGAAAAGTATCTATCCGAGATCATTACCGCATGCTCAGAAGGTTTGGTCCGTGTGGGGAAGCGGGACAACATTTTGCCGGCGATGGAGATCGTTTCGGCGTTGCACCAGCGCTTCACCGGGCAGTTCTCGCCGTTTTTGTTGGGCACGATGTTGCAGGGGTTGGCCAATCCGGTCCGGGGCAGCGTGGTGGAGCCCGAGGAAGAGCGGCTTGCGCGTCAGAGGAATCTCGTCCGGCTTTTGGGCGAGTTCTATCTCATTGGCATCTTTCTGACCGTCAAAGATGCCCAGCACGCGATGTCGGACGTGATCAGTGCCAAGTTTGGTGGTAAGTTGGCTGTGCAGCCGGTGGTGGTGGTGGTTTTGCGGGATTTGTTCAGTTACGACATCACGCTGGGCCAATCGCTCGGCGTCGCCCAGGCGTTCTTGCGTCGTTTCCACCACTTGATCTACAATAATGAGGAAGACGAGTTGCTCCTGTTTGAAACACGCAATCTCTTGCAGCAGTTGTTCAACCGCTACGTCCAGTATGCCATGGAAAACTTGGCCCTGATCAACACGCGGGTCCAGAGCTTGACGGAACGCAACAGAAAGGCGTCCATCCGCACGGGCAAGTTCTTGGAAGAGATCACCGACTTGTTGGAGCAGGAAACGCAGTTGTTGGAGACATTCCGCGCCAGCTGTGAGTACTTTTCCGCCACGTTGGACATCGCCATGCCCGAATTGGCCTCCACGGCCCAGCAGCACGGCGAAGCGTCCGGAATCGAGTTGGTCAAGAACAAGGCGCTCAACATGGACGAATTGAACGGGGTGTGGGAAGACGAGCGGGAAAAACGGTTCTATACCGTGATTCCGACGCTCGACGAGATCGAGGCCGAAACCAAGCTGATCGTGGCGCCCACGGGAGCCACCGACGGTGAGAAGGTCAACGAATTCCTTGCTCGGCTCGAAAACGTCCTGGACAACAATCTCGAACAGTTGGTGCTCGAGTTCAACCAGCTCAACCTCAACAACACCGCCACCATCAACAGAATCCTCAAGTTCTTCTCGGAGGAAGCCAGCATGGGCAACCTCAAGTACTTTGCCCGGTTCCTCCGCATCAACCAGCACAACATGGAGACACTCATCTCCATCCTCATCACCGGCCTCGACAAGAGCTTCCGGTCCCAGATCTACCACACCAAGTTGGACTTCCGCAACATCTTCTTCTTCTTCGAGTTGATCATGTTCAAGTTGGTGCCGGAACACATCATTTTCCACAAGATCCGCAGCTTGACGTTGAAGGTCACCGAAACCAACAACCTCGACATTCTCGGCGTGTTGTACGAAAACGTCGGCCGCTTCTTGATGAACGAGCCCGAGTACAAGGACTTGATGGCCCAGATGGTCGAGCTCTTGAAGGAGAAACAGAAAACCGTCAGCCTCTCCACCAGACACGTCATCAACAACTTGTTGACCATGATCGATCCGCCCACTACCAAGATCAACAAGTTGAACCCCAAACCGTCCCTCACCGTCAAGCAGCGCTTTGTTCAGCGCCTTCTCACCGTCGAGCTCAACAGAACAACGGAAAAGACCGTCATTGAACTCCTCCAACGCTTGCCGTTACACTCGGACGAATTGCGCCCAGTGCTTCTCGACTGCTTCTCGAGCCCCCACCAGCTCAACTACGACAACATCCCGTCTCTTGCGATGCTCTTGCGGGTGTTGGCGCAGGCAAACAAGTGGATTCTAGTCAGAACCGTCGATTCGGTCGTTGAGAACATCTTGCGGGGGCTCGAACTCAACAACTACCGCATGAACAGATCCAGAATGGCCTATATTAAATACTTGGGCGAAATCTATAACTTGGACATGATCAACTACAAGTTTGTCATCGACGTGTTGTATAAGGTGGTGTGCTTCGGCCATCCAAACAACCAGCCGTTCCCCAACAACACAGATGTCGACATTGATCTTCCCGACAACTATTTCCGTATCCAGTTGTGCTGTTTACTATTGAACACCATCAAGGAAGAAGGCGGAAACAAGCGCTCAAAGAAGAACGCAAAGTCCCACACCGCCTCCCTCAGAAGGAGAGACGTCTTTTATGACCTGATAGCGACATTCTTGGTCTTCTTCCAGTACTACTTGTTCTGCAAGGAACACCCCATCCCCGTCGAGATCGAGTTTAAGCTCAACGACGTGTTTGTCAAGTATCACAAGATTCCCGATCTCGAGCGCTTTGTAGATTTGAGGCAGGCTGTTGCCAAGTTACAGCAAGTCATCCAAAAGAAAGGATTGTCACCTGAGATCGAGGAAGACGATGAAGACGACGAGTTTGACGAAGAAGACTTGGTCCAGTTTGAAAGCTCGGGGTCCGAGGACGACGATTCGGAATCTGAAGACGACTCCAATTCCGACGGAGATGAAGATGACGAGGAGGAATCCGCGGAGAAAAACGAGTTGGAAGCGTTCAAGGAGCTCGAAAAGTCCCGGATCGAAGAACAGAAGTTTGTGGACGACTTGGACCGTGAGTACCAGCGCATGATCCATGACTCTTACGGAGGAGGCAACAACGAACAGTCGTCGCGTAATAAGTTAAATATGCCCATCCCCTCCATGTCTTCTCTCTCCAGGACTCAAACCAATACTGCCAACACCATTTCATTCGGCTTGTTAACTAGACTGGGCAAGAAAACCAATGTCAAACAGCTCCAGCTTCCGAAGGAAAACAAGTTCGCCGAGAGCTTGTTGAAAGCAAAGGAGGACCAGAAACAGCACCGCGAAAAGATCATGAATCTTGTCATGAACATGGATTAAAACGTGCGTTTATTTGTTGAGTCTCTCTGATAACTCCAACGCGATGTGAAAATCGTTGTGCTCCATAATATCATCGATGTCTAGTTGACACTTGGGACAAAACTTGTTTGCGATTAAAACATCCAAGAACGTCTCCTTGGGAGGTGTGTTTTGTTTCTGTCTCTTAAGTGTCTGTAAGATATCCACCTTGCTGGAGCTCGACGGGTTTTTGGGCTTTGTGTGTGTAACCTTGGCCTGGGGACGCTTGTGGGTGATTTCCGACTCATACTTTGTGAATTGCTCTTGGTTATACTCGCTAATATCTGTCGAGCTGCTCTTCTGCACTGGCGGCGGGGGCAGTGGTGAATTGCTAGAATGAAAATCTTCAAACATCTTTGCAATGTATGCTGGATCGGGTTTATTGTTGCTCTTTTCTGGCACCGTGTGTGTTGGTTTTGGAGCAGTAGCATGGGCCGTCGAGTTGAAATCGGAAAACAACTTACTGATATATTCCTTATCGACGCTAGAAAGCAGTTTCCGGGGCGATGGGGGAATTTGTTTGGGCACTTGTTTCTTGCTGAACTCCTCATTGACTTCATTCAACATTTTCTTGATGCTGTCGTTACGGTCGTTGGTGTTGTTTCCCGCGTATGAGTCGATCAACAGCGAATCGGTGGTTTTGGTAAAGTTTGAAACCACCAACCCCAAGTTTGCGAGCGGGGCGATATTTATTTTGGAAAATGGCACTTCATTCTCGAGTTCTTTCAACGATTTGCCGTTGTTCAACTTGGGGATGGAGAATGACGACTGGACCACTTCTCGAAGGAGACGGTAGCCGTTCTGTTCAAACGTCTCTTTAAGTTTATCCAACGATCTGATCACAGTTAACGTGGTCTGTTTCGAATGTTTGCTGCGCTGGATGGTGGTGAAGTGGACACTGATGGTTTTGGGCCGTCTGATGTCGCCCTTCTCTCGGGTCTGGTGCTGCAGCATGGAGAGATTCAAGCTTTCGTCGTCGAGCTCAATCATTCGGTTGTAGAGATCGCCTGCAAACACTTTGATCCAGTCGAAGGCATCGCCTAGAGTCGACACCGGTTTCTTTGCCATGAAGTTTTTGCACGACATCATCGATTTGACCTCGACTTTGTGGGTCAACTCTTGTTTGTGGTTGCCATTGACCACCTCCATGACCTTTCTGGTCAACTCTTCGTCGCGAAGCTCTTCCTGGAGGGCCTCGAAGGTGAAGTTTTCTCGTATATAAGCAATGGAGTTTTTGCCGAGGGGCACCTCGACCTTCTGTAGCACCATGTCGCCGATCTTGCCGCCCAAGCCTGTGATATCGTTGAGCTGGAACTCGTTCAAGAACCTAAACACCAGCAGGTTGCGGAGAATGGTCTGGTTGTCGGGTTTCTTGAATCCTCCCGCAAGTTTGGCGAGGAGCTTGTTTCGGGCAAGGCCACCGGACGTGGTGTATCCCAACTCCTTGTAGATGATCTGGCGGTACTGGTACAAGATCTGCGACCCGATCAACATACAGATGTCGTCCCAGTCCGAGATGGACGGCTGGGGCTCCGGACCCTGCTGGGAGCCCGGAAGAAGCTCGCGTTCGCTGATGGCCGACTCCTCGGCCTCGGAAAGCACGGTATGGCCCACCCACTGGAGTTCCAGCGGCAAGCACGCGGGCACGGGCGGTAGCTCCTCGTTCTCGAGCACCTGGGGGAAGAGCTCGACCAACTTCTGGTACACGGGGCGGCCCAAGTCCAAGTAGCATTCGTCGACACTGGCCTTCTGGACCAAATCGCAGTTCTCCTGGAACAACTTGAAGATCTTCCTGCTCTCCCGGCGGTACGGATCGAGCGACACCTTGTGGATGGCCTGGTTGGGCGGCGCGTTAAGGTACGCCCAGTGGGACTCGCCCCGTTTGAACACGGCCGCATGGCCGACAACAAGCCCGGGACACTTTTCCCGGGCCGACGCAATGGTGTCCATACGGGAGATGCCGAACTTCCTGGCGGCGTACGACACGGCGATGAGCGACTGCCACTGGGCACACACCACGGGCTCGGCGCTGGTGAGTCCCAAGCGGGCCGCCTCGACCTGGGCAAAGAACGCGTTCATATCGACAAGCGCAACCACCGCCAACGGCAGCTGGTACGCCTGCTGGGCGTCTGCGAGTGCAAGGATGTGTTGACGCGTGTAGTGGGACGGGCGTGGAGACGCGTGTAGCGGCGGTAGCAGCGTCGTCTCTCCGTTGGTACACGACATGGCTGGACGGTTGGATAAGGAGAAGACACAAGCGGTGCACTATGCGTGGATGTAGTTGTTTGGTGATGTTTGGTGTTGTTTGGTTGGCCAGATTGGTTTGCTGAGATTAGTTGTTGATAATGTAGAAAAACTGCAAAAATTAGGAAATTTGCACAAATTCTGCCGTTGGCAAGAATCCGACTCCAACATGGTCTCGTTTACAAGCCCAATATACATCAGATGTCGTGGTCTAAACAAAGAAATAGGTGTTGTTGCCACTAGAAAGGAGTATGAGGCGAGTGACCTCGAGTACCAAAAACCGCGGATGTTTCTACCCCAGAAATTGGCTTGTATGGCGCAGTGGTAGCGCAGCAGATTGCAAATCTGTTGGTCCTTAGTTCAATCCTGAGTGCAAGCTCTAATTTTTTTTCTATTTATAAAATAATAAGCTTTTTTAGGAAATTGCGCCTGTGGCACAGACGCAGTGCGTTTATTATAAACAAAAATAATCCTATGTTGTGGCGAGTAAGACGCACCACGGCCTAAATGTCGCTAGATATACCTCGCTACATTTGGTAAACTTCGGAGAAAAATTGAACCCTATTGGCAGTGGCCCAGGCCTGCGAATCCTTGACCAACAGGGTGGGGCCACATGCGACGATCCAGTTAGCCGCTGCCGAGGTTTCAAACCGGAAAATCGTGGCCAAATCGGGCCGGCCCACGCTCGTAGAGCCCAACTGGGGCTCGTGATCGTGGTCGTGGTGCTTGGGCTCCGATGCCATCGGGGCTAGCTCGATATCGGTGCCCAAGAGCCCATGGGCCTCCTCTTGTGCCGGTGGCGCAGCATGTCCGCCCGTGATGTAGACGTCGATCTGACCAAGAACGGCCGGGTTGACATGTGACAAAACGTGCAAGTCGTGTCTGGACCTGACGCACCACGTCAATCGTGCAGCAATGTTGGGGCCAAAATGTTGCAAAAGGGGCAATCCGAACGAGATGCCCGAGCCTCCACACACGATGTGGAGCTGGTCCACGGCCCCAAAGAACAGGCCCGACACCGCCGGGAACGGGCCCGACACCGAGTACACGCCGTTTTGGAGCAGGAAGTTGCCGCGTTTCACCACCAAGCCGAACGAGGTGCCGTCGGTGGTCGCTACCGTATACGGATGGGTGGGCAAAAGCCAAGACTTCCAGTTGTTGGGCGTATACGTGACCCGGACATGGGACGCCGGCACCGCCACGAGTGGCGCATGGATCTGGATGTACTGCAACGATGCGCCCGGCACGTCGAAGACATCGATATCGGAGCTCGACACCGTGATTGCCCGGAAGTAGCGCTGGTAGAGCTGGTACACCATGAGCACGAGGCCCAAGCCCGAGTAGAGCCACACTCCCGGCCGTGCATGCAACGCAATGAGCACCACGAACGACCAGCTCACGACGTTGTGCACGGCATAAAACACCCGGTAGTTCCTGGTCCGCAAGTACCGTACCGACACACACAACAACACCACCGACACACAAAACACCACCACCCCCAAGAGGTTCTCAAAGAGAAGCACCTTGCCGATAAACAACCGGTTCGAGAGCCACTTGGCCGAGAACCCGACGGAATGCACCGCGGCCAACGCGAGAATCACGCGGGAAAGCCACTTGTGGAGCCCCACCGTGTCCAAGTAGTAGCCCCATCCAGAGGTCGCCCGGCTGTCGGGCCTCCTCAACACCAAGTAGATGTCGAGCGGGACGAGCGCATACGCGAGCCGGCCGAACCGTTTCAACAAGATGCCGTAGTTCTCAGCTATCTGGTGCCGGTCAAACAAGCACAATCCGGTGATTACGGCGAGCCAAACTGCAATGTGGGCCCCCACGGGAACGTTCTTGATCTGCTGCAACCGGCGGTTACGGTAGCCATGCTTATGGTATACGTAGCCAAACACGAGCAACAGCGCCACGTAGACGAGTGAAACGCCAAAAATCACATAGCCATACTTGATGTTGATGTAGTGCGTATGTCCACCGTGCCGCAGAGCCAATTGGACGGGGTCTGCCATGGTTTCTGGCCTCGATGAGTAATGGATGGTTGGTTATTGAAGGATGATTTGTCAATGGTTATCGCGTGATTTTCTTCACGTGACACGTCACGTGGGTTAGTCAATTTTATCTTCAATTACGGGGAACCGCGGTGACGTCATCTACAGGTTATCCTCGTCTCCCCCACGCCGTTCTTTTGCAGGTTATCCGCATGGAAATCCGTGGTCGCACCCCTCGGATTATTTTACACTGGCTACGTCATGCATGCTGCACTTGCCACCCGCCTCCAAAACCAAACCGCCACAAGTGGAAATTTACTGGGACCCTGCACTACCCAATATGTCTGACGTATGACGTGGGGCCCGGAACACCGCCTTCGACATGTAGCTGCGGCTGGTGGATTTGTGGAAAATGAAAAGGGGCATCGGTCGGCGTGGCCCAGTTGGGCCAAAATGGGAAGTATATACGGCCGGCTACGTCATATTCCATCGCCTCCAAAGGGATTTTGAGGCCTCCGTGGCCACTCGGCAGAAAGGGCAGCCCCAGACCAGTGCAATAAACGTTGCATTGCAGCAAGATTGGCAGCATTGACGCAAACCCGGCTGTACTTCCCACGGTTTCTAAAAACTTAATCGATGGCGGCTGATCCCAACGTCTCGATTCTGTACACCGTTGCCCCAAGAAAGGTTATTTTACAGAATAGAAGAAACGGGAACTATTGGCGGAGCCAATTTCAGTCGCTGCAACAAGGTTAGGGTTTTTCGAAGAAGCGGTACGCCATGTCGGGTGGGCCCTTAGTAAATGCAACTTGAATTAAATGTGAAATTATAGTTTATTTTCCGGTGTGGACAATTACATGCGGAAGCATAAATAATTATGAGGCGAATGCGGGTGCATGGCCACGATGTGCGTGCGGGCGGCGGTCTGCAAAATTCAGTCGTGGCAGGTGCACCAGCGCCACATGCGGCACAGTTTTGGAAACTGAGCCCCATCAGCGACCAGATGCAGCTCGGCCGAGGGGGAAAAACTAGCACGACGAAGAAGTTTATCGAAACTTCGGCCTGTGGCTGTGTGCAGGCCGGTTCCACCGTCGGCGGTGACGTCACGACGTTCCCAACTTCCCTATGTGGGCAGCGCAATGGTTTGACACCCGATGAGGATCTCCAACGGTCTGGACAATGCAAATGGTACCGCAACCATGTTGTAGTTTTTTTTAGCAGCGGTGTCGAGGTTCCGAAAGGGCCCTGGTCTTGGCCTCCTGGACTAGCGTTGTCGTAGATTTGGCCGGGGCCCTCCAATCCGAAGATAGTAACTGAAATAACCGCGTGCCGAAATTTTAGTCTGCGCAAGGTTTTAGGCCCTTTTTCCAGACCCCCCGAGTTGAAACTGGTGCTTGTGGCGAATCATTTCGTTCGTTCTATCTTGAACGAGATAATATCTGCACAAAAAAAAGAAAGGCAGGATGGAATTCCGGACCTGGGTTTGAACGAGGAATTATGCCGAGAGTCTAGAAACAGACGAAAATACCCCCGTCCCCCCTAGTCTAAGAGTATTGTGTATTGTTGTGGGAGACACTAGATTCAGGGGGCGCGGATTGTCTGATCACAGCCAAGTCGTATGATTATGACATCAGCGTCGTTGTCGTCCCGGCTCAAGGTTCCGTGCGCGCGCGATCGCCGTTCTGTTCGGTATACTGCCAACAGCCATGACCCACCTATGACGTAGTCGCACTGTTCGAGATGGTCGATTATGACGTTCGTAACCCGTGTAATTCAGGTGAGAAAAAACCCCCAAACAGAACAGACTTTTTTTTTTCCATGACATAAATCTACCTACATCATTATTTTAAATTAGTTCTGTGGGATTTCACAACAAGAAACCAAAAATTATGCAAGTCCCATCGCCTGCTTTAGGAAAGCGTGGCGAGTGGCTAGTGATAGTGAGGCATAAGGCGGCACCGGGGCGCATTTAGCGAAACGCAGCGCATGGCGGGTCCCTGGCCCTGTCGGAGGCAGTCTCACACGAGCACGCCCCGGCTCTGTACTCCTTTCGCCTTCTGCCCCGGGCCGGGCTTCCACCACCTGTCGCAGCCAAGCTTCCCATGGACTTTTTGGCGGAACCCCGGCTCCAGTATCCAGGGATATTTTCCACCACCAAAGGCGGCCACCATGCAAAAATTCTGGAAAGATTGTCTGTAAAATAAAAATAAATTCCTAAAAAAAAAAAACTCAACAGAAATTAAACAAAATACACAAAACCGGGGACGCCAAAAAATATCCTTGAGAAGGGCTGTAAGAAATTGCATCCCCCTCTTATTTTTTAACCACTTACATAATCTTCGTGGCTAATAGGTCAGTGTACAGTCTATTTTTTTCATATTTAAACAAAAGGATATCCCTTGGTCACTAAACTTATAACTAGACAAGACATAGGAACGCCCATCTCCAACTTGACCCAGTATATTAAGCCCAGATAGGTGTGTTTGTTCCTTTTTTAGCTCCACCACCACCCACCACAACCAATTCTCAACCATGGTTTACTCTACAGAAAGCACCAAGTGGAAGGCATACGAGTTTAGCGACCCGTTCTCCGCCGGCCTGTTTTTTGTGTGCAACAAGATCAACAAGTTCTTTTGCCGTCCCGACTGTGACATCAGACCCATCACCAACTTGAAGCTGGAAATCAAGTTTGTCGACCAAGCCAACGACGCCTTGGCGTTGGGCTACAACCCGTGCGAGTACTGCGACCCTCTCAACTTGCCGTACATTGATGTCAACCTCCTTGTGCGCTGTGTGGAGTCGGTCAACCAGAAAATCGGCTTTCTTGCGCCGCTTCTCGACGACAACGAAGACATCAACAACCAGAACATCAAGGCCAACATCCTCGAGTCCAAGAAGGCCAACGAAGACCACATCTTGAAGACCATCAACGGGGCCAGCGGCTTGGGATCACAGCAGCAACAGCAACAGAATAGAAGATCCTCAGTCCCCATCATCAACTTTGACGGAAAGCTCTCCAAAGACACCACGCTCTCCAAAAACGACCTGGACCATTATAGAATCGTCGACTTGGCGTGCCGGCACTTGGCGCTCGCCGCGGCCATCTCGTTGTTCCAGCCACCGGCGCCTTCCAAGCTGCTGCCGGAGGACGCGGGCAGTCCTGGCAGCAAGAAGAGAAGAAGACGCGGCGGTGTGCTTGGGTTCAAGGAATTGGCTGCGAAATCCAAGCTTTCGGCATGGCACTTTCACCGTGTGTTCAAATCGGTCACTGGCTTGACCCCCAAGACGTATGGCGACAAATGCTGGGAGTTTGTCAAGGCGTTCAAGAACTCGGGCGAGTACACTGCGTTTGCCCTGAACCTCAACCTCAACCACAACATCAATATCAACGCCAACACCTACGGCTACCAGACACCGACCCCGGTGTCGTCCACGCAGTCGGTGCACGAGTCGCTGGTGCCCACGTCGCCCGAAAATACCCACCAGCCCGCCAAACGGGTCAAGTTTGAGCACGACGCCTCCATTTCGCCCTTTCTGCTGTCGCAGCTCGCGGCCGCACCCAACATGAGCTACCAGGTGCCGCAACAACAGACGTTTGACTTGAACCAGCCGCTCATGAATGCCAACTTTAACTTGTTTGACACCAACTCTGCCTCCACCAGCGACATCAAGTTGGTGGCTCCGCTGTTGATGTCGAGCGACTCGTATACCAGGGCGTTTTCCGCGCCCGACTTGACCAAGTTCAACACCCGCGACATCTCCGCCGCCTTCAACCCTTCCTCCAGCGCCGCCACCACCACCTCGCTTTTCCACCACAAGTCCGAAGACGATTTCTTGGACGAACTTACGAACACCCCTGCCACCTCCATGACCAGCAGCGTTGGCCAGAATAATAATACCAGCACCCATAATATCGACAGTGCCACGGACTTTTCGCGCATGTTGGACGTGACGCTTGGCGCCGACTTGGCACCATTGGCATCTTTAGGCGACTTGGGTGTTGATTACGAGTTTGATGCGTCCAAAATCGAGTCGGAACTCGGCCTCATGTGGCAGCCCGAGATGTTGTCGGCCAACATTGGCATGATGTGAGCTGGGCATGTGTGCGTTTTGGTGAAAATTTGGTACTGGTGCACTGGTGCACTGGCACCCCACGGATCTACACTTTGTTCTTGTGATGTTTATAGTTGCCTAATTTACGTTTTGTATTCCCACCCCGAATATTATTGACTTGTCATGAGGAGAATGAATCTTGTCATTTTTGTGGGCGAACCTCCACCCTAGAAAAAAAAATAATTGGCCACAGATCTAATTAAAGTTGAAAACCTACGAGCGACAATCTAATTGTGTCGGTGTGGTTTGGCCGTCACACATCCACACCACGCACAATTGTGTACATCTGCATCAGACAACAGACACTTTGTTTCTACAATCGGACATTGTCCCGACCACCGCCCATTTCGGCCTGTTTGTGTCTGCTGGCGCTCCCTGGCCAGTTTCAGTTGGCGTCTTTGTTTTTCGCTGTGCGTTTGGCGGCAAGAATAAGAGACCCCCCAGAAAATAAATAACGTGACCCAGGCCAGCCCGTGGCCGCCTTCCGGTATAGTACAATACGAGAATTAGTAGTTCCACATGCATCCTTGGAATTGCAT
Source organism: Teunomyces kruisii (assembly GCA_003706535.2). Classification (NCBI taxonomy): domain Eukaryota; kingdom Fungi; phylum Ascomycota; class Pichiomycetes; order Serinales; family Debaryomycetaceae; genus Teunomyces; species Teunomyces kruisii. The sequence continues at coordinate 94,438 of PPLR02000013.1, forward strand.
GCGCTTGTGTAGGAGTCCAGTGCTGTCGCTGGTGCCACTCTGCTGTGACACTGCCACCCCAATCTTTACCTCCACCTCTACCACCACACCACCCATCAAATCCTCCCCCACCAAATCCTCCACACCCAGATGTTCCTATTCGGGCACGTTGCACAACCGTCCGCCGTCCTGCGACTGCAGAATAGTCACTTAATCTTACGAAACTCTAACCCAAACTCTACTCTGAGCTAGCCCGATCCCACATCTGTTTTAGTGCTTTTTTTTTTGGACACACTCGCCACATTCCCGCATTTGGTCATGTCTTTTTTTTTGTGGGTCCCCCAAATCCCGTCGGTGCTCCTGCCCCAAATGCCGTGCCTTTTGCTCCTGTCTGGTGGTGGCTGCTGCTTTCGCTCCTGTTCATACTCGTCCATTTTCATCTGCACTTCTCCTCTTCGTTCTCCCCCTATCTGTTCCCCACCACTTCCCTTTCCAGCCACCTCTATGTCCGTGCACTAACCACATCTGTCCAAGCAAAATCCATTTCACATTATTTTTTTTTAGTCTCGACTTTTTTTTCGATGCATAATATCCCTGACATCACTTTCGTGACATCTTGGCTCCAGTACTACCCGTCACTACGAACAGTCCTGCCCGGTGTGTCCGCGGACGATCTCTGCTTCCGGCGGCTGCATATCCTAGTTTATTTTACTGCTATTTCTGCTATTTCATGTATGTCGAAGCTAAGCCGTTTGTCACATTATACCAACGTGCTATCTTCTAAATCTATGGTCCTATAGTACCGTTCAAGAGCACTCCATGTCAGACAAATCTCTGACAATCAAATCTCTCAAATCAATCAAATCTCGCAAATCTCTCAAACCTCTCAAACCCCTTAAATCTCTCAAACCTCAAATCTCAAATCTCATATCTCAAATCTCAAATCTCTCATCCACAATTCTCGCAATTTCTCACATGCATATGCCAAATTACTCACGCCGCATATATCGCTCAAAATTATCGAATTGTTCCGGCTCAGCCCTCGATAAGGCTCAACACTAAATCCGAAAGCTTCTTAGAGATCTCACTCGCCTCGGTTGCAGGTAGTTTAAATTTGCTGCGACCACTCTCAACCGAACTCGAGTTGTAGTAGTCCACGTAATTCTGTTGCTGTTTCTGGAATATCTCGTTCATCTCGTCCAAAATGCCCTGAATCTTAAACACTAGTGCCCGGTCCCCTGATAATTTGTTGGGCGTATACATCTTCTTGATCTTGGTCTTGTACCGGTTCTTCATCAGCGCTCCGTTGCTTAGACTCGAGTACGAGTCCCGTCTCCCGGTTATCATATCGTTGGCAGACTGCAATGACGCCGACAACAACGACGGTGTCGGCCCCGGAACTGACCCGTTTTCGGTGTTGAGAAAGCTGTTGTTGGCACTGATCCCTTCGTTGTTGATGCTCATCTCAATCAACTCGATCTCCCGCGCCCTCAAGCTAACAAACACAGACCTCGTTACAATCTGGTCATACCGACAATTGTTCTGATAAAATAACAAGTCGTTCTTCATGGAATTCATCACCTGTTGCTCCAACTTGGGGTTCATGGGACAACTCTGGATATTGAATTCCGGCCTGTATTCCTCGCTAAAGGCAACATTCGGTGGAAGAGCCTGGTACTTGAAGATTTGGTTCAAACTATCAGCTTTTTGCATCTGGGTACTCGATGTCTTGCCTCCGAGAGTAGACGTAATGGTACTTTGATCGTTGACAAAGCTCTCCGCGTCGTCCGTATCGTCATATCGAAGGCTGGTGTCGGCCGATTTGGAATCCCCAAACTCAACCTTCTTGTCCTTGCCCAACTTCAATGGTAAAACCTCCAATGTATGCCCCAGGATCGATATTTCAAACTTGGTTTTCTTAATGATCTCGGCACATTTCTGCTTTATAAAACTGGTATTGTGTTCTTGAATGTTTTTCACTGAGTTGTCGTTGATTAGAGGCGTTAATAAACTGGTTTTGGTTCTCTTGATCTCCAAATTGTTCACATTCGAGCTCATAGAGTCAGAATACGACTCCTCGTCTACTGCATTTGCAGTCACCCCCAAATTATGGGTCTTGGTATTCATGTTGTATAGGTCAAACATTGACTGAGTTCTCGACAATTTGCTTGGTGTTCCAAAGTAACCTGAAGTTAAATTGTTATTTCCGATTGGTGTTGTCACGGTGGAGCTAATTGACGGTGGTTGCCACAAAAACTCTTCTTGTTCCACAGCAGGAGAAGGTGTTCTCAACGACTGGATAGAATTCTTCTTCGACAAACTCCCAAATGTTGCCGGTGGTACGTATTCACTGCTATCATAATTTGAAAAGTTGGAGCCGCTCCCGAGACCAGAAGAACTCTTGTAACTTCCAAGCGAGTTTTTCCATTTTTCCATGAAACTTCCCCCAAGTTTGGAGAGAGAATAATTGGATGTCGAAGAAATAGAAGAACTTAACGAAGACGAAAGATACGAAACTGAAGTAGACTTCGATAACGAAGCAGAGCTCGAAAGATGCTCCCTGGTTACAGGACCATTCAACGAGGCCTGGATGGGGATTCCTTTTGTGCTTGTTTCGATTCTTGATTTTCCCAAGTTGGTCATAGTAGGGGTAGTAGTAATACTAGCGATGGATTTACTGGGTATCTCCCATCCTTTATTCGAAGGTGTGGATCGAGCTAATGAATTATCAGAAGAGCTAATGGAACTGGAGAGGCTTGGGTTGCTCTTATTCTTAATGGGTATTGGTTGGGCCGAGTTGATAGGAGATGTAACGTGTTGCTTCCGAAGTTCTGAACTTGGCGAGATCAGCGATCTGATATATTGGTTGGGCCTTGTTCTTGGAGGAGCCTGCAAGTCATCGGTACTTAAGGATTTCGATGAGGTAGAATCGTACTCATTCTCGTTTTCAAGTTTCAGCTCTTGGGTTTCGTCAGTACTCTTTAAACTAGAGCAAGACTGGCTCATTTCAACGTGTTCGAGTGTCAACTCCATGCCATGCGAAGGAAGAAGCGCATTGATGATGAATATCAACTTCTTTGCGACCACAGGGTTACTGGTCATAATGACTACTCTAGTAATCTCTCTGACCTTGCTGTTTGTAACATTATGGAAAGGTTTAACTCCCAACAGTTTCCTGAACTGGATGATTAACGCCATAAGACTGGCTAAAAATGTAACATTGTTACTAACTGACGAGAGTTCTGTGTTGGACATCGACTGGTGGAACGAGGAACTGAGGTGGTGGGACAATATAGGCTTCCCCTCTTTCAATTCCAACCAACTCAAGACCTCCAATATCCAGTTCAAGAGAATACTATTGTTCTTGTTGGATTTGTGTTGTATCGATTCTTTGATCAAGTTGTTAGATGTGATGAGTTTTGGGATATTAGAGTTGTAGTAAATCAACTTGATAAGTTTGACTCTTTGGGTATTCAATTCGGGGTCATTCTGTAAAATGTAATTAGGGAATTGGATTCGCTTGTTGATGATGTAGGTGTTGCATGAGTCTATTGTAGTCGATAAACCGCCATTGAGAAGGGAGATTAGCTTCCGATTAATGAACTTTTGGAGTAGAATTAGGTAGTGGGAGATTTCGTCCCAATTATTAAAGATCACGTCATTAATATCGTTTAAGGAATCAAGGGGAACAATAACCCCAATGGAGAATCTACTGTTAAGGTTATTTCCAGAAGTCTTGTTATTCTTAATCGAAGGGAGATTTTTGATGGGCGATTCACGAATGGGGAGAGTTGGTGTGGGGTTCCAAGTTGCGGATGAATATAGCGAGGACAAATTGGACGATTTTAGTGGCTCCGGGGTGATTTCCATATCCGTGATGGAGAATAGGCGTGTGAACAACACTGAGTGGTACGAACCGTAAATGGAGCTGTTCAATGGAGGTAGGATGTGGATCTTGGTGGAGTAGTGTGTTTCATTAGTGGGGAGTCCGCAACCAAACATGTAATCGTTCAATTCGGAGGAGTTGTGGTGGATCTTGGAGGTGATGATGTTTTTATTAATGGTATTGGTAGTATTCCTCTTGGAAGTATCGGGGGTCTTTGTTATTGACACTGGAGGGGTGGAGCTCTCGCTGGCCGAGTCGTAAAGGATCTGTTTCGTACGCAAGTTTCCGCCATCCTGGGATATTATGATGCGGAAGAGCTTCTTGTTGAAATTGTAGGGCTGGAGCGGGTTGGAGTTGTAAGTTCCGTAGAGGATTTCTCTGGTGTACGAGTCATCAAACGAATTTGCGTTGTTCGATGGGCTAGTTGGTGGGACACCGCCGCCTGGGTGGTGTGATGCGGGAGTGGAGCTTTGTTTAAACAATCTTCCTAGCATGTCGCGTCAAGGTACAGTCTATATGGAGGCAATGGTCATAGTCTCTGCACTGTGGGTGGTCTGGAAAAGGAAGGAAAGAAACAAAAGATGGAGTGAATGTGACGCTGGGAGAACCTCTTCTTGTTCTTCTTCACAAGCGTAAATTTAACTATTAGGTCAGCTTGAGTTTTGTGTTACCTGGTTATGACCACGGACAATAGGACAAACTTAAGCTCTGGGCTCTGGGTCTGGCAAAAGCAACGCGCGGCACGGATCCAGGATTGTTGGGATGGCGATGGGCCGGGGGTTGGTTGGTTGGTTGGGTGGCTGGGAAAAGAAGTAAGTGTGGATGTGTCAGAAACTGGGCGGTTATTCGAGCGCTTAATATTGTTTATGATTTAGTAATGTGTAGGTCATTCGCTGCGCTTTTATTCCGCATTCGGGCTTTTTTTGCCTACCGGGCGGCCGTTTCTACATGGATACCCGAAACAGAAATCAGACACAAGACACGTAAGGTTGTGGGCTGTGCAACTGTTGCGTGTACTTATCGAATGTGGAACACCATCCAGGGATGGGGGTTCTGTATGCGGGACGGCCCAGAACATTCTTCCGACACTTTTTTTTCTTTGTTTTGTCTGGCTGGCCTGTTCCTGTCTGGTTACGTTGAGGTGTCAAAAACGCCCCAAACCAGAAACGGCCGTTTTTGCGCCCGCCCGCGCGCGCGCGCGCCGCTCGCCTGCAACAATAACGAGGCTGCAACAAAGTAAACGATTGCAAAAATTAATATATCATGTATTACCGTTGTTATAGTTGTAGTTAGAGTTGTACTTTTTATAAACCGCGCAAGACGTCTTCCAAAACTCCCAACAAGACGTCGGCGTGTGACTTGTCGAAGGTCAACGTAGGTCTCAATCTGATCGAAACATCACCACAGCCCCCAATGTTGACCCCTCTGACACGACACTGGAGCAACACGTCGTTTCTGACACTGGCGTTTTCACAGTCCCAGGCAATGAAAGTCCCGTAGTTTTCTCCTCTCAAGTTCTTGGCCTTGGCAGGGTACTTGCTGAAGAGCGCAGCCAAGTTCTGGTACAAGTAGTCACCGACCTTGGCGGTCTCGTTGACCAAGTCGTGCTTGACGACTTCCTTGTAGATGGTTCTGGCAATGATGGCCTTGGATGCGTCCCCACACCAGGTGTTGAACTGTCTGTAGGGCAAGTTTGGCTGCAAGTTGGGGTTGCTGAAGTAGAAGCCGGCTGCCTGGAACTTCTTGGAGAACGTCACCATGTCGGGAGGAGTGGTCAAGTTCCAGTGTTCGTGGGCCCAGAACTTACCAGAAGCACCAACCCCGGTCTGGACTTCGTCCACAATCATCAACACGTCGTGCTTGAGTGTGATGTCTCTCAAGCCTTGGAAAAAGCTGGCCGAGGCGTGGTTGTCTCCACCTTCCGACTGCACTGGTTCGATAATCATGGCGGCAATCTTGTTTGGGTTCTTGTTCAAGATGGCCTCGAATTCTTCCAAACAACGGGCTTCTTCTTGCTTGTTTTCCGCCTCAAATTCCTTCAACGGATACTTCAATTCGGGGAATGGAGCCTTTGGCCAGTCAAACGCAGGAATGTCCAACTTGTGGAGGGCCTTGGATCTGGTGGTGGACAACGATCCAAACAATCTGCCGTGGAAACCCTTGTCAAAGGAAAGGATCTTCATGTCGGAAGCACCAGGCAACTGGTTGTTCATGACCAGGGACAATTCTTCGGGCGAGAACTCCAACGAGCCTCTCTTCTGGGCGTGTTGGTACATGAAAGCGGCTTTGTAGGCGGTTTCGTTGGCACACGAGCCGGACAACGCGGTCCAAACTCTGGTCATTCCAGGAGGGGCAGCAGCCAAAATCCCTTCTTGCAAGATGTCCTTGTAGTTTGCGGAGGGGAAACAGGCCAAAGCAGGTCTGTTGATCAAAGCATCGACCATTTCGTCGGACTTGGCGGCCTTGATCAACTCGGGGTTGTTGTAACCAATGGCAATCGACGAGATCTGGGCGTACACATCCAACAACTTGTTGCCGTCAACGTCGCTGATGTAGTTACCGACGGCCTTGGAGTAGTCACTGACAAAGTACGTGGCACGGTTGTCGAAGATTGCTCCGAGTTCTTCGTTCAACGCCTGGGACTTGGGGCCCGGGACCGAGTCCGACACCAACACTGGGGCTGCGGGCTCGTTGGGGAAGTATTGCTGGGCCACGGTGGCGTAAGCTCTCTTGAAGGCAGGAGTTCTGAGGGATCTGGTAACGCGAAGCATTTGGGATGTGGATGGATGTGGTGGGAGGGCATATTTGGAGGAGGTGCATCGGGTATTTAAGTACGCCGTCACGGCCACCCCACCGTTCGATGCGGTGATGGATGTCGCTTCCCGGATCTTAGCGCGACTGCCCAAATAGGCAATGTTTCGCAACCGCGACCCACCATCGACGGCTCACGCGTCGAAAAACAGACAGCGGAATCGTGCGGGAAGGAATCCGTCTTCCTATAAAGAAGGAGCACGCTGCCCGTTAGTTGGTGGGGTGTGTGTAAAAGATGGGGTTTGGGAAGTAGAGATTGGTGGTCCCGGGGTTTGGGGGTAGGTCATCGATACACGATCCCTTGGCGGTGCAACGAGCATTGAGTCAAGTGTTTTACTCGGGAACGGTAGTGGTGGTGGTGGATCTAGAACAGCCCCGGACACCTCCCCCACATGGTGGATGCACCACCTTTATCGTAGAGGCGGTGGTGGATGGGTGGAAATCTGCGTCTCGTAAATAAATCGCCAATTTTCGTTGCGAGGGTGATGGATTCCGTTTTATCGAGCCAAGCACTGTGATTGGCCCGTAGTGTCCTGCGCAATCACAAACCAGCCGGAATCAATCTTCTCCAAGCTAAACCACCAAACAAAAAGAAACTCTACCCAGAGAACACACGCTCATAGATTAAATTTCAGTTCCACATTCTCTTGCAGAAAATATTACACTAGTTTGATGGCCGAAAAGACTAATCGACATCCATGGAGAATTTCGCTGACTAGATTTGGTAGCGATAAAGTTGCGTGCTGGGCGCCATTACGAGAAAAAACTTCTGAAATAGGAGCGAAAATATCCCACGCGCAGACACACGTCTCCTATTTGTGTCCACCGGCGACTCCACACCGTCGGGGTGCAACTTTTCCCAGCTCACGGGGCTCTAGGTGCAACTGGCCAAATCTCATGGAATGTCACATGAATTAATATGTGAAGGAATTGGACCATGCATTTCGACAGCGCGGCTATAGTTGAAGTTTAATGGAGCACTACAACCGGTTGTAGATACACACTAAGCGTGTTCATGCAGACATTATTTTATTTTTTAATAGTGCACCAATTATTTTTCTAGTTGGCACTCATAACCGAGTGTATTTTTTCTAAAAGTGATATGAGGCGGTCTCCCAAATGGTAGTTGGCTTCGAAGGTGAGGAGAAGCATGGCAATTTCATAGGTTAGACTCACCTGGATCTAAACACATGGACTATTGTGGATTCTTGCGAGCTCATAGCCCAACCGTTCCCATGACAATAAATTGCCAAAAGTCCCGAGGTCCAGAAGCCACTTTTCAAACACAGTTCCCCCAGCTCCATGTAGCAAAAAAAACATTCTAGACTTCCTGATGTCACCAGCCACCCGCCTTAAACGGGATATAAAGACTGTGAAGCGGTGAAGGAACGCGAAGAGATGGTGGGGGGGACAATTAATGTCTACAAAATATTTAGCAAACCCTAATTCTATAACATCCTCCACAACATCACCTTCTTGTGCCCCATCAAGTCAACCTGACATTTTTTTTCAGTATCCCAACATTTTTTTTTTTGGTGTAGACTGGTGGGAATTTTTTTTTTTTCTGACAATTCTGCCGAAGCTTGGAGCCGTTGGCATGTAGGACCTGGCAAAATCGACGTGCATGCGCGATTACAAGCCCCGGGGCGCAAAGAAATATCGCTTCTTGATATATATCGGAGCACTGGCGAGGTTTATTGTTTCCTCTCAAAGCCAGCTTCTGTAGCCAAAAATCGCGTACCTTTGCAATTTGGATTTTCGACATATTTCCCGTCCAATCGGCAAGCGGAATCCTCTAAACAAGATTTAAACTTTTTGAGTTGTACTCCAATGTAACTAAAGGGCTCCGTCCCAACTGAGAAGGTGCAACCCTCTCGGGCGCTAAATTCATGCAGACACCTGTTGAGGATTCTCGACTACAACAAAGGCTGAAGTGGTCAAGAAAAAAAAAATGTCGGCCGTGTTTTATAGGTCGATTCTGTTTTTTAGGGATATGCGAACATGCTTAAATTGTAACCCTGTTTGGGACGTGATCCCGAAGGCGTATCAGAGGTAACCGCAACAAGTCCGCCCCTCCATGCCAGGAAGATTGTTAATTGTGCCGGAGAACTTGTGCCCCTCGTTCCCCTGCCTCTAACTCTCGTTAATAATTCTAATGGTTTAGCTACATACCGATCTCGCTGCATATGATTTTTTTTTTGTTTTCAAAATTGTGCTTGATAGTAATGTTGAATACTATCGACATTTTTTGGTCGCTCTAAAAAATATTTGGCAAAAAAAAAATAATTTACAAAAATAAATCAATCACTCCAGCTTATATATATTAGCTACGGTGGAACATTGATCCTCAAAGTATTCCTAGCAAACTGTAGCATACAAAAGCCAGATACAATCCCGGTTGATGCATTCCCAAGTTTGACGGTTGCTTGAGGTTCCCTTTCAAAAAGCATTACCCGTAAAAAATAAAAAATCCATTAATTTATCGCTAAAACGCCAACGAAACCGATGAACGATGACAATCCCAATATACAGCGGTATCAGCAAACGGGCAGCACAATTCGTTCGGCCCAAGACAACCTCCCCAAGGAAATTGACAAGCTGAGAGGCACCAGGCCAGTTGACAACACCGCCCAGCCCATATTTCCACCGAACATACACCAGATCCAACAACAGAACCAACTCTATCAACAAGATCAACTCTACCAGCAGGATGCCCAATTCCACCTCCATCAATCTTCGGCCCATCAACAGCAACAACAGCAACAACAACCGCCTCGGCTTGCGGCTTTTCCCAACACCTCCAGCCTCGACCAGCAGTACACGTATGGCAACCAGATGATCTCGCCGGTCCAACAGTACGCGAGTCAGCAAACATCGTCGTCCATGTTACAACAGCCACCACAACATGTGACCCAGGTATCATACCACGGTGGCTATGCTCCAACGCAGTACCAGATGTCTGCCTCGATGCAATCACCGCCGACTATACCGCAAAACACCCCTACAGCGTCGGATAACCTTCTCAGGCAGGGCCTACAAGTGTATCCCGATATCACGACTTACGTTAACTCCAACCCCAACCAGCCTGCTCCCACGGTAGACACGATATTTTACGACCAAAGCACATGTCCTATCTGTGGAAAGAGAAAGTTCAAGAGTTTGAAACGCCACATTCGGATCCACGAACAGACACCCAAGTACCGATGTCGATTCCCCAAATCGGTGTGCAACTTTAAGACCAATTCGTACAACCGACAGTTCGACTATAAGAGGCACTTGGTCCACAAGCACTTCCGGTTTGAGGACAAGACCATCCGCAAACTTTCTGGATTCGAAAACAAGTTGGATTATCCTGGCGATTGTCCCTGTGGTAAGAAATTTGTCGCGAAGGAATGGTTGGACGAACATATATTAACGGATGACGACACCCTACGGTGCCGTTTGTTCAAAAACTAGCATAGATAGAAGCAGTAGAGTACGAATATGCATCGAAATGATCGAACAATCCACACAAGTATGGGTGTAGAGCCCGCAGGTTTTTGTATTGTTTGTGGCCTCGCTGGCAGTGGCTTTCGGAGTCTCATCGCCAATTTGACACTGCCCCAAGTTGTTTCATCGAATCCCCCTCCCCCAGTGTTAGCACGGAATTCCATTTTTTCGGGTTTCTTGGCCAATAATATACGAAAAATAACCCACCATCTCGATTAGGCTAAATCAGAAGTGGCAGTTAGGGCAAATAATTGGTACATTCCCTTGCTGTTTTAAATGGAAGCTTGCTGGGGACTGTCGTTGCCGCGCTTTCAAGGTGTGCGGTGGGGCCAAAAAGAAAAACTGTCTGGGGCCATGGGTGTGTGGATTGATTTTGGGAACAACGCACCTCGGCGGCTCCGACAAAATAGTCGGTTGATGGCTGGGATTGCCTAAACAACCATTTTCGGGCCAATAATGTGTTGGCCTAGTTTTATTTTAGTGGCTGACGAGTCCAGATTGGGATGAGAGTGCAGAAATCTCAAGTCTTCTTTGCACCCAAATATGGATACTTTTGGTTTTGAGGGCGCGAGTGTGGGTGACATGCAGGTCGTGTCGGCTGCAACAATAATACAGTAATGTGTTTCCATGCAGTCACCAATTGCACAATAGTCTGAAACAGGGAAGAGGTTTCAATATTTTTGTCTGATGAAAAATTTATTTTTTGTCCACCAGACACAGGTGGGTTCCGACAAAAATAAATATCCACGGTATATGACCAGCTGCATGTTACATAAATGCAATAATACCACCAGGTTTGTACCAAGTGGGCAGGATTTACGTGGAAGAAGTGGCTCAACACCTTATGTCTTTGAAATTAGGTTCTGACGTGGCGGGTTCGGCTCAAGTTTCGCCAGAAATCAGGCCTATTTTAGCTGTTTCGTGTCAGGTTCGGCTACTACCACGGACGTCGGGGCTAAGCCCGTAACCGACATCATCATGCTTGCACAATACACTTGCGGCCCTATATATTTTTTTTTCTGGTTCCCCATCTTCGCTGTTTCCTCCTGGAACTACGGCTCCAAAAGATCGACAGTGCTTGACGCCTTGACGATCAAAACGGTCGTGATCTCCAAAAAAATACCTCATCTCCACTCAGACACAAAAATATTGCACTCTCCAACTGGGTGGTCCCGACAACAAGACTCCTGGGACGAGAACGTGAAATTGTCGCTGGCCACCAGCTGGAATTTGCATAAACCACTTAGCCGGAACATGCGGTGTTGTGAAATCACCCAATTCCTATAAAAATAGACTTTGTATTGTCACTTTAACTTTTCTCATGTAAATACGACAACGCTCAGGCAACATCGAACATGTTGTGGAAATTTATCCTAACCTGAGGGGCGTTTATTTCTTGGCTGATGTGTGCGTGGCTTGCTGCTTGCTGTGGTGCCTTTGGTTGTTGGTGTTGTTCTGGTTCTGGCACCAATGTGGTTGTCAACACTGACTGGCAAATACCAAGGTGCATTTTCCGGTATAGTAAACCGAAAAAATAAACTACCAATAAAATCCGATATAGTGTAATGGCTATCACACGACACTCTCCATGTTGTGATCCGGGTTCGATTCCCGGTATCGGAGCTTTCTTTTTTTTGATTTATCCCATCTTGATATTTCCATACTACGCCAACGTGAATACACCTTGTTCTACTTGTTGCGTTCTCAATACATTATCTTTGTCTATTATAATACCTGTTATACACCGGAAGGAACATGCTTGGCTTTCATTTCTTGCTCGTACTGTTGCATGTTGTAGGGATCGTCGCCGCGGTTGATGTTGTTGAACAACTCCTCCATGGCAGGCCCAAAGTTACCAAGTATATGGTTTGTTTTGCCGTAGTCTGCACAGAAATCAACCGATCCCTTCAATGCACACACCACGTTATCGTTGTTGTAGCCCAAAAGCTTGTTGGAGATGTCTGTCGAGGACTGGGGAAGTTCCAACGTCAGGTTGTCGGCCTGGTTTCTCATCACCAACATCGGGTTCTCCAACTGCAAGATCTGGTCCAACATGCCCTTGACATTGACCTTGCTGACAGTAAGGTCGGTCACCGACAACATGATGGACATGTAATCTTCCGACCTCCAGTCGCCTTCCTTGGTTCTTTCCAAGGAGTTGATGTTCCAGCTCGAGATCCCGTTGGTGATCAACACGTTGGCCCCCTCGTTACACACCCGACGGGGGTTACCCAAGTCCCAGCCAATGACAGGCACTTCGAATGATACCGACGACGAAACGTGCGACACCTTGTACACGTCGCGGCCGTCAAAGTGGTCCTTGAGAAGCACGACCAAGTTCGGTCTGTACATTCTGTCGCCACATCCACACGCAACAATGTGGGAACGCGGCAAGCCGACCCAGATCTCGCGGTTGGGCGGGATGATGCTGGCCAAGTCGGTGCCAGTTCCAGAAATCAACGTGTTGAGGTTGACCATCTGGGTTCCTCCACGTAATGGCCCAACCGAGGCCCCCACGGAAAGGGTGTTGTTTAGTCTGTACTCAAAGTCGCACACGCCGCTTTCAAACAGACACTTCAACACCTCGAGGTTGGCCCACCGGTACACGATAAGCACCTCCTTGTCGTAGCCATGGAGTTGGCGCTGCTGGTCCAGGAACATCGGGACCCAGTTCTTTTGCTTTTCCTGGCGTTCGACGTCCTTGAGAGCCAACTCCAACGTTCTGGCGTAGACCTTGTCGTCGAACTTGGGGTTGGGGGCGCCGTCGGTTCTCTCCTTGCCCCTCTGCGTCTGCCAGGGCCAGGCCAAGAACATCGATCTGTAGAACTTTGCCTTTTTGGAGAACTCGTCGTCGTTGTCGTCGGTCTTGGGGTCGACGACATACTTGCGGTGGTGGGCGTTGTAGATGATCATGGGTTCGTCGTAGCCGTTTTTGTTGCGGACCAACGAGATGTGGGCGTCTTCCGGGCCGAAGAACTGGCCGCCCTGCTCTTCGAGGTCAAAGTAGAACGGAATGGAGACGATGTTGGGCAACGAGACCGGGATGTAGCCCTCGTTGGAGGGGACCACCAACGTGGTATTTTTCAACTCGTTCCAGTTCTTGTCGTAGGCCTGGGCGTACACGAGGGAGAACTTGGGGTGGTTTCTGATGCCCTTGGCCGAGTAGACTATGCGGGAAATCATGTAGTGGACGCCGTGGTCCTCGAGCCACACCGAGGAGCCGGCCAAGCGGTACCAGTAGAAGTGGGCGACGTTGTGTTTGAGCTGGAGCTTGAGCTGGGCGTAGAAGAACGGCGAGAAGTCCTGGAGGTAGTGGTTGGAGCCGGTTTCGATCTGGGCGACAATGTCGCTGACGAGATCGCGGATGTCGATCTGCAAGTTGGTGACGTCGTCGATGTAGACGGTGGAGTTGTGCTGGATCTTGGAGCAGTTGTTGGTGTCGAGGTGGATGGGCTCGTAGTTGTTGTAGAGGGTGATGTTGTGTGGGTGGTACTTGCTGGCGAGCTGGTCGGCAATGGACTTTTCCCTGTCGGCTGCGCCGGTGACGACGTGGCGGTGGGCCAACGCCGGGTGCTGTTTCAAGAACGGGTTGATCTGGCCCTTGGGGAATTTCTTGGGAAAGATGATCAGGTTGTAGTTGATGATGCGGGAAGGCGAGGCCTTGGAGGAGGAGGACGACGACGACGATGATGCGAAGTAGTTGTCCTTGAGCTCGTTGACAAAGCCGTAGGTCGACGAGTGGATGTGGTACAGGAGGACGAAAAGGAGCACGACGACGGCGGCCAGCAACGGAAGAAGGACTTTCCGTCTCAAGAGCTGTCTGTATTTCATGTGTGGGTGTAAATGTAGCTGCTAGCTGTGGAAGATGTGGATGTGTAGATGTAGTTGTAGAAGATGTGTGATGTGTCAACAGGAAGAGCAACAGCAACAGTAATCTGATCGAGATGTTATTTTTAATTAATTTTTCTATAAGCCTTCGCAATAGATTGTCCCAAAACACAACCGGTTGCCCTTTTTGTTCTTATCAGGAAAACGGGGGGCAGCAACGGCGGGTGACAGAGATGGATTGCAGGTTAGAGAAGGAGGTGGATGTCGATCGGGAAAAAAATAATCGTCGGAGTCTGGTGCAGACACGGACACGGATAATTGGCCAGGCACACTTTTGTGCGGGCGCGGGTGCAGGCAGACATTTTTTTTTCGTTGTGTCGTTCTGGCAAATGGGCGGCGGCCAAATGCCAACCATATGCACGTGCCGTTCCAAAAGTGGCGGGCGGTGCCGAAAATGCCTCATTTACGAACGCCAGCCGGCAGATACAGACGCCTAAGCCACGCCCTGAACGCACCTTGCGACATAAGGTTGTTGGGGCGACGCGCGCGCCTGCCAGTTGCGACATTGTGGCCCGAATTATAATTTGGGTTTTTGCAAACAGAGGGGAACCAACCTGTAAACACGTTGTACGATTATGGACGCTGGCAGTTCCGAGGGAAAATGCAACCGGAATTGCCGTGATGCATGAGGAACCAGATTCGATGGGGGGCGCGGCGTGCGGCGTGCGGCGTGCGGCTTGCGGCTTGCTCATCCCCCCAAGTTCAAACCGAGTCAGCAAACATCAGGACCGCCAAAGTAAAAGATCAGGACCGCCGCACCCAATATCAACGAACGGCCCATAACCAGGCCCTTAATGCCCAAACAAAAGCACTACACACCTACACCACACTTCATGACAGTCTATTTGTACATACCGAAACTAATCCTTTTTGTCCTCTGTCTTTTTCGGAAACGGATACTTTTTGCCGTAGTCGGCACAGAACTTGTAGCTCTGCTTGAGGGCACACTTGACGTTGTCGTCGTTGAAGCCGGTGGTGACGGTGGTGTTGCCCTCAAACAACTTGTACTCCTTCGAGTCCTTGTCGTAGTCAACACTCACAAGCGCATTCAACAACCCGCGCACGTGGAGCACGTCCACCGTCTGGTCCTGCTCCAGCAACGAGATGGTCATGTAGTCGCGGATGGCGGTGGTGCCGTCCGGCAACGTCGTTTCCTGGAGCGACCACGCCGAGATCCCGTTGGGAATCAACGCGTTCGGCAGCCCGCTGTCGCACCGCTCGTCGGGCTTGTCAAAGTGCCACGCCCGCACGTCCATGCCGAGCGACATGAACCCCGACACCTGGTTGACCTTGAACTGGTTGTTCTTGTCGCGGGTGATCACCACCATGTTGGGCCGGTAGAAGCCCTTGGCACACCCACAGTCCGAGATGTGGGCCCGCGCAAACCCGATCCAGATCTCGCGTTCCTTGGGCAACTTGTCCAAGATCGGCACCATCGCCGGGAGTTTGTGCCGGTAGTCCTCGAACATGCCGTTGATGCTGTACATCTGGGTGCCGCCACGCAACGGCCCCACGCCTTCGTTGACGTCGGGGTTGAGCCGGTAGTCAAAGTCACACTTGGCCACCAGGTCGGTGTTGTCGGCAAGCGTGCACTTCAACACCTCGAGGTTGGTCCACCGGTACACCACGTAGATGTACTTGTCGTAGTTGTAGATCTCGCGGTCCTTGGCCGAAAGGAACGGCGACCAGTTCTTCTCCTGGCTCTGGCGCCCGGTGCCGATGCGCCGCAACTCCAACACCCGGTTGTACAAGTCGTTGCTGTGCTTCGACTTGAGGTCGTCGACGTTCAACTTGCCCCTCTGCGTCTGCCACGTCCACGACATAAACACCGACCGGTAGTACTTGAACTTGAGCGTCGACTCGTCCTGGTTGTTGGCGTCCTGCTGGACGATCTTGCGGTGGTTGGCGTTGAACACCATGAGCGGCTCCTCGTAGCCGCGCGGGTTCTTCACCAACATCACCCGCGGGTCCTCGGACCCGTAGTACCCGTCGCCGTGCACCTTGTGGTTGTGGTACGTCGGCGTGTTCAACATCAGCGGATACAGCACCACGCCGTACATGTCGTGCTGGTTGTACACCGACTCCATGCCGACGTCGGGGTTGTTGGTCGGCACCACCAACTCGACGTCGTTGAGCTCGTTCCAGTTCTCGTCGTAGATCTGCCCGTACGTCAACAGGAGCGCCGGGTGGTCCTTGATCAGCCACGGCGAGTACACGATCCGCGAGATCATAAAGTGCACGCCGTACTGCTCCAACCACACCAGCGACCCGAGCAACCGGAACCAGTACTTGTCGATGGTGTTTTCCTGGAGTTGTTTCTCGATGGGGTTCGACAGAAACACGTCGTCGAACTCGTGGTAGTACGGCGAGTTCGAGTCCTTCCACGCCTCGATGATCTTGGTCAAGCTCTTGGCACACGACTTGGGCTTCGCCACCTCGACCTTCAACGGCGTGTGGAGCTCGTCGCACCAGTCCTCGTTGCCGCCAATGTCGCGCTGCGAGTGGAACAAGTCGATGTCGTACGGCAGGAACTGCGAGCCGGTGACGGCGTCGCTCAACGGATCGGACTTGTACCCGGCGTTCTGCTCGAGATCGCCGTGTTTGTCGAAGCGGTAGCTGAAGCGGAACATGTCGTAGGACTCCTGGCCGTCCAGGGGCACGGCGCGCTTCAACTCGTGCACGTAGTAGTCGAGAAGCTGCTGGTGGTCCTCCAACGGAAAGTGGCGCGGAAAGATGATCAACTTCTTGTTGCTGTCGTGGGAGCTCACGGGCTCATCGTAGAACGGATCGTGGAACGGCGGCGGCGGAACGTGGTCGCTGTGGCTGCCCGTCCCGTGCACCGTGTCCTTGACGCGGTCGAGAAGGCTGTATTCGTCGTTGTGGAACACCAGGAGCGTCACGAGGAGCGACAACACCCCGAAGAAGAGGATGGCGATGGTCAATTTGCGCACGTCAAACGACGACGGGAGCAACATGGCCTAATTGGGGGATGTGGGGGTGGGGTGGTGTAAGTGTGTGGTGGGGGATGAGGTGTGTGTAGATGGGAATGTGTCTGGAGCGTAGTATCAAACTAAACCAACCTCTGCAAGCACAAACAGCCAAAACACCTGTAAGGAAGAAAACACTCGAGTTCGCCAGTGGGTTTTTGGGTTGTTTAGGTAGATAGGGCGCCGCGACTGCATGCAGCGCCCGACTCAGGCTGTCATAAATTTTCTACGACATTTCTAAAAAAAAAAAGCTATTAATAGGAAGCGGCGGGAAGGCGCACGTCAATGCGGAAATCTCAGGACGGAAGCATGGGCTCGCTAGACTAGGAACAGACTAAAGGAACGGGTGACGGGCTCGTGGTGGTGGAGGTGGCGGTTGTGATCTGGTTGTAGTGGTGGTGGTGGATCTGGTTCTGGTTCTTTTCTTTTCTTTTCTGTACTGGTCTGGTTCTGCGGACAGTGGCACAAAACGTCCACTCTCACTATTCACCATGGCTTCCCCTATCAATCCAGACAGTCGCCACCGCGGACCATGTGGGCGCACAATTTATTATTAATTGTGCACCGTAAGCGTTGGCAAAAATATCCTGCACATACCAGAGAGTGAGTGCCACAAAACCAATTTGTTTTTTTGGCCCCGATCTTTTCAGACTTTTTTCAGACTTTTTCGAGGGCCCCGAACACTGGTGCAGATCTCGATCGTGGGGCACACCAAATAAAGCGCACGCCTCTTGGCATCCCCTGGTTTTAGGTTTGCGGTGTGGACTAGACCCGGTTTGGTTCCCCCAGTAAATCCTGCCGCCACGGCCCGTTTCGTATCGCGCAGACCAGTTCGCCCCCCCAAGTCCGTTCGTTCGCGCGCTAATCTTCATCGCCGTGCATAATTTGCCTGGGCCGCGCCGGCCACGCCGGAAAATAAAATAATGGAAAAATGTCGCGACTCCTAACCCGCGCGGTATGCACCTCGCGATCACACAATAGACCTAAAATGTAATCGCATCACATTGCATGTGTCCATTGATGTGCAATCAGTGTCTAATTGCTAGTTTTTCGAGCTCGCGTGCACTTACAAAGCCGTCGGTGTCTGTTTTGGTGGCGGCTTGGGCCTTGGCTTGGGCTTTGGTGGTGTCGTTGCCATATCCGTCCCCAGCATGGAATTCGCCCTTGAGCTCGGCAGGAATCCCGTCGTCGCCATAGTCCAACTCCTCGGCATCAACCTCATCTTCATCCTCTTCATCCTCTTCATCCTCTTCTTCTTCGTCCTCTTCTTCTTCGTCCTCATCCTCTTCCTCTTCATCCTCATAATCGTCTTCCTCTTCATCATCGTCATAATCTTCGTCAGTATAATCATCGTCGTCTTCGTCGGTATAGTCACTGTCGTTCGTAAGCACGCTGTTGTCGGGATTCTCCCACGCCTTCTGCGACACCACGGCCGCATCTTCGTACCCATCGTCCTCATCCACACTCTTCTTGCCCCCAAACGTCATGAAACTCTTTAACGGCGACGTGAACGACGACATCGACGTCGGACGCTCTTTCTCGAGCGTCGACGCCCGGCTCCGGCTACGGGCCAGCCCCATCAACTCGTCGCTGATCTCTTCGCTCAACTCCTTGAGGGCTTCGCCGCCGCCCTTCATCGAAAGCAACCCGGGCGACTTGGGCGCCGGCTGGTTGTCGGGCTCGTCCGAGTCGTCCTCCAACTCGCTCAAGTCGCTCATGTTGACCGGCTCTCGCCAGTAATTCACATCGTTGTACCGTTCGTCGGTCTTGAAGTCGGGGAACGTGCTCTCGTTGAAGCTCCGCGGCGATCCCACCGACCGTGGCGACTCCGACGCGCTCGCCAGATGCGCCCGGTCCTCGGCACTCACCGCCTGCCGCTTCATGTACTCGTGGAACTGGTCGTTGTTCCACCCCGACGTCAACCCGTCCACCTTGATCGGCGGAAAGAAATGGTCCACCAACTCGCCAATGTGCACGTACGACGACCGGTACCCGGCAAGCTCCAACAACTCCATATGGACCTCGCCGTTGGGGTTGATGGTGAAGATCCGGTGGCTCGGGATCTTCACCGACCGGTAACTGATGGCGTCGGTGATTCTGTTGCCGAATCCAGCGTAGAACGGCGTCCGCTCGTCCTCGTCGGCGTCCTCCCGAGTGTCGTCCTTGGCAAAGTACAAGCTCTTGATGTCGTTCAAGCACGCCATCTTGAACACCTCGGGCTTCTTCAAGATCACTTCTCTCCTGAGCGCCGCCATGGTCCGGTCGGGACTCAATATCACCGGGCCCGGCGGCAACTTGGTGCCACGCTCCTGGCTGACGCCTCGCAAGTACTGCCGGGTGGTGTCGGCCTGGCCCACGCTCCGGGCCGTCACGTATACGATGTTGTACCCGTTGGACTTGATGTCCTGGAACAACGTCGCCACGCCGGGGTGGGTCCAGTCGCGCCCAAGCAAGTTGAGCACATGGCCCAACGCATCGGACTTGGTGATGGTGCCGTCGATGTCGGAGATGACTATGGGGGTGTGTGACTTCCAGAGGTACAAGTTCGATTCGACCTGCGACGTTCCTTCGCTCAGCTTGAACTTGAGCGAGTTTTCGCCGTAGTGGAGGTCCATCTTGAGGAGCTGTTCCGACGTCAACCGGAGGGTCTTGAAAAACGTCTTTTCCAGGTTCAACGTGCCGCCGTCGTGCTTCGCGGCGTCTTCGCCATCGCTGTTGAGGCCGTCGGTGTTGGCCAAGTCGTCTTCCAGCATCAATTCGGGGAGCGGCGACGTGGGGTCGCGGTGCAAGATGCGGATGTTGCCGTCTTTGTCCTTGCTGATGAGCTGGTCCCAGATCTTGGGGTTCAGGTCGTCGTTGGCGGTGCTGAGGTGGTCGATCTCTTCGGCAAAGATCTTTTTGAAGTACTCCTCGGAGTTCTCGATGTTCTTTTGCGAGTTGGGCTTGTAGCCGTCCATGTCCAACACCATGTCGCCGTTGAAGTCGATTTTGGACGGGATGTTGAGTTTCTGGGTGATTTTGCGGGCCTTTTCGAACGCGGTCGACTGGAGCGACGACACCGACGGCGACGGCGTGGTGTCGGACAACTTGATCTTGGACTCGACGTCGGCGGCGTCGAGCGGCACGCCCAGCTGGTCCTCGTTCAAGCTCAATGCCTCCGGCTCCGCCTTGTTGAGATCAAACGTGTTGGGCGACGCCAACGGCGAGCCGCCGGCCGAACTCACGGGCGAGATCACCGGCGACGTCAACACCGACTTGGACAAGTCGTTGTTGGTGTCGGTTTCAAACACGAAAAACGCCTCGCCGCCGTCTCCCAACTTCATGGGCAAGTCTGTCTTGATGTCGTTGACGTACAAGTCGATTTTCTTTTGGGACGGCTTGAAGATCTGGAACTTGCCGAACCGAACATGCCACGGCGAGCAGTGGAGGGTGCCGTCGGGGTGTTCGACCACGATGATGTCAATGGCGCCCGAGAGGGTGGCGGGATTCAACGAATTCCATTGGTTATACACATAACCGCCCACTTTGCCGACGTATTGCATGGTTTATGGGAAGAAAAAGGTGTAGTTTGGCGACCACACATTCAGTGGGTTTCTTGGGCTGCCGAAATGGGGTTGGGCGGCGCACGACCCGTTTGAATATACGAGCCGCGCGCGCGTGACTTTGCGGCCATCCAAACCGGCAGCAACTAGCGGAGACGGAAGCGTACGGAAACGGCAACAGAAACGGCAACAGAAAGAACAGAAAGGCAACAGCAACAGTTTACCCGTTCCGTCAAGCCTATTACATGGGTTACATCCATACCTCAAACGTACATTTATTTCCTATTTTGCAGCCATCAACGCACAGTCACGGGATCGGCAGCACTGGCGATGTTGCACTGGTGCATCAAGCGGCGCTCGTCGTTTCCGTCGTTGACGCCCTTGAACTCGCCGGTAACCGAGTGCCACACGCCCCGGTTGTAGAAGATCACCAAGTCGCCCTGCGACCACGCGTGTGCCAACACCTGTTTGGGCGCGATCGACGGTCTCATCAACGCATGGACACGCTCACGCGCACCGGCAAGCTCGAGCGTCGACACGGTGCCGTCGCCGTTGTCGGTGTGCAACTTGTACAAACAACACCCGTGCACCTGCAAGTGGTGCTCGTTGGTGACGGGATTGGTCCACACCATGGGCAACCGCTTGACCTTGGCCGCGTCCCACTCGGGCAACTCGTCGAGCCCAAACTCCTTTCCTTCTGAAACCATCGTCAACCCGTCGGAGGTGGCGCCGGCCGGCGAGATGAAGATGTATGGATGTGGTGCATACTCGACCGTGGTGGTGAGGGCAAACTCCTTGTCTTCCGGGCTCAAGTTCCTGAACGCCTGGGCGCCGCTGACAAAACAGGTGGCTCCCTGCGTCAACTCCAACTCGTCGCCCGAGCCGTCGTCGTAGGCGATCTTTTGCAAGTGGGTCGAGGGCGGGACCTTGATGCCCAAGAGCGTGGTCACCTTGGGCGGCGACAAGTCGTACAACGCGCTGTCGATGTGCCATCTGTAGAACCGCGTCTTGTGCTCCTTCTTGATCTCGTCCTCGGTCAACGGCGTGTGGTGGAACGTCGTGTGCGACGGATGCGTCAAGTTGATGGCCTCGCCGTTCTCGTTGCCGGCCTCGTCGGCCTCAAATCTCCCCTGGCCCAAGATCTGCACCTGCGGCTGCGTCTTGACCGTGGTCCCGTCCTTGCGGAGCACCGACTGTTCGTGCCGGAACTCCTTGCCGTGGCCGTAGCCGGCGAACCCGGAGTCGGGCTTGGGTTCGGGGATCGACGGGTCGAATCTCTTGGTCAAAACATACTGCGATTTGGGAGGAAGCTCGGCCTGCCCAGGAATCACCACCACGAGATGGGTCAAGAGTGCATCGTGGAGCACCTGGAAGTCGTCGTCGTTGAGCTTGGACGGATCGTTTTCGGCATAGAGGGGAAGGTGCACGGACGCACCAAAGGGTGTGTCCTTTAATGGTGTGACGGTGACGGTTTCGGCGGAAGGCATCGTTGTTGTTGCCCAATTCCACCAGCAAGCCCCCGCTTTATATACATCGGCGGTGCTTATCAGTAAATGGGCTGTGTGCAGGAAAATGGTACTTTCCGGGGAATTTATGGTACGCGCACGTTGATTTCGGATGTTCCGCGGATGTTCCGGTTTTTGATAAGAAACATCGGGACCGCAATTTTGAAAGATCGGGACCGCGATTTTAGAAGATCAGGACCGCAATTTTTTAGAAGATCACAGCCGCAGAAAGCTAAAGATCAGCACGGTCAAAGGTAAAGACGGCAGTGTATCTACTTTACCGTTTCCGGTTCGACTCGACTGTTGCCCAGTTATCTATTGAGTTGTGGCTAGAGTACAGAACAGTTTTCCTGCAATTATACAAATGGTAGTTATATATTTGTGTAATTTGCAACTATTCTTTAAATGTAAAAGAATGTACATTCTTTGAAAACAGTGCTGTTGACAACTGTCGCTACTGTCACTAGGGAGAACAGGCCACAATGCCACGAATACTGGGAGAGATTGGCCTAGGGAGAGAATTCTGCGTTTTCCACGAGAAGTAGAGAGAAGTAGCGACAAAAATGGCTGACAATGGCAGTTCCTCGCTATTTCTCGCTCTCTCACTATTTCTCGCTACTCGCGAGAAATGCTACTCGCATTTCTCGCTATTTTTTGCTGTTTCTCGCTACCGCTACTCGCGAGAAATGCTGTCGCATTTCTCGCTTTCTCGCTTCTCCCAACATTTCCGAATCAACAACCATGGGCCACTTCATCACGATCGCTACGTGCAACCTCAACCAATGGGCGCTCGACTTTGAGGGCAACCGCGACCGCATCATCGAATCGATCCGCCAGGCCAAACAACAGGGCGCCACGTTGCGCGTGGGCCCCGAGCTCGAGGTGTGCGGCTACGGGTGCTTGGACCACTTTGCCGAAAACGACGTCTACGACCACTGCTGGGACGTCTACGGCGAGATCTTGCAGCATCCCGACACCCAGGACATCTTGTTGGACATCGGCATGCCCATCATCCACAAGTCCATCAAGTACAACTGCCGGTTGATCTCGTACAGCGGGCGCGTGTTTCTCATCCGCCCCAAGCTCTACTTGGCCAACGACGGCAACTACCGCGAAATGAGATACTTCACGCCGTGGAACAGACCCAAGTACCACGAGGAATACCAATTGCCCAAGCACATCGCCAGAATCACCGGCCAGACCACCGTCACGTTCGGCGACTGTGTCATCCAGACGTTGGAAACCAGATTGGGCTGCGAGACCTGTGAAGAGTTGTTCACGCCCGAGTCGCCCCATATCGCCTTGAGTCTCGATGGGGTCGAGATCTTCACCAACTCGAGCGGGTCCCACCACGAGTTGCGCAAGTTGGACACCAGAATGCAGTTGATCACCGAGGCCACCAAGAAGTGCGGGGGGGTCTACTTGTACGCCAACCAGAAAGGCTGTGACGGTGACAGATTGTACTACGACGGCTGCGCTTCCATTATCGTCAACGGCAACTTGGTGGCCCAGGCCAGCCAGTTTTCGCTCAAGGATGTCGAGGTGGTGTCGGCCACCATCGACTTGGACGACGTCAGATCGTACCGCAACCAGAAGTCCGCCAGTGCCCAGGCAGTCAACCAGAAATCGACCTACAAGACGATCCAGACCGACGTCGAGTTGTCGCCGTCGTCCCACGTCTTCAACCCAGCAATCGCGCCCACCAAGACCCGCCCCATCAGCTACCACTTGCCCGAAGAAGAGATCGCGTTGGGCCCGGCGTGTTGGTTGTGGGACTACTTGCGTAGATCCAAGTGTGGAGGCTACTTCTTGCCGTTGAGTGGAGGTATCGACTCGTGTGCCACTGCCGTAATTGTCCACTCGATGTGCCGTTTGGTGGTTGAGTCGCTCGACGACGACCAGGTGTTGCTGGACATCCGCAGCTTGACCCACACACCCGACTTTACCCCGAAAACACCGCAGGAAATCGCCGAGAAGTTGTTCTACACCAGTTTCATGGGCACCGAGAACTCGTCGCAGGAAACACGGTCGAGAGCAAAGGAGTTGGCGGCCAAGATCGGCTCGTACCACATCGACATGAACATGGACACGTTGGTGGGCGCGGTGGTTTCGGTGTTTGAAGTGGCTACGGGCAAGAAACCCATCTTCAAGATATTTGGCGGCACCCAGACGGAGAACTTGGCGCTCCAGAACATCCAGGCGCGGTTGCGTATGGTGTTGAGCTACTTGTTTGCCCAGTTGCTTCCGTGGTCGCGCAACAAGACCACGGGCGGATTGCTCGTGTTGGGCAGTGCCAACGTCGACGAGTGTTTGCGCGGCTACTTGACCAAGTACGACTGTTCGTCGGCCGATATCAACCCCATCGGGGGCATTTCC
The DNA here is from genome assembly GCA_003706535.2 of Teunomyces kruisii. Classification (NCBI taxonomy): domain Eukaryota; kingdom Fungi; phylum Ascomycota; class Pichiomycetes; order Serinales; family Debaryomycetaceae; genus Teunomyces; species Teunomyces kruisii. The sequence goes on from PPLR02000013.1 coordinate 118,901, forward strand.
AAGACCGATTTGAAGCGGTTCATTGGGTGGGCCGAGGTCAAGTTCGAGTTGCCGATCTTGCACGAGTTCTTGACGGCGACTCCCACGGCGGAATTGGAGCCCATCACCGAAAACTACGTCCAGAGCGACGAGATCGACATGGGGATGACGTACGACGAGTTGTCGCAGTTTGGAAGATTGAGAAAGGTTGACAAATGTGGCCCGTTGGCGATGTTCATCAAGTTGTACCACGAATGGTCGCAGCCTCCGTTGAGCTTGAGTGCCGAACAGGTGGCCGAGAAGGTGAAACGGTTCTGGTTCTTCTATGCCATCAACAGACACAAGATGACGACGATGACGCCGGCGTACCACGCGGAACAGTACTCGCCCGACGACAACCGGTTCGACTTGCGCCCGTTCCTCATCAACCCACGGTTCCCGTTTGCCAGCAAGAAGATCGACGAGATCGTCCAGTTGATCAACGACAGACAGAAGGAGATAGAAGCCAACAACATCAGTGTTGATTAATGATCTAGTTCTAGAATACATAGAGAATACGGAATTTTTTTTTTTGGTAAACGGAGGGTGGCTACTTCTGGATCTGGCCGCCCCACTTGGGCACGATGCCCAACTCGTCCCTCATGTACTTGCCCGGAGCCTCGTTGCGCTTGATGAAGTCGACAATGCAGATGCTGGTTTGGTGGGGAAGGTCTTCGTGGACAAAGTGGCCCGAGTGCTGGTTGTTGTTGAACGCCACGAGCTGGTACTTGCCCTGCATCTGGCCGATGATCAAGTGTTTGTCCAAGGCTTCGTGGGTGGATAGCACCAACAACTTGGGCCCGCGGAATGTCAAGAAGTTGTCGGACAACCCGGCGAACCACGAGTCCCAGAACGGCTCGGTCGCCGCGAGGTTTGTTTTCCAGCGGAGGTCGGGCGTCAAGAGGTCGGGCACGCTGATGGTGGCCGAGGTGCGGTTGAACAACAAGAAGTCCATGTGCCAGTCGATGGCCTGGGCCACACTGGGAAACGATGCCGGTCTGTTGGCGATGAACTGCGGCATGGCGCCGAGGGACTTGACGGCGGTTTCCTCGACGATATCCAAGAGCACAAGCCCGCGGACGGCGGTTTCCTCGGTTTCGTGGACGTAGCGGGCCATGACGGCGCCGCCCAACGAGTGGCCCACCAAGTACACGGCGTTGTGGGCGGTGTGGTGGCGGACGGTGAGTTGACGCATCACCAGGGCGAAATCGGCCACCAACGCCGCCATCGAGAAGTCTGTGGTGGGCAGCGAGGCGCCGTGGCCGCGGAGATCGTAGGCAAAGATGCCTGGCTGCGGTTCGGAGGCCGCAAGACACTCTGCCAACCGTACAAACGTCAATGCCGACGAGCCTGCGCCGTGGAGACAGATGTAGAGCGGGGCGTCCGGCTGGGGGCTGGGCCGGTAGTACGCGTTGAGGCTGATGGTGGTGGTGCCGTCGTTGGTTGTGTAGGTTTCTCTGACGGGAAAGAGCGACGAGACGAGGGTTTCTGGCGGTGGACCAGCGTCAGCGGCAGTAGCGGCAGCACCACTACCACCAGCACCACCTGCAGCAGCAGCACCACCACCGCCACCAGCTTGGCGCTCCTCCTCCACCAATTGCTTCAACGAGACGTCGTTCTCCGGCACACGGCCAAGCAGCGGCGCCGGGCCCTTTGTTCTCTTCAAAAACGCCTTGTGGAGCGACGACATGGCGGTGATGGAGGTCTGGCGGTGAGTTTAGTGACGGTTTCGTGGAGTCGCGAATTTTAGCGACAATTAGCGAGCGCGGCGAAAATCAAAGGCATTCCACCGCCACCACCACCAAAACCACGGTAGCACCACCACCAAAACACCAGATGGACCTCACGGTGCACTTCCAGCGCATGGCCACCGCGCTCTTTGTCGCGTACAAGGCACTCTTGGCCAACGAGACGCCGGTGCTGTGTGTGTTGGTGGACGAGCGCACCGGGCGCATCGTCTCCATCGGGTACAACTACACCAACCACACGCTCAACGGCACCAAGCACGCCGAGTTCATCGCCGTGCAACGCATAGCCCACGACCGCACCATCGCCATGTCACAACTCGTGCTCTACGTCACGGTGGAGCCGTGTATCATGTGTGCGTCGTTCTTGCGCCAGTGCGGCATCGCCAGCGTCATCTACGGGTGCGGGAACGAGCGCTTTGGCGGCAACGGCACGGTGCTCGCGGTGCAGAGCGCTCCCCAGCTCCCACAGCAGCCCTACACCAGTGTGGGAGGCATCATGCGCACCGAGGCCATCCAGATGTTGCGCAACTTCTACATCCAGGAGAACCTGGCGGCGCCCCAGCCCAAGCTCAAGAAGAACACCGCCATCGACACCAAGACGTATCCCGCCAACGAGTTTGTGTGTGGCCGGCGTGCGTTTGTCGACTTCTACGGTCAGGAACGCTTAGCTATATACGACGGCGGCACCACCGAAGTCACGCCCGTGGTGAATAGGGGCTACGGCCTCCGTCAGTTGGTCGACCTCGCCGCCGTGCGGGCCGTGCCCGATTTGGAACTGGAGTTGGGTCCCGTGACCGCGGCCCAGCTCGCCGAGTTCTACGGGTTGTTTTATGACATTGGTGCTGGCGGCGAGGTTGAGTATGGCCGCCCGGTCGCCAAGTACAACCCCAAGAAGCGGGCCCTCGAAGAGTGACACACAACACAGAAACATATAACAACTACATATAACAACAACACCATACAATACTACAGATACACTGCTCAGACCAATAGATTGACGCTGATTATTCAGGTTGTAGCAGTTGTGCGCGCTGTGTGCCGTCGCGCGCTGCTCGCTATTTGTGTGCTGACGCGCGCACGCTCGCTGCGCTCGCTATGCGCTCGCTATGCGCCGCTCGCGTTCGGCTGCAAAATCATCAGCTGATAAATGAGTCCACTTCTATACGACACCAAACCGTTATAAATACGCGCCTGGCCGCCGGCCGCTGGAGCCCACCAGTTCCCACCATCACCATGGCTACACCAGGACTTATCGGCACCGTGGTGTCGTACTTTTTCGCGCTCTCCACCGTCCAGCAATCGCTCCTCGTCCTCGCCGTCCCCTTCCTCTACAGCAGACTCTGGCAGCTCGCGTACTCGTTCCGCTCCGACAGGGCGCCCGTGGTGCCCTACTGGATCCCGTGGGTGGGCTCGGCCGTGGTATACGGCATGCAGCCGTACGAGTTCTTTGAGAACTGCCGCAAACTCCACGGCGACGTGTTCTCGTTTGTCCTCTTTGGCCGCGTCATGACGGTGTACCTCGGGCCCAAGGGCCACGAACTCGTGTTCAACTCCAAGTTGGCCGACGTGTCCGCAGAAGAAGCCTACCACCACTTGACCACGCCCGCGTTCGGCAAGGGCGTCATCTACGACTGCCCCAACTCGCGCTTGGTCGAACAGAAGAAGTTTGCCAAGTACGCCTTGACCCGCGACGCCTTCAAGTTGTACGTGCCCAAGATCCAGCAGGAGATCATTGACTACTTCCTCAACTCCAAGTACTTGAACTTGAACCGCCTGGCCGGCACCACCAACATCATGCTCTCGCAGCCCGAATTGACCATCCTCACCGCGTCGCGCTCGTTGCTCGGCGACGACATGCGCAAGCGCTTCGACGAGTCGTTTGCCCAGCTGTACAACGACTTGGACAAGGGCTTCATCCCCATCAACTTTGTGTTTCCCAACATCCCCATTCCGCTGAACAAACGCCGTGACGCCGCCCAGAAGAGAATCTCGGGAACCTACATGGACTTGATCAAGCAGAGAAGGGCCACCGGCGACATTGTCGACGGCAGAGACTTGATCGACTCGCTCATGCTCCATTCCACCTACAAGGACGGCGTCAAGATGTCCGACCAGGAAATCGCCAACTTGTTGATTGGCATCTTGATGGGCGGCCAGCACACGTCGGCGGCCACGTCGTCGTGGTTCCTCCTCCACTTGGGAGAGAAGCCCGACCTCCAGGACGAATTGTACCAGGAAGTGGTGGCCGTGTTGGAGGGCAGAGAAATCACCGACTTGACCTACGAAGACCTCCAGAAGATGCCGTTGGTCACCAACACCATCAAGGAGACGTTGAGAATGCACCACCCGCTCCACTCGATTTTCAGAAAGGTGATGCGGCCGTTGTTGGTCCCCGGCACCGAGTTTGTCGTCCCTGAAGGCCACTACGTCTTGGCCTCGCCGGGATACACCATGACCAGCGACAAGTATTTCCCCATGGCTGCAAAATACGACCCCCACCGGTGGGACTCGATGAAGGTCAAGGTCGAGGACGGCGAAACCGTCGACTATGGGTTCGGCGCCGTGTCCAAGGGTGTTGCCTCGCCCTACTTGCCGTTTGGCGGCGGCAGACACCGGTGTATCGGCGAGCAGTTTGCGTACCTCCAGTTGTCCATCATCTTGTCGACATTCGTATACTCCATGAAATGGGAGCTCCAAAACGGCAAGGTTCCGCCTGTGGACTACCAGTCGATGGTGTGTTTGCCCATTGCAGACCAGGCCGTGATTACGTGGAAGAGAAGAGAGTCGGCCAAGTACTTGTTTGAGCAGAAGTGATTTAGAAAGCGTAGAAAGCGTAGAAAGCGTTTAGAAAAGCGTTTAGAAAAGGGTGGACAAACAGTCGGATTGAAACAGCTCAACATATCTACCGAGTGGCTACTAATACATAATGAGATGGTGTAATTGGGATGAGGAATGGATTTTTTAGTCGACATTTAGCAAAAAAGTATACAGTTTTAATGAATATAATTGCAATGAAACTAGTTTAGTATAAAACGTACTAGTTTAGTATGAAACCATACATTGCTATACTCTTGTCTGTACGAGTTGCTGTGCTACTACTGCTGTGCTACTACTGCTGTGCTACTACTGCTGTGCTACTTTTGCAGTCCCGATTCGTGGGGCATCCCGCGCTCGCAACCACGCGAACCAACTGAAAAATCAACTGCTGCTAACTTCCTCCTCTTCACCATGGATGATTCCGACGAAGAATACAACTCGCCGCCCCAAGGCAGCACCTCGCCCTCCGGCACGCCGTTGGAAGTGCTAGGCGACGGCGTTTCGCGAAGAACGCGGTCGAGCGGCCCCACCAGCGACCTCAAAGGCACCAATGGTTATTCGTGGGAAGACGAGTACCAGCGGTCGTGGGACATCGTCAAGGACGACGGCGACGGCAAGCGGTCGATCGAGTCGATCGTGCAGACCATGATAGAGAACAGAAAGAAGAAAATCATGAAGAACCCCACCACGCCGTTCCAGCGAGGCATCATCAGAACATTGATCGTGATCATTGACGGGTCGCTGACGATGTTGGAGAAGGACTTGAGGCCGACGCGGTTCTCGATGACGCTTCTGCTCCTCCAGGAGTTTGTGGTGGAGTTTTTCGACCAGAACCCCATCTCGCAGCTCGGTATAGTCATGATGAGAAACGGGGTCTCCAACCTCGTCAGCGAGGTCAGCGGCCTGCCCCAGTACCACATCGACAAGATCAGGCAGTTGAAACTGAGACAGCACAACAAGTTCGAGCCCAAGGGCGATCCGTCGCTCCAAAACTCGCTCGAAATGGCCCGGTCGTTGTTGATGTACAACTTCGGCAACAGTTCCAACGACGCAAAGAACTCCAAGGAGATCTTGATCATATTCGGGGCGTTGTTCACGTCGGACCCGGGAGACATCCACAAGACGATCCAGAACCTCGTCAACGATGAAATCAAGGTCAAAATCATCGGCTTGTCGGCCCAGGTCGCCGTGTGCCAGGAACTCGTCAACCGGACCAACCACCAGCAAAAGAACATGACTTCCAAGAACTACGGCGTCATCATGAACGAAACACACTTTAGAGAACTCTTTATGGACTGTGTGGTGCCGTTGCCGGTGGCAGAAAGAGACACCGACCACCACGATGCCGATCGCGGCGTGCCGTTGATCAAGATGGGCTTCCCCACCAAGGTCCAGCCCACACTCACGTCGGGCCTCAACAACTCCAACTTCAACATCGAATTCCCCCACTTGACCAGCTCCAACCCCACCCAGGGGCTCGACCAGAAGAATGTCGTCGAGATCCAGAACAACGCCGCCACCACCGATGCGCCCAACAGCGTCATCGGCTACCAGTGTCCGCAGTGTATGAGCAAAGTCAGCAACTTGCCGACCATCTGTCCCGTTTGCGGGTTGATGTTGATTCTCTCGACCCACTTGGCACGGTCCTACCACCATCTCGTGCCGCTTGCTCCGTACCGCGAAGTGCTGGTGGCAGCATCCTACACCAGCCACCAGTGCTTTGGCTGCTTGCTAGAGTTCCCCAAAGGCATAGACGTCGATTCCACGTCCAAGAACACCCTCGAAACACTCACCAGCTCCCGGTACCTGTGTCCCAAGTGTATAAACCATTTCTGTATTGACTGCGACGTGTTTATCCACGAAGTCCTCCACAACTGTCCCGGATGCAATACAAACTGATCCACGTTATAGAAGTTATATTAATGATACGTACAAATGAGAAAAAAACAGTCTGGAAGCTAAAATACATAAACTAACGTATGACCAGCAAAATCATTGTTTCCCCCACGAGCTTCTACCGCCCTTGCCCCAGGTGGAGTTGCCTCCGTTATTGTTGTTGGACGAGCCCCATGTAGAGTTCCCACCGCCACCAGAGCCCCACGTAGAGTTTCCACCACCACCAGAGCCCCAGGCAGAGTTGCCTCCGTTACCACCGCCGTTGCCTCCCCATGCTGAACCTCTGCCATCGTTTTTGCCCCAGGTAGAAGCATTGCCACTGTTGCCAGCACCCCACGTCGAAGCACCGCCTCTACCCCAAGTGGAGGCGTTACCGGAAGGTGTCTTGCCTCCGTTGTGGGCAGGAGTCTTGGCTCCACCCCAAGCGGTAGCTCCACCGCCCCAGGCAGAAGCGGCACCGCCTTGGTTGCCTCCCCAGGTGGAGTTCGCCCCAGTTCCGGGCGTAACACCACCGTTCCAGGCCGAACTGCCTCCAGAACTAAAGGCTGGCGCACCTCCACCACCTCTCGACTGCTGAGGACCGCTATCGTGGGGTTGCGCACCAATGAAACGCAAGTAGGGCACGGCTTCGCCACGGACCATCACGTTCAAGTTCGTCTTCGCCACCTTGATCTTTTTACTCTTGGTGTGCAATTCGATACGGGCAAACACATCGTCGGTCTCCACAACCTTACCCATCAACCCCTTGTAACTTCCAGTCGTCACAGTCACATCCTTTTGGATCAACTTATCACGTCCACCCACCCTGGTCTTCAATCCAGACGTAAGCGAAGGGTTAGGGAGCTTCAAGTTGGGGTTCATCCGACTCAAGTCGGGTCCCAAGTTCTTCGACACAATAGAATCCTTGGTGGTGATGGTGCTAACATTCATTCTGTTGGTCACAAAGATACCCAAGTTTTCTATTATTTCGTTCGACTTGATGAACAACGAGTTCTTGTATATATGCAAAATCACACCCTCTCTCTTCTTCTCGCCAAGGGATTCCCTGACAGTATCGCCAACCTTGATGGTAAGCCCGTTTTTATCGGTGGCAATCTGTTCACGACGGCTCAACTCCAACTTGGACGCAATACCAGATGGCTTTAATGACAACAAACGGCCATCGGATGAAAGAATATCAAACATACCCTTGTCGGCACGGACAATGACACCGACAGTAGAGGCGTTCAATTGCACCAAGTCTTTGATATCGTACTTGGAAGTGAAGGAGTCAATGTTGGAACTAGAATCGGTGGCCTTGACCAAGTAGTTAGCAAACACACGCACATCTTCCTTCGTCTGGTCACTGACAAGAACAACGGAATCACCATCGATCTTGATGACCAAACCGGTCTCGTCAAAGTGCTTACCTTCGACGATTCTGACGTGGTCACCATCGTTGAACACCTTCTTCAAGTCGTTGGCTGGCACAGTCAATCTTTGGTTGACAAACTTGGGGTCACCGGAATCGGTAACTGTTATTGTGATTTCGTTCAAGGAAGCTTCCACAACCAAACCAACGGTCTTGGCCTGTTCTCCACGACGGATTTCCACCTTGTCACCGGGCTGGAATGCAGTAGATTGCTTACCATCACCCTTAGTTTTACCCTTCAACGAGGCAGCAATAGCGGCCAAGTCCAAACCATCTTCATCGGTACCAGCTTGGAATCTGTCCAATTCTTCTAAACGTGGATGGACATTCTTGGTTTGAATGTATTGCAACTTGAAGTCCTTGTACAAGAACCCTTCCGAGTATTCATCTCCTCTGTAAATGTAGTTACGTGGGCCTCTTCCTGGTTGTAAAAATTCCCCGTCATACATTCTTGCTTCCTGCTCGTTGAAGAGTCTGGGCAATGGTCTTGCCTTCAGCTTGATTTTCTTACCATCCTTGTCGATTTCGTCGTTTCTGCCGTAGTCCAATCTGGGGACAAGCTTACAACGGACGTCCAACCCGTTTTCAGACAAGTTATCAACAATGGCCAAATCAGTCTTGTACTTACCTCTGGTGATTCTAACGTAGATACCAGGCACAAGTTCGACATCAGACGACTTGACTTGCTTCAACAAATCTGGGTATTCCTTGACTGGCACCAACAATTTGTCTCTGACATAGATGTTGACCATACCTTGCAAAGCCTTGTCGATGGCATCTGGTCTCTTGGCTTCGATGTAGACGTAACCTTTGAAAGCATCTCTTTGAAATACGGTAAGAATATCCAAGGGTCTGTTCAGTCTGTCCAACGTTCTCTTCTTTTCGTATAACTTACGCACCAATTCCTTTTCACGGCCAGGAGTACATCTGATAGCGTAAATGGATGGATCGTTGATGGAAGGCATCAACAACTTCTGCGACACAGTTCCACTGGTAGCACTGTCGCCTCGGTAAACAGCGTGGGTCTTTCTGTATCTTTGTTTCAAGGTCTCTGCCAACTTCTCGGCATCCTGGTCTTCGGCTTCTTGACGACGACGGTCATAGTCTCTGTGTAATCTATCGTCAGTATGTTGTCTTTCGTTTCCTTCCAAACCTTCACGGTCATCAGAAATAAATTGTTCTCTCAAGAGCTCGGCTTCTTCGTCATCTTCATCCAATTCGTCGTCTTCTTCATCGTCGACTTCGGCTTCGATATCAATGAACTGGTTGGCGCCTCTTCTTCTCTTACGCTTTTTGCTGCTGACCTCGTCGTCTTCTTCGTCGTCTTCGTCGTCCTCGTCGTCATCATCGTCATTTTCATCGCCATCGCCCCCTTCCTGGTCTTGATCTTCCTGACGGGGACGCTTCAACGAGTTTTCCAACTCAGCTTCGTGCGCATTCTCAGCTTTCACGTCTTGCAAGCCGTCAGCTTCGTCCTGGTCGACGTCGTTCACATCGTATCCGTCCGAAACGTCCGAATGTTCATGAACCACAACATCGTCGTCGTTACCAACGATCGGTTTAGTTTCTTCGTCTGACATCCTGCAGTGATTACTGTGTCAGTTGTGAGTTTTGGATGGCTGTTCTTCGGTCGGTGATTTTTTCATGGATTTCTTGAGGACTGCAGGTAAAATGCGGGGACTGTACATAGACACACGCTCGTTCCCCATACACAACGGAGTTTTTCCTTTATTACTAGCTGCAAAATAACTACTAAACTTTTTACTCTTCAACGCCAATGTGCACCAAATAGTCCAACGACTTGGTAACTGCGCTGATATGCCAAGGCACAACACCACTGATGACATACTTCATATCTTGCTTGCCGTCGTTTGTGATACTTCCTTCCAAGTCTCTTAAGCCTAGAACATCGTTCAACACCACCAATTTCTTGTAATGGTTCAAGAGCAACTTCATCAACACGTCCAAGTCCCAGAAATTGGAACAACTCAAGAGATTCAACTCAAAAACAAGACAATTCCCCTCTTCATTAGGCACACATTCCTTCATTAAACAACCAAGCTTCATACCCAATCTCGTGGGCGAGTTGAATAACGGAAGCGGCATCTTGGGTACAATGCCAATCAAGTCGGTCCCTGAGTCATGAAGAATCAAATCGGAATCATTCATGTTGGTCTTGTTGGAGGTGATGCCACTGTTACTGGGCACACTCGACGGTATATCCTGAGGCGATAACAAATTTCCTGGTGCATTCAAAAACTGCTGGGGAGAGTGGAAATTCAATCCATTGGATGGCGATGCAATCATACCTCCCACTGTTGCTGGAGACGAATTATTAGATCCAGAAAAATTCTTAAGGAATCCCTCTCGGTCGTATGGTTGCAAACTCATCATGGGGGCGTGGGCATTTTCCTTGGTGGGCGACTCATCCAAATCGTTGTTAGTATGAGAAACGTTCTCTTCTGTCAGAACAACGTTGTTGAACAAGAGTTTGGGCAAGCTGCAAACAGACAATACAATCAATGAGATATCTTTATGTTTCACACTTAACCTCTTCCAATGTACCAATTCGTCGTCAGGTATAATACTGTTAATTCTGGTGAGAACCAAGAATTTCTTCCCACCCAAGGTACCCGCCTTGTTGTTCATCTCATCGTTCAATTTCTTGAAAAGTTCACCTGAAATATTCCAGATATCATCACTGATGGATGCCAAGTCCTTGCTATGTGTGGTATTTCCTGGAGTGCAATACCACGATTTGGTGTAAGTGACAATGCCTATTGGATCCGACCACGCTGCCGAAATCCATTTTTTATCTATCGATCTCTCATACGCCAAGTGCAAGAAAACATCATCGTTGAAGTTACCATCTTTCAAGCTGTTGTTCATAAACTTGAATTGAATTTTGGTCGGTGGTTCCTTAACCAACTGAGTATAGATGTTTTTCGTCACCTCGCTATTGATCAGCCCGTTAGGACACTGATTATACAAGTTGAGAGCAAGCTTCGAGATCTGGTAGTTGGATAAAACCTTCAATTGGCTCTTTCCCCGGACCTGCTTCACAATAAAAGATGCGGGAATGATTTTGGTAAAAACGTTCACCAATGGCAATTGGTGCTTGGTTAACGAAACCTTAAAGTTTCTGATGATCTTAGCAATCTGCAAAATAGAATTGACCTTATCATTGAAGTTGACAAATAATAATAAAAGTGGCCTGTCAAATTCAAAATTATTGGTCTTGTTGATCAAATCCAACCGGATTAACTCAACGAGAGATTCCAATTTCTTATTGATTTGCTTGTACAAATCATTATATGTCTGTCCGTTTTCTCGAGGTAAAATCATCAACCCATTATTTATGCTCTCCAAATCTGTTCTTGTTTCCACAGTGGACAAGTTAACTTTCATTACTTGCCCAAGGTTGCACTCACTATAACTCTGTATCAACATGTCCAAAAACGAATGGTTAAACGAAGAATACTCTCCCTCACGTTCACTAATAAGCATAACTTGAAAATTCTTGGGTGGGTTAATAGGACTGAAATTAAGATACTTCCAAAAGTTCAACCCAACATTATTCAAGTTGACAATATTGTCATTTTTTAAGACTTTGGTCTTCACTATCGGAAGCTTGAAATACACTTCGTCGCCAGCAAACAAGTTTGTGACAAAGTTATCCAATACTGATTTGTATTTCGCAAATGTATCTTCATTCTTTTCGTTCACATCTATCGAATCCCAATTCATACTATTCATTTTTTTGTACTGGGCCTTTGGATTGAGGATATTCTCGTCATTTGTAATATTATCCAAAAAGGTTAACTGATTATCCAATTCGTCATAGCCTTCATACTCCTTTAAGTCGATCAAAAACTCAATCAAGTTCACTTTATACGAATGTGGGAATATTTCAAAGAATTTCGACTCGAAAGATGATCCAGGAAAGCGATAATCAACAGATTCCGTAACCATGGGTCCTATAGGATTATGAACTTCACTATTCCCCACATAGTATGTGAAACTATTCTTCACCTTGTTTAAGCCCAAATCGAAAATCAAATTCGGACAGATGTACTGCAAGAATTCATCAATGTTATTCAATTTTATCATCATTTCATTGCTCTTTATCAACTCCAAACTGTCATCGTCGTCATTAATAGTGAAACTTGGAACGTGGGTATTATTTACCAAGTTGTTCATCAAGAACGTACTTGGAATGGTAGTCACGTTAATGTTACGTAAGATTAACGGCAAGTAGTTTGAAGATTCCGAGATTGATTTCATGCTCGCGTCGTTCGAAACCAGTGATTTTGTCGTCGTTCCCGTAGTTGGTGCATTTTGAGAGTTTGACTGTCCATTACTGTCATAATCGATTGGCGAATTGGCTGCCTGTAAATCACCAGTAAAGAATGGAGATTCCCCTTTTATTAGAGGAAATCTGACCGTCATGTTATTGGGAGAAGCAAACCCTCCCGTATTCATCGTACTTGTATGAATTGATGGCTTCTCAGTTTGAGGAAACGGACCATTGGAGCCATTATTTTGGAATTTAGGCAAATAACTGAGGCCATCGTTATGCAGAGCTGAACCGTTGTACGATTCAGGAAGGGTGTTTAGTTTCAACGGTGGCGACTCATCAACCATATAGTCGTCCACATCACTCTCTTCACTTGATGCAGACGAAGATGATACCTCTATAGCAACGGAGAAGTGTCCCTGCTTGGATAATTCATCTCTCAAGGTGTCCTTATGCAGCACCTCAAAACCACTGACACTTGTAGCACGATACTGTTTGTTTTTCAATGAAACCTCAGGACCAACTGATACCTCTTTGTCCACATAGAATTTGCCCCCCTTCCCATACTTGGTGTCAATATTACTCTTGATGATAGGGTTAAACATAATAGGCGAGAAAATCGACTTTTGAGACGCCTTATCGTCCAGAACTTCTGTGTTTGTGGCCGAAGGTGGCATATTGTTGCCAAAAGTACCATTATACGATTGTGGAATGACAGGTGTTGGCATAATTGGCAATGGAGCTCCTGGATCATTATAGTCAGGAGTATTCAATTTTTTCATCATCATTTGGTCTTTTGGGATGTCTATAAAAGATACCGGCTCTTTATTGAAGAGCGGCACCTTAGGTTGGGGTGGCGCCTTTATTTTATCCTTTTCAAGGTCATTTTCAGGCTTATTTTCCGAGAGGGTAACGTCTGCTACGTCGCTATTGATTGTCTGAGCAAACAAGTCATCAATTTTTCCCTCAGTATCCAGATGTTGATCGTGATTGATTGATATATCTGGTTGAATGGTGGTGTTTTCCTGACCTTCTAAGTCAAGAACGCTCTCGTCTATATTGTCATCATCGCTGAGTCCATCATCTCCACCAAACAAGTCATCAATTTCCATGTCATCATCCACTTTTTCAGTTTTTTCTTGCTCTTCAGAGTTTTCAGAGACCATGGCGTCATTTTTCACATCGGAATGAACTTCCTTTGAGAAGAAGTCATTGGTAAAGACTGGATTCTGAAGAGAAAACAAATCCAGCACAATTGGAGTCGTGGTGATATCGTGCATTTCAAGACCATTGATATCTCTGTGCTGGTCATTATTAGTATTTGGACCGTTTGAACCAATGCCACCGGAAGATAATGCACTTAGAGCGCTGTAAGGTTGTGTAGTTGACTGCAGATTTGCTCGGTGCAAATGTTGGTTACTGGAAATGCTGAAGTCAATGAGATCCGAGATCAACCCCAAGGGATCGTTAGCCTGTGAGTATTGGTTGTGGAATACGTCATCGACATCCTGATACTTTCCGAATTGCAATAAACATAATTTCCAGGGCCACAAGATAAATTTCTTGTTGTCGACCGAATGGACAAATTTTGACACAGGAGAGGTTTGGTTGTTTAAATGTTTCAAATTGGGTATCAATTTGATCCAAATGACGTCTTTATCGCTGGCACAATCAAGCCCTGTGCTCAATTTGAGAAGATTGACCAAGTTTTCGTTGGACACCTTGGAATTCTTGACAAGATTCTTTTTGAAGTCGGAAGGGTCAAATAGATGGCACCGGATGCCCAGGGGTACAAGATATATGACAAAGTTCAAGTCGTGGTTTTCGTTCATCGACAACACATTGGAGCCAAAGAGGGTGATTTTTGATTTTATCACCATCGAAAGCAAGAGATCTCCATTGGGCAATAGTATGGGGTCCATGTACAAAATGGAGAACTTGGAGTTCTCCTTGAGGATAAGGGCGTAGTTCCCAAAGAGCAGGACGCTCCCGGTGCTGGAAAGGTTGAAGAGCGCCATTTTCTTGACTGCCTTCAAGAAACTAATGGATGCATAGGGAAGGGAATCGTCGGAACTGGGAGTAGCCGAGTTTCCATTGAGTGAGCTTGCGGTTGCGGGCATATTTGTCGGCTTGGGTGGATTTGACAAGTTTTCGGCCGATACCTTGCTTTCGTGGGTAAGGTGAAGGTTCGGATACTCCTTTGCCGGATCAAACAGATCGTCGGCAGTGTGGCCTAGAGTAAAGTAGTAAAGGCTCTTGTTGTAGTATGTGATGAGGATTCTGGGATGGTTGTAGCGGATCAACAACTCCAATTCCAAGAGCGACTGGTCGTTATTGTTGGTGGAGGAGTAGATGGCGTAATTGATGGTGGTCAAATGGGCCATTTTGTAGTATTGGGTGGACATGTTGGCCGGAGCCGTAGATGTAGATATGTCCGCCATACTGGCCGTGTTTCGATGTCTATGAATTCGGGGATATATTTGCCGCCTTAGTGATGGTGATAACTCGGTGATGGTAAAACTAGGTGGTTCCTTCCTGTGTATAACCCAAATGAGAAAGCGTTAGGTCTGCACATAACCAGAGTACACAAAAACACCAATCGGGGAAAAGATGGCGGTCCTGTACACAGACCGACTGCGTTTGCCAATCTTAGCACGAAATTTCTGGGGTTCCATTTGCGGCAGTTTCCTGCCTGCCCGGCGACACGGGCCGCAAAAAAGGGCCGCGGCGGCGACAGGTAATTAAACGAGGCTGACTAAGATGAGATGACTTGTAGTGCTATACGACGATAAAGCCGGTGCTTAGTAATGTAGCCGCGCCCAAAGTTCCAGAAACGGCCATGGAGTAGGTGGAACCAAACCCCGGGGTTGCCCGAATGGGGAAACAAGTAGCGGGCTTCCCTTGTATCGCCCGGTTACGACTGGCATTTTGCAAGCGGGCCCACAAAACTCAAAATTCGGCCCGCCGTTCGGTGCCACCTAGCCGCTGTTTTCTTGTTTGTTCGAGCAACTCGTGGATGCGCGCCGCCACAAGCTACTTTGATTCCACACCAACAATTGCACTTCTAGATCATGAGGGCTGAATAATCTCTAAGTCCGATCACGTTTCTCACTGTTGCTAAATGCGATTATAAGAGGGGAATGTTCCTGACAAAAATTACAACATTTCTCTCCATCATCAACCATTTGCTACACTTTAACTCCCACCCATTTTCTTAATACAATGTCTGCCCACGGATTTGTCAAGATCGCCAGAGACGTCAAGATCGCCATCCCCCACCCCAAACAACCCACGGCCCAAACCAGCACCCAATTGCCCACGTCGGAATTGGGCCAGTTGGTCTACAACTACGCCAAGGAAAGATTGCCTCCCAAGGTGTTGAACCACTCGTTGAGAGTATACTTGTACTCGGCCGCCATCATCAAGGACCAGTTCCCCGAATGGGACTTGGACCTCGAGGTGGTGTACGTCACCAGCTTGTTGCACGACATCGGAACCACCGACGAAAACATGGCAGCCACCAAGATGTCGTTTGAGTTTTACGGCGGCTTGGTGTCGAGAGACTTGATCTACGAAGCCACCAAGAGCCAGGACTACGCCGAGGCGGTCGCCGAGGCCATCATCAGACACCAGGACTTGGGCGAATCGGGCTACATCACCACCTTGGGGTTGATTTTGCAGATCGCCACCATCTTGGACAATGTCGGCTTGAACACCCACTTGATCCATGCCGATACTTTGGATGCTGCCAACAAGAAATTTTCCAGGGAGGGCTGGACCGGATGTTTTGCAGCTGCCATCGACAACGAGAACAAGTTGAAGCCATGGGGCCACACTTCCGCATTGGGTGTCGACAAGTTCAGAGACGATGTTTTGGCCAACAATTTCAGATACGAGAAGTTATAGTTGTAAGACACACTGAACCAATAACAAGGCGTAGTAATCGTAGTAAGCGTGAGTAATGGCAGTAGAAGAAGAGTGTAAACGAGCCGCATTTTTTTTGCAGTTATTATTTTGTGCAGGCCACAACGAAAATCGACAAACTAACTTTACCTCCCACCATGTCTGAACATATTGACGAGCGTACGTAAACAGCGAGAAGAAGAAGGGAAACATCGACATCAACAAGCGAAGTAACTGTGTGCGATGGATACATCGGTTTTTTTTTGCGCCATTTCCCCCGCCCTCCTTACCACAAACATCCACTAACCAAATCCCCCAGCTATCTTGAAGGCCTCAGACTTAGCCGAGGAAATCCAAACCAAGATCTTTGAGTTGGCCCAACAGGCGCTCACGTACCGTGTGGAAAAAGATATCGCCACATACTTGAAAAAGGAATTGGACCAAGTGTACGGCCCCACGTGGCATGTGATTGTGGGGAAGTCGTTTGGGAGCTACGTTACCCACGAACAAGGATACTTCATATACTTCTACATTGGCGAGTTGGCGTTCTTGATCTTCAAGAGCGGATAAGTCGGTCCAAAAACAAAACTAATATATAATTTCCAAATCTATTTCTTCAAGTAAACTTCTCTTCCTGGCCGGCAAACAACGTAAACACGGGAGCGTCCAATCTGTCTCTACCCTTCAAGAAGTCCAATTCCATCACGAACAAGTACTCGATAATGTCTCCCTTGCTCAACTTGACCAACTCTCCGGCACCGTAAGCACTGCCTCCGGTGGCCAAGATGTCGTCGACAATGACGATCTTGGCACCTTCGGGAATCACATCCTTTTGCAACTCAAACTTGTCGCTACCGTATTCCTTCTGGAACTCGACTTGATGGACGGGACCTGGCAACTTGCCGGGCTTTCTCACGGGAATGAACCCGGCGTTCAAGGCCAACGCAAGGGCTGGACCAAACAAGAAGCCTCTGCTTTCTAAGCCGACAATGTAGTCGACTTTCTTGTCTCCAAGATGGAGCTTGAAAGCCTTGACCAACTTGTTGAACAAGTCGGGCTTGGTGAAAAGGGGCAAGAAGTCCTCGAACAAAATCCCTTTCGATGGAAAGTCCGGGAATTGTTTAAGGTTGGCCTTGAGTTCTTTGGCTAATTCGGCGATTTCAGACATGGTCCTGTGGAATTATGATTATGATGTGAAGTAACGGAATCGCTGTGGTCCGTGCGAAGACGTCAAAATTTAAGTCAAAACTTGCGCAGGTGTGGATTAGACCAGACCTGCAGATAACCACTCTTTTTTTTTTTGTCACGCACGCGTTGTTTACAAACACATAAAGATTGAAGACCTGGAAAGGCTACAAAGTATACGTAGGTCTTGCCATGGAATCTACGCAGGAGTTGTTGAGCAACTATACACAAGGCGACGATATCAGCGTGTACTCGGTGACGGAACAGCCCGATTTGTCGGAGTTGTACGACTTGTTGGACGACGATTCGATAGAAATACGAAGAGCCACTCTCACCACC
The DNA here is from genome assembly GCA_003706535.2 of Teunomyces kruisii. Lineage (NCBI taxonomy): Eukaryota > Fungi > Ascomycota > Pichiomycetes > Serinales > Debaryomycetaceae > Teunomyces > Teunomyces kruisii. The sequence continues at coordinate 136,515 of PPLR02000013.1, forward strand.
ACGCCGGCCAAGACGCCGACACGGGCCAGAATGAGCCCGGCAAAGGTCAGAAACGATTACCTGGACCATATATTCAAGGCGCGGGGATCGCCCAAGAAACCAGACTTTAGTCTCGACAGCTACGATACTCTAGAGCAAAACATTGAGAGATTCTTGGATCGGCTGAACAATAATAACCTCCATGCCGATTTGTTTAATGGTGGTGACGACAAGACGGAGCCCATTATTCGTGAAACACACAAGTTGATCAAGAACGTGCCGCGGTCGATAACCAGCAGCAAGGAGGGCGAGATGTACTCGAAGTTGTTGACGTCGTCGATCCACAAACTCATCTCGTCGTACGAGGCGGTCAAGCGAGAGAACCAGGACCACGAGAGCGTGGCATCGGAGAACCGCATCTTGAAAGAGAAGAACACGACGCTAGCAAACGATAACAGGAGGCTCAGGGACAAGCTTTCCGAGGTGAGCCAGGAGAACTCGCGGCTCCGTGATTCTGTCGAGCAGGCGAGCCGGAGAGCCAAGCAGGTGGTTCCGCAGCAGAACAGCCAGTACAAGCGCGAGAACGAGTTGTTACGGGAGAAGTTGATCAAATACAAGCAATTGGCCGAGACAAGACAACAAGAGAACGACGAGTTGAGGCGGGCCAGCAAGCAGAAGATCCATGTTGACGACAAGGTGAGGGTCGAGACCCCGGTACGTTGTGCGGAAGAAAAGGTGGGAGAGTCCTGGGTTATGTCATCTTCTTCTACTCCTCCATCATCATCGACTGCTGTTAAGGAGAGGTATAAGATGCTTCCGTTATTTGAGCAATTTGTTGAGGAGATGAGGCGAGAAAGCGAGACCAAGAGTGGTGGAGCAGAGAAAGTGGAGAGTGGAGATGTCAACCCCCCACATACTGATCCAGCCAACAGCGCCAACCACCAGAGCGAGATCTTGGCCAGTCTTCACAAGAACAACCAGCTCATGACGCAAACCAACGCCAAACTCACCGAGTTGATCGAGAAAGACAAAATCGTGGTAAAAGTGGTGTGTTGCAAGGAAGAGCCCGGCATTCCAGGAGAATCTACCGAAGCTAGCCACCACAACGCGAGCGAACAACACCCCCCGATTACAATTACGAAAGAGAACGAACCTAAACAGACGAAAGCTAAACCTACTCCACCAACTGCCTCCTGTGCCCAATCGGTGCATGTTCCATTGCCAAATAAGGTTTGTGTGCGCTGTAGCGGGATGGAGGCCAAGAATGAAACGGTCAACTTAATGGGAGAGTACAAGTGGGCCATATAAGAAGAACAAAAACAAACACCATAAAAAAAAGGTTAAAAAAAAAAAAGAATTGGCCCGCGCCAAAAACAAGGTTTCCACCACGACGAACGACACCACCACCAGAAAGTGTGGGCCATCGCGCGCAGTCGGACGCGGTACCTACGCGGTACCTTCCTCTCCAGTGGTAGGTTGCGTATTTCGGTCGAGCCCATAGCCAAAAATAGAAAACTGTAACGTACGACGACTGCCACAAAGCACAAAGTAAAACACTAACCATCTTGCACCATCCATCGGTGTTGCAGCCGCGGACCGCGGGCGTGGTGTCTGATCGCCGGTCCCAAACAGGAAATGTGATTGTTGTAGACTCGCAGCGCCAGAAGGTTTTTCTGTAGTTAGCGCGAGTTTTAGCGCGGGCGCGGGAGCCAGGGTTACCGTGCGGGAGCGCGCCACGCATCAGTGGTTGTAAGGACAGAATTGGGTGGAGCGGGAGACAATGGAGGGGCAAACCAACAGGTCTCATCACAACACACCCACACCCACACCCACACACACACACACACCACAACACTTCCCAAAAACAACAACACTTCCTAAAACAACACACCACCCAGAGAACCCACATCTGCAATTGTTGTCTTTTCCCGTTCGCGCACAACCGCAGCAACATTGCAGTTTCATCGGTCGCTGTTTGGCTGGCGACCGATGTTTACCACTTCCCGTTTGGGACAATGTGCGAAAAAACTACGCGATGGGAAATTCATCAACAAACTAAAACAACGTGAAATTGCCAGGAATATAAACATTGGTTTTGCATTTTACACCCGCTTTTTACAAGTTAAAATTTTGTCGTTCAAACCAAACACCAACCCTAACAAAACTTCCCTCCCCTTCATCTTCGCCAATCCATCCTGTCCGTTTCCTTGTTTTTGCACACATTGCCGATCCCTCCCCACCACCCCGTTTGCACACCACAACACCAGCTCCAAACCCCTGTTGACCGTGGCGTTCTTTTTCCCCTTCTCCTTCTTTCTCTAACTTAGAAACATTTCCTCCCCCACCTCCCAATCATGCCCCAAACCGTCAATAACGAAAACGAATACAGACTAACCAGATCCAAGGTGATCCTAGACAGAGGCCCCGGACCCGAATCCGAAGACGACCCGTTCGTGGTGGACGACAAGGACCGCCAGTACCTCGGTGACGTCTCCAACCAACACGGCGCTACCGGCAAGCAGCCGCTTCTTCACAACAACAACATCAAAAGACGCCCGTTGGGTGGCGATAACGGACCGTTGGCACAGAAGGTGGCCAAGGCACAGCCCTCCACCACCGCTGGCGGCACCGTCGCCGTTCCCTCGAGCAACAATAACAACACCAACACCAACACCAATAACAACATCTTTGCATCCAAACCCCAAACATCCGAACACTCTGCATCTAATTCTTCCACCACTGCATCACACTTGGTTCCGTCGCGATTGCCCCAGAAAAGACAGGCCACCGAGTCCTCGACCAACTTGGTCGAGAAACTCCACATAACATCATCGTCGTCGATGTCGACGACAACGTCCAAGCAGACGGCCTACAAAAAGAGCCGGCTCGTCGACTACGAATGGCAGGACTTGGACGAGGAAGACTTGGACGACCCGCTCATGGCCAGCGAGTACGTCACCGACATCTTCACCTATTTTTACGAGCTCGAACAACGCATGCTTCCCGACGCACAGTATCTCTTCAACCAGAAACACTTGAAGCCCAAGATGAGATCGATCTTGGTTGACTGGTTGGTCGAGATGCACTTGCGGTTCCGGCTCTTGCCCGAGAGCTTGTTTCTAGCCATCAACTTGATGGACCGTTTCATGTCGGTCGAAGTGGTGCAGATTGACAAGCTCCAGCTCCTTGCCACGGGGTCGTTGTTCATAGCTGCCAAGTACGAAGAGGTGTTTTCGCCGCTGGTCAAGAACTACGCCTACTTTACCGACGGCTCGTATACCGAGGAGGAGATTTTGCAGGCCGAAAAGTATATTTTGACCATCCTCAACTTCGACCTCAACTATCCGAACCCGATGAACTTCTTGAGACGCATCTCGAAGGCCGACGACTACGATGTCCAGTCACGGACGTTGGGCAAGTACTTGCTCGAGATCACCGCCATCGACTACCGGTTCATTGGGTTCAAGCCGTCGCTCTGCTGTGCCTCCGCCATGTACATTGCCAGGTTGATCTTGGGCAAGCTGCCGGTATGGAACGGCAACCTCATCCACTACTCGGGCGGCTACCGTGTCAACGACATGAAGGTGTGTGTCGAGTTAATCTTCCAGTACTTGATCTCGCCCGTGGAGCACGACGAGTTCTTCAAAAAGTACGCCACGCGCAAGTTCATGAAGGCGCTGATCTTGTGTCGCAGCTGGGCCAAGAAGTTCCATGCTGAGGATAAAGACTTGTTTGACGAGTCGCTAAGCACACATAGAATAGCGTTTGATTAATAATGACCAGATAATGGAACCTCTCCCCCCCGACCCAACCAGTTCCATAGAGTCCCAAATTCTCCGGTCCAACATCCTGAAACTCCAATTACCGATTTCTGTTCACCACATGACCATCATTGATCTAACGCCCATTTCTCTACACTAAAACTATACACACCGCTTATAGATACGAGCTAATACAAACCGTCACATAACATTTTTGTCTCTTCAAAAAAACAAAAACGCGCGCGCGTTATTTATTTCAAGTACCAAATCATCAATAAAACCCAACCACAACATGTTTCTGGACCATACGTTTCTCGTGGTGGAGTCGCCCGAGTTTGGCCACGATGGCGTCGTTGAAATCCTTGAGAGCAACGGTGCCACGGTCATCACCAAACAAATACATGACAACGACACCAACCACGTATTGGTCCACGCCAGCCACCACCCACCGATAACCGCCATCATCACCAGATCGATCGAGTTCATCGAATATGACGCGGCCCGTGCCGCCATGCTCCCGATCGCCACTCCCGAATGGATCTACGAGTCGTTGGACGAACGCCGCATCCTCAACCACAAGGCCTACAACCCCGACCCCAAGTACTTCTTCAAGAACTGTTTGGTCTGTGTCGCCGACAACTTGCCCGCAGGCGACAAGGAAGTCATCTACGCCGGTGTGAGGGCGTTTGGAGGCAACTACTTGGATGTACTCACCAAATACACCACCCATTTGATCGCCGTCGACATGTCCAACGAGAAGAGCATCATCGCGTCGAGTGCCATCGGCACAGACGGCAACACCATCAACATCAAAGTGGTGCTCCCCCACTGGATCGACCACTGCTTGACTGTGGGCTCCCACTTGGACGAAACACCGTACTTGTTGCCCCACCCGTCCATTCTCCACTCCACACAATCGCCCACGCCAGACGTCAACGCGTTGATCAGCGCCGAAAACATCCCGGCCGTCACCGACTCCGACTTCTTGGCCGGCAAGAAGTTCTACATCGCCCCGGACTACAACTTATCGCAACGCCTACAGGGCGCCATCCAGACCTTGATCGAGAGCAATGGCGGCACCGTCTCCAAGGTGTTCGACCCGTCCATCGATATCTACATCGGCAAGTACAGAAACGGTACTGCGTTTGTTGAAAGCTGCCGCTCCCTAAGGATTATCGTTGGCAATTTACCGTGGCTCTACGAAATCATCGTCTCGAAACACTGGACGTTGCCCACAAACTCAAACCTCCTCCACTTCCCGTACCCACAACAGCCACTCTTCAAGGACATCAACATATCCGTATCGAACTACAGCGGCGACGCCCGCTCGTACTTATCCAAGTTGATTACTGTCCTAGGTGGCCACTTCACCAAGACCCTCACCAAGGACAACGACTACTTAATTGTAGCCAAGCCCGAAGGCAAGAAATACGAAACTGCCAAACACAAGTGGGTCGACAGCTCGAACAAACCTATAGTCAAAGTGGTCAACCATCTCTGGATCGAAGAATGCTACGCAAAGTGGCAAGTTCCCGACGACACCCTTCCCAAATACCAACATTTCGGCAACGGAATCTCGCTCCAGTTAGGACGAACCAAATTGGACAGGAGTGTATTGGAGAAATGGTATGAAGATGAAGAGAAGTCAGATGCCAACATTGCCGACAGCATGAGCGAAGACGAATCTACCCAGAAAGCTCCAGAGACAGAAAAACAATCCGACAAAGAAGATGACGATGAAGATGAAGACGAAGAACAAAAACAAGAATCATTAACTGAATCACTCACGCCACCAAACAACCAACAGGAAAATGGACACAAACAACAACAAGAACAAGAACTTGACCAACAAGAAACAACACCCATACCCGAAGACAACAAAGAAAACAATACCCCCAGATACGGCGGACGGTCTGCAGCCAAAAAGGCAGCGCAGAAATTACACGACAATATGGCCGACTTAATCAAGTACCAGGAGATTTCCAAGAGTTCAAGAAAGATGAAAACCTACATGGACGAATTGGAAAAGACCGCGACACCGGTCAAGAGACAACGGTTACCGGAGGAGCAGGCGGCTGAGAGTCCCGTTGCCAAAAAGAAGACCAAAAAGCCCGAGTTGGAGGTCGTTGCCATCATTACTGGCTGTGAATCGGAAATAACGTTAACCAAGGCCGACAGTGCCAATCTTTTAGCGTGTGGAATCAAGGTGCTATCGGATATCCCCAAGCACCATATTGATACGTTGATAGCGCCCAAAATACTAAGAACCGAGAAGTTCTTGCGGAGCTTGGGCAAGGTCAACCGGATTGTCCATCCTAAGTATCTCGTCGACGTATTGGCCCAGTTAAATGAAGGCACGGACGAGACAACCATCAATATTGACGATTATTCACTCGACAAGGTGGTTTCGATTAAAGAAATCAACAAAGAACTTGGAGTGAAGGGCAATACCAACGGTCTCGCCACAATTCTAGAGACCGACAAGCGAGGCATTCTCTTTCAGGGCATGAAGTTCAACCTTTCCGCCAACCTCAATGGTGGTGTAGGCGTCATTGCCAACATTTTGAAGGATAACGGGATGGACTCGTACCAGGAAGTCAAAAACGCAGCCGGGTTGAAGAAGCTCTTGGAAACCGACGATAATAAGATCTTGATAGCCCACAAGACCAAGGATACCAAGTTGATAGCAGCGGCCAAAAAGGTTGACGGCGTGGTAGTTCTTGAATGGGACTGGTGTGTCAAATCGATCTTCAAAATGGCGGTGGAGCCATTCGGGGACTACGAAATATGAGAATAACAGTGTTTTGGTTTATATATTTGGGCACGAAGGCCGTTTGGATAATCTAAGAAAATGGATCCTGCTCCACCAACAGGAGAAAGGGACGAAGAATCAAAACAAATGAAAAGATACACACACACACTAAATGTCAATCAAACTGGGGCCGTCGTTGCCGTTTCTTTGTTGTTGAGGTTGTGCGTTACCAAAGCCATATCCGGTGTAAGCAGGGTTGATCGGTTGTTGGTATTGTTGCTGTGGTTGCTGCTGCTGCTGTTGAGGTTGCTGGTAACCGATTCCTGTGTTCAAGAACGGGTTACCGGTAGCGTTTGAGCTCAATCTAGTTTCATTGCTAGCCTGTTTATAGCCAGTACCGCTTGAATTGATAAAGGTTTGGGTCTTTGTATGTTGATGGGGGATTCTCGTAGCACCAGTGTTTCCGAATGTATCCAAGCCGGTTCCTTGCGACAACAAGTCGTTCAATTCCGAGTGTGTAGAGTCGTTGAACTTGCCGGCTGTGTTTTGTTTCTTGACTGGTTGTTGTGGCTGGGTGAAGAATTGCGGTTGGGTCTGCGTTTGTGCCTGTTGTAAGTTATTTAACGATGGTTGTTGGTTTGGTTGCTGTTGGGTACGGTTATCGTTCAAGGCAAATGGGTTATTGGAGCCGGTCTTGAGTGGCTGCAACTCTTGTTGCTGTTGTTGTTGTTGTTGTGGCTGGCCATAGTTGAAACCGGTGAATTGCGGTTGTTGGTCCTGTGGCTGGTACAATTGCTGTTGTTGCTGGTACAAGCCCGTGGCCATGGCGTTCTGTATGGGGTTTCCAAACATATCGTACTGTTGGCCGTAGGCCTGTTGTTGGGGCTGGAAGAGTTGTTGCTGGGGCTGGTAGAACTGCTGTTGCGGCTGTTGGTAGTAGCCCGTGTCGAGGTAGTACTGTTGTTGGGGCTCGTCGTTCAAGTCCAACAAGTTTTCGTTCTGGGACTTGGAGAACTTTCTCATTTCTTCCTCTTCAAGCGACAACTTGAGGGCCGCTTCCAAGTCGGGGTCGGTGTCGACGGCGGCGATCCGTTGTTTCTCCTGCTCGGCGGTGATCTTGGACATCTCGAGGGCACGCTGGAAGTCTTCGTCGTAAGGCTCTCCGTCGTTTCTAGTGGCGGTGTCTCTTCTGTTTCTTCTGGGTCTTCTTTCTCTGTCGTTTTCCCTGTCGTCGCTGCGGCGGCGGCCGTTGAGGGACTGGGCAGCCAATTGTCTCTCGTGTCTCAATCTCTCGTCGTCTCTCAAGAGCGACACCAACTCCTTGGCCTTGACTCTGATGAGAGCACCCTGGTCGACGTCCTGTTCGTCAAAGTGTATAAATTCCCGCAACGTCTTGATGATGTACAAGTTGTCCTGGGCCCAGAGGGCGCAGTCCTGGGAGCCGAAACGGACCAAGTAGTCGAGCACCGTCAAGGACTTGGCGACGTGGCGCCAGTTTTTGCCCTTATCGTTGAGTCGGCGGTCCAACATGTCCATGATTTGAAAGAACTCGGGCTTTTCGGTGGATGCCTGGGCGATTTCGTCCATTTCCGAGGTGGTGGGGCCGGATGGGTCGTTGGAGGTGGCATTTCTGACAAGGACCTGGACGGACGAGTAGCCGTTGGTGACGTTCTTGATGGAACGGACAATACCCATGATGATTAGCGGCGGATTAGCGTGATAACGTGATGGCTGACCCCTAAAGCCGGTGGGTTTTTTGGGTTTGCAACGATCGGGTTGTTCGCGGGCTGTGTGCAGGACACAGACCAGGAGCGCAGTACACAACAGTTGGCGGGCGAGCGTCACGGCTTATCGGTGCGGATTTGATGGGAGGCACTGCTGGTGGAAGAGGAGAAGAGAGAACGGAGGCAGAGTGGGCAATGGCGGTTGTTGTTGCTTCAAAGACAGTGGGAAGCATATCTACAGTGTCTGGGGTCCGAACCGGAACCCATTGGGCCATCGGGACCGGTTTGGGAGGCACAAAAACCCACTGTCCAGCCAATAAGAAACTGGAACCGATCGATTGTCATAAATCATGCGTCTACGGCCCCAGGAATTTAAAAAGTGATTTAATGAAAATTGTAAATTTCTTTCAAAAGTGAATTTTGAATTTCTCAATTTCTCAATTCTTGAAATTGTCTGTTAATTTCTGTATTTTCTGCAATTTCTCCATTTCTCCAACTTCTCTGATTTGTCTCTTAGAAATGCCCAGCCACACGTGACACGTCGACTAATTGAATAATGAAAAACAATTCGTCCCGAAGAAAAGGAAAAATTTTCCCATCCCCTCCCCCTTCTGCCCCGTTGTTTGTTACCATCAATCAGCAGTGCCAGCAGAGAACCCACCAGTGCCCCTCCATACCCAGCAGCGGCGCCCGCGACCCCCACGGCCAAATTTTTTTGTGTTTGGCTACCTATTTTTTTGCTGCGAAACCACCGAGTTAGTGAGCGTTTGTTAGTCACCACCAGTCTCCAAGGATGAATGACTTTAGAAGATGCCGTCGTTGCAAGCGCAAGAGACTCGAAGACGAACCCGCCGAGGTCCGCCAGTACAAGACATGTGCCAAGTGCCGGATCATTGAGCGCAACAAGAAGAACCTGCGCAAACCGTTGGCCGAAGAAACCATGCTCTACGGCTTGAAGCAGTTCAAGGAACAGAGCGCCAGTGGAAACTTCATGGAGGAAGAGGGCTTGTTGAAGGACGAGTTCTTCCGCCGGTTCCACAACAAACCGTTCAACTACGAGGCCGAGATCACCGAGGTACTAAACAGCCCCAACTACCTGACGCCGCCCACCGCCGTGCCCCAGTCCGCCACCATAGACCACACCCCGGCACAGGTCCAGTACACATTCAGACAGAGCAACATATCCATGCAGGGCCTTGCACAACAGCCCTCAACCCCGTCGTCGTCGAAACCAGTGTCGTCGCAACAGCTCCACCAGTTCCACAACTATCCCCGCCCGTCCACCACGACAAACCCCGGTGCTGCTGCCTCCGCCGCCGCCGCCTCGTCGTCCTTAAAGCCATCGGTATCGTTGCCGGCCAAAAACAAGGCGCCCCACTCCACTGCTGCTGCCGCTGCTGCCACTGCGGCCGCTGCCGTGTCATACTACGACGACAGAGACGACGATATCTTTGCCGAGTTGGACAGCTTGGGAAACAAGTCAGAGGTCGCCAACACCAACCCGTACGCGTACCTGAACGTGTACGAAGACTTCCAGCAGTTCTTGTTGACGGTGCTCCAGAAACGGACCGCCGACGAAAACATCACCAACTTGGTGTACTTGAAGGAGTTCAACGAGGAGTTCACCACCAACTTGGGCAAGTTTGACTCGACCACCGCCAAGCACGAAAACGGCCACGGCAACTCGGCATCTGCTGCTGCTGGCGCCGCCGGTTTGGGCGAGAAACAGATCCGGACCCATTTGTTGAACAACTTGACGGCGCTCTACGTCGAGCCCATCATTGCCATTATGAACCTCGAATACAACCACGTGAGCTCCAACTTGCACGACTACCGGACCACGTCGGTCAAGAGCTTGCACAACTTTTCGTACAACGAGACGTCGTTGTTGCGGAACTCGTCGCACCAGGAACACAGCACGTTTCTCAAGATCCAAAAGTCGCTGATCGGTGTGCACTTCAACCGTCGGTACAACTTGTTGATTGTCAAGGTGAACCATGCCACGTTCAAGCCCCTGGGCCTCAAGTACCCCGAGGAGGTCAAGGACAAGGTCAAGGAGTTCTACAAGAAGCTCAAGTACGAGCGGTCGATTCCGGGCCAGATGGCGACGGGCAGTGTCGATTACAACCAGTCGACGGCGCTCTTGGTGTTTAACAAGGTGTACACGATATTGGACATGTTTACGGAGGGCTCGCAGGCGTTTGTGAAGCGGTTGAGCCGGGACGATTTTGTGGGAGACTTTATAAACTTTGAGAAGGTGTTTAAGCATGATCATGAAGAGGAGGAGAAGCATGAGGTTATTGAAGAGGGTGTAGAAGAGGAGGAAGAGGAGGAAGAAGAAGAAGAAGAAGAAGAAGAGGAAGAGGAAGAAGAAGATGAGGAAGACGATGAAGAAGAAGATGACGAGGAAGGAGGTGACGAAGACGATGGCGACGAAGACGCTGACAACGCCGACGACTCGGAGGTCCACAACAGAGAACAAGTGGTGGCCAAGGAGTCTACGGCGGAGATCTTGGATCCGGTTTTCAAGCCGACTTAGCGGTGCTGGGCATCCTCAGCCTTGTATAGAGAATGACATCACGAGGCTGTATCTAAACGCGTAGATCGTAAAAATAGATCGAGACAATAAACAGGGAGCGGAGAAAGAACAGGAAGAAGATGAACAATGAAAACAAGAACAACATCAAGAACAACATCAACATCACCAACACAAAGTGTTGATCCTCTTGATATCGCTACTTTCGGCACATCCCTTCTTCTTTCGCTCTGTTTCCTCTTCCTCGTCGTTTTCTCTTCTCCTTCCTCTTCACTCCTGCCAAGCCTCGCGCTACCCGCCGGAAAAAATAGGCACAGCTCCTGAAATCAAAACGATTCCAACAACACCGCCAACAACTCTTACTCCAACACAAGCAAGCAGCAAGATGAAGTTGTCCTTGCTCTTAGCGTCGCTCTATGCTGGCGTTGCGCTGGCCATATTCTTTGACCCCCAGAACCTCACCAACTTCAAGGAAGTCACGTCGTTGCTCTCGACCGGGCTCCTCGACTACTACACCGGCGACCAGTACGGTGGCACCATCGGAATGTACTCGTGGCCGTACTACTGGTGGGAAGCCGGTGGCGCCTGGGGCTCTCTTATCGACTACACATACTTGATGGAAAACGACACCTTGGTGCCCACCATCAAGGCCGCGTTGGAGTTCCAGACCGGGAACGACAACAACTACATCCCGCTCAACCAGAGTACCACCGAAGGTAACGATGATCAGGGCTTCTGGGGGCTTGCCGTGATGGCGGCAGCCGAAAGAAACTTCTCCAACCCCACCGACCCCGACAAGGCCTGGCTCTCGCTCGCCCAGGCCGTGTACAACACCATGACCGCGAGATGGGACGAAAAGGAATGCAACGGTGGGTTGAGATGGCAGATTTTCCAATGGAACTCGGGCTACGACTACAAGAACTCGGTCTCCAACGGATGCTTGTTCAACATCGCCGCCAGATTGGCCAGATACACCGGCAACGACTCGTACGTCGAGTGGGCCGAAAAGGTCTGGGACTGGATGGAAGACGTCGGCTTGTTGACCGACGGCGAGTGGTGGTTTGTCTACGATGGTGCTACCGTCGGCGACAACTGTACCAACATCACCCATCTCCAGTGGTCCTACAACCAGGGTCTCTTCTTGTCCGGATGCGCCGTGTTGTCCAACTACACCAACGACCCCATCTGGTACAACCGGACAATGAACTTGTTGAAGGGAACCGGCGTGTTCTTCAAGAACAACTCCATCATGTACGAAGCCGCGTGCCAGGGCGACACCGTCGTCACCTGTAACCAGGATCAGCGGTCGTTCAAGGCGTACCTCTCGCGGTTCTTGGGCCTCACCTCGGTCATGGTGGCCGACACCAGGTCCACCATTACCGCCTGGCTCACCACATCGGCCCAGGGCGCGGCCTCGTCGTGTTCCGGAGGAAGAGACGGCCACACCTGTGGTTTGAACTGGTTCAACGGCTCATGGGACGGTTACTACGGCTTGGGTGAACAGATGTCGGCGTTGGAAGTGATGCAGAACTTGCGTGTCCATGACTTGCCACCTCCATACACTGCCAACACGGGGGGCAGTTCCCTCGGTAACCCTTCGGGAGGTTATGGGGTTTCCAACACCGGTGCGTCGCCATTAAAGCTCGACACTGGCGATACTGCTGGTGCCGGTGTGTTGACTGCCATCATCGGTATTTCCTTGGTAGCTTCGGGTGTCTGGTTGGTGATTTAAGTGTATATTAGAAAGGTTAGACAATGTATGTTTACAATGTTATCGAAAAAGTGTGCTGGAAATGGTGCTGTCGCTGAGACGCACGCCAATCGTCGCTAAAATATGTTTTTCTCTCGCTAAATCCTCGCTATACGCGCTGTCGCTGATGTCGCTATTTTCACTTCTCACTGCTTACTTCCGCGCCATTTGTCGCTACGTTCCCCACCAACTTTGCGCCAGGCCCAGCTACGTTTCCGTCACTTTTCTCCCCAATTCTCACTATCGTTTATTTATCTATCTATCTTTTATCGCAACATTAAACGTCACTATACCATGAGTGAAGACCAATTTACGTCCGTCCAATGGGACAGAGACGAAACCAGGCCCGAAACAAGAGAACCCACTATAGTGGAAGAAGAAGCACCGCCAGAATACCTGCGTGAAGACTTGGTGGCCCCCGAAAACACCACCGACTCGCCACTGGACTCGTTGCTCCTTAGCAAGGAACCGGCTGCCACCGAGCCAATTGCCGCCGATACGAAACGCTCACTGCCAGAAACGGACCACAACACCTCCGATTCCAAGGAACAGACCAAAGCGGGCGACCAGAAACCGTCAACTGCCGCTGCTGCTACTGCTGCTGCTGTTGCCGCTGCCGCCACACCATCCACCGACCAATCGCCTCCACCACAACCACACGAGTTACCGCCAGCACATCAAGACACACCAGATCTCTTTGCCACGTACCCCATCAACACCACGGTCACGGCGCCCATCCGCGACTTGGACACGTCGTCGAAGCCGTACATCTCGTACCTTCTCACCACCACCACCGAGCATCCGTCGGTGTTGAAGTTGGCGTCGCCACGCAAGGCCGAGCCCCAGGAAGGTGACAAAAGCGACACCAACAAAGCCGACGAAGATGCTGACGCCAAAACTGAAACCAAAAGCGCTGGTCCCACCATCGATATCAGAAGACGCTACGGCGACTTCCGGTTCCTTCACGAATGTTTGTCCAATGACTTCCCCACCGCATTGATCCCGCCGTTACCATCGAAACTGAACTTCAAGTACCTCACCGGCGACACCTTCAGCATGGAGTTTGTCCACAAACGGCTCCACTCGCTCAACCGGTTCATTAAGTTCATTTTGCGCCACCGCGAGTTGTCACAACTGTCGATCTTCCACCTCTTCATCAGCAACTCCAACGACTGGGCCAACTTCACCCAGAACTTGAAGTTGAAGGAGATCAGCGTCGACGAGGGCTCGACACAAGGCAGCAGTGGCTTTGTCAACAAGGTGGTCAACGAAGACTTGATCACCGAGACGGTGATGAACTTCTTGACGCCGTCCAAGTACAAACGCGAGACCAACAAGGACATTTTGGAGATCAATGACAAGCTCAAGAAGCTCTACGAGAACTTGCTGAAGTTGGACAAGATCTTTGCCAAGCTCAACAAGAAGAACCACGACTTGAGTGTCGACTACGACCAGTTCCTGACCCAGATCTTGAAGTTGTCTGCCGCGCAGCAAGAATCCGAGTTGGACGACGCGGCCATCTTGAACGACTTTAAGGTGTTTGCCGATTCGTTGACGTATTTCTCCAACAACTGGAGCGATCTACACAAGTATATCGACGAGCTGTTCTTGGTGGCGCTCAAGGACTGTTCCAAGTACATTGCCGGGTTGACCAATTTGATTGAACTACAACATAACAAGAAGATCGACTTGCAGGTGCTTCAGGATTATCTAAACAAGGCGAGAGGCGAGTTAGCCAGTCTTGGAGGCGGCGGCGGCGACCATGCGGCACCGAACCCGGTGCTAAACTCGAACCATTCGGGTGGGTTGGTCAACAACACCACCCAGTTGATCAAGGATACGTTATCGACGTCGGCGACGCCGCACATCGGCTCGGCCCAGACCGAGAACAAGATCCACCGTCTCCAGGCCAAGATCCACCAGTTGGAGGACGAGATAGCGACGCAGACCAGGTTGAGCAACGACTTGACGAGCAAGATTATCAACGACGAGTACCCCAACTGGGACTGGTTCAACCGGGCCGAGTTGAAGGACGCGATCTTGGGTGTGTGTGACGAGGAGATCAAGTTCTACAAGGGGTTGGTGGAGAACTGGAGCGAAGCCGAGCAGAAGTTGGTCAAGCGGTTGGAGGAGTTGAGTCATTAGGGAAGCGATGGGTTGATTACTTTTTTTTTTATTATGGAGATGCAATGGAGATGGAGTTTGTCGAATCGGGAACGGGCTTGGCGGACCAGTGTTGTTGGGGATTGTAGCTGTCGTGGGGGATGGCCCAATTTTCGCCCATGAGGTTGGCGACGTGGGAGATGACGTCGTCACAGTATCCCAAGAGTCTGAGATCGAAGTCCTTTTCGGCGATATCTTCCTTGTTGATGAGGATGCGGGGCACGTTACGCGGAACCTTGTCGATGATGCTGGCGACGGGCTCGACCTTGAGGGAGGTGCCGACGACGATGATCATGTCGCTGTTGAGACAGTCGGGCTTGATGAGCTTGTGGTAGCGACGGGGCAAGTCTTCGCCGAAGAAGGTGATGTCGGGCTTGATGACGCCATAGTTGATGGGGACCTCGTCGTCCAACTGGACGGTGCGGTAGCAGTTCAAGCAGCGCGGCACTTGCTGGTGTCTGATGTGGGCAAAGGTCTTGTCGCCCAGGAACTTGCTTCGGCACGTAAGGCAGGTGGCCAGGCCGAACGACCCGTGACACTGGATCAAGTTTTCTTCGACGATGCCGACGCTGTGCTCCAAGTTGTCGATGTTTTGCGTGTAGTTGCGCAACAACTTGTTTTTGTTCTGTAGGAGCTTGAGAAATGCATGCAAGATGGTGTACTTGCCGTCGGGCGGGATGATGAGATGGGCGATGCTGTAGAAGATGTCGGGGTTGCGCTTGAACGTGGTGATGTCGAACGCGTGCTGGGGGTCCTTGAGGTTGAGGTGCGCCAACTGGGCGTACAACCCCTTGAACGACCGGAAGTCGGGAATGCCCAACGAGGTCGAGATGCCGGCGCCCGTGATGACGAGGATACGTTGGGCCAGCAGCAAGTCGGCACAAAAGCGTTCGAGCGTGTAGTTGGCGAGCGATGGCGGGCGCGGCGCCTTGGAGAGCTTGGTGGCGTCTGGGTGGTACGCTGCCTTCTGGAGCACCTCGGGCTGGACCGTGACGTCGTCCAATAGGAGACGGAGCAACTGCTGGGCAAGCATAGAGATCGACACCGTCTGGTAGTCGGCAAGCGCCGCCTTGGGGTACCCCAAGTCGAGCACGAGGCGGCAGAGCTCCAGCTTGGTGATCTTGGGCGGGATGTATGCCTCGAGAAACTCGATGATGCCGTTGTTGTTCAAGTAGTCCCGGTAGCGGCGCTGGAGCAGCACGTCTGCGTGGTACAGCTCGAGATCGAAGTCCTCTTTGGCGGGCATTGGTGGTGGTGGTGAGAAATTTTCGCGCTGGGTCGCGATTACAAGAATAGGGTTTGGCAGCGTGGGGGCGGTAAAACCACGCGGAAGAACGCGGTGCTGGTGCCAGGTGGGGGCGTGAGAGTAAGTCGAGGAGGAGGTCGTGGTAGTGGTGGCAATGGTGGCGGTGTGGCGGTGGCGGCGGCGGCAGTGCTGGGGTTCTGGCGGTACCGAGAGTGGATTTACTGGAGTGCTGGTCCACGGTTCTGGCGTGGTGCCAGTGGTGGTGCGGAATGTAGAGATAACCGTCGAACGGAGAAGGTGCGAGTCCTGCGAAAGACAGTGCAAAGAGTGAGGAATACAGTGAAAAGACAGTGAGTGAGGGTGGCAGGACAGTGAGAAAACAGTGAGAAAACAGCGGCAGGGAGCGGGAACCGACAAGACAGTGACAAGCCATGGACTTTGGGAGCACCGCTCGTCACTACTTCACTAGGGTATACCAACAGACCGATTGTCAATGCAACCGTGCCGGTGGTGCAACCACCACGCTGGGACCGACCACGGCTTGCCAGTGTGCAGCTAGGCACTGAAACAGTGTTTAGTGGTGGTGTAGAAGAACAGTGATAATTGCTGTGGTGGTGGTGTGGTACCCAGTGCACAGTTGTACAGTCTGTTACAGTGACCCAGTGAGTTCTTACACTTAGTATCACTGACTGACACTCCAGTAAGTACAATAGACTTTTAACGAATCGGGTACCAAACAGTACCGACAAAGTTCTATTCGAGTGGATACTACCCACTGCACTTCTGAGAGGGGCAGTTCCCTGCTCTTCCCAGAGCCCCAGTTGCTCCCGTTCTCTCCAGGTCACAGTTCTACTTCTACCAGTTCCACTTCTAGTTCCACTTCTAGTTCTACTTCTAGTTCCACTTCTAGTTCTACTTCTAGTTCTACTTCTAGTTCCACTACTAGTTCTACGTCTACCAGATATACGTCTACCAGATATCCTTCTACCAGATCTACTTCTACCAGTTCTGCTTTATGGTAAATTCTACCAGATCTACTTTCAGCACTACCAGTTCTACTTCTAGCTCTACTCTCAGCACTACCAGACCTCTACTGTAATCAGCTCTTTTGACCACAACCGGTTCGACGAACTTAGTTCTCCAGTTCTAACAAGAGTGTTTTCTACTGATGGAGTAGTGTATGATACACCTCTCACACCTCTCACAGTTCTCACCGAGGTCAGAGCAGTCGTACCTCACAGATACACTGATAGTGATACAGTTCTACTTGCGACAGCTCTAGCTACAAAAGCTTTCACACAGTTCAAGTTACGACAGTTCTGAAAACTAGTTCTAACAGACAGTTCTAAATAACAGTTCTAGTTGCAGAAGTAACGATCTTTACTACTAGTTCTCAAACAGTATTTCTCTGACACCAGTTCTACCGAAATGGCCCTACTGCATTTGGTAGAATCAGTACTGGCCACTCACCTGCTCTACACCATTGCCTACCGTGATTTACACGGAATACCTTCACCACTAATTCAACTAACTGTTCCCCTACAGCTTGACTGATTCTAAGATCCTCTCATTAAAACCACTACTCCACTGCCAGTTCCACTACTTCCACTGCAATCGGTGACACCATCTCTACCTCAGTATACACCACTTCCTTCCGGGACCGCACTCTCCATTTTCGATGAAGTCAGTTGTACCTCAATTATACTCCGTCAGTCTCGTACTGTCATACACCACCATACACCGGTACTCACTAACCGAAACACTCAATAATCATCGTCTTTTCTTCTCCACTACTTTCGCTTAGTGATTCCAGTCATACAGAACCAACAATGCATTCGTCACTACACCCTCACTCTACTCACTCTACACGTTTCCTGTCACATAATATATCATTCTACGTTTTGTATTCCTACTCGGCCAACCGGTCGTCGGTTCTTTCATGGTCGCTATCTTCACCATCGCCAACCTCAAACAACGTTCCCGACGCACCCTCACCACTTTCGGGCAGGATCTCGTCGTACCCCGGAGGCACATCGGCGGCCTCCTTATCCTTGTTGCTTCCAAAAGTGGGCTGGGTGTCTCTGTCCAACTCAAAACTATCATGGTCGCGGTTGTTGTCTTCGTTGTCGCTATGGCTCATCAACGACATGTCGTCCAACTCAAACTCGTGGCCCTGGTGGTACCCAGCACCCTCTTCGCCACCTTCCTCCAAGTCGTCTCCGCCCGACAACTGCTGCGAGATTGCCAACATGTAACTGGTCTCGGTGGGTCTCCACAACCAGGCAATACCCATAAACACAAAGAAAAACACCACCGACGGCCAAAAGTCAAAGATGAAGTATGCCCCCTTCCAGTGCTCCTCAATCATCGTCGTGGTCGACATGCTGAGATATACAAACAGCGACAACACCAACCCACCAAACGTCAACACCACCGAAAAGAAAATGATCCGGAACAAGTTCTGGTACAACTGCAACTTGATGATCTGGCGCTGCTTGTGCAAGTTGGTGGTGGTTCTTCTAATAGAAATCAACGTGGCCAAGTAGTACGTCGTCAATGTGATCGTCACCGGAATCAACGGAACCAATCCCTTCCATACACTCAAGCTGCTTTCGTCGATCTGGGACGTCGTGGCGGTGGCATTAGATGAGCCGACATGGTAAGTGCCCAAGAGGTAGAACAAGGAAGCGGCAAATTGGAACCCGGCAAGGATCTTGCACTTGAGCATGGTCTTCTTGTTCAACTTCAAAAACACCACCCCGTAACCCAAGGCAATGCAGAGTAACAAAAAGAACGAGAAAGTGATCTTGGCGGCGTTCAAGAGCGACAAGAAAATCATGTAGAAGATGACAAACTTCGAGGAGGGGTTCTTGTTACGGTTGACCAAGTCGTAGTACGACCACACCAGCAAGGTGTCAAACGTCAAGAAGCCAATCATTGCCAACAAGTATCTTTGCAACGGCAAGATCTGGTTTTCCTTTCTTCTCTTGAAGAACTGGAAACCAAACAACGCAAGGGCAATGGCGTAGCACAAGGTGAGAATACCGTAGCCGGGCAATTTGGGGATTTCACTGGCGCTCAATTGGCCAAACGAGTTCTGGAAGTTGATGACCCCCTTGTACTTCTTGCCAGCATTGGTGGTGAAGGTCGAGAGACAGTAGTAGCCGGTTTTTTTGATCTCGTAGTCGATCAAGGTCTGGCCCAAATGGGTCAATTGTGATGTCATGATCGTGGTGTTGGTCAAGTTGGTGTTCAACAAGAACTTGCCGCGCTGGTCTTCGTCACACACGCCGGCGCCAATGGCGTTGTCGTTGCAGATGTACTGGCGTCTGTCGCCGACAACAATGCCGATGTTGTCCAAGTCTTTGTATTCAAAGAGGATCCAGCTGACGGTGATATCTTCATCATGGGCCTGGTCCTGGTGCTTCAAGTTGGGCTGGTACTTGTCGGCGCCAAACTGGTTCAAGTACAACTCGATGTGGGGCTTCAACGAGCCGCCCCAGTCGTGCTTCGAGTACATCCCGGAACACACCTGAGAGTAGTTGTCTTCGTCAAACGCAACCTTATTGGCTGTGGCCACCGTGGCGACCGCAGCGGCGTGGAGGAGCTTGGCAAACCGCATGTCGAGAAATAATAGTGCGAGGTGTTGGAAAGTTCGCGATCTTCGGTAATGAAAAGTGGGTGGTCAAATGTCCGCTACATAAGTTTGCGTGCGCAATTATATATTTCTATGGAGGAACCGGAGTAACGTCACACCAGTTGCCAAGGCCGATTGGGATTTGATTTCTGTCACAGTTTAAGCACTGGCCCAGAGGGACCCGCCGTTGTCATGGACCGACTTGGACAACTGGTCGACCTGGGAGTTCCACTGCAACAAGTGGTTGTACAACACATTGATCTGGTCCAAGTTGAGGATCCGTGGCTGCAACCACGTCACGACAAGCACCTCGTCGATCTGGTTGATGTGGCCCTTGATCAAGTTCAACGAAAAACACTTGATGATCAAGTGCTCGACGTCATTGACGGGAGTACCGGTGAACTCGCTGATCTCGGCAAAACTGAGATTCTTGTTGGTGGTCGACTTGATGGAAATGAGCTCCAACAACGCCATGATGATGATCTTTTGCTTCAAAAACACCTCGGACTTGGCCAAGAACGGTGATTTCTGGAAAGCAACAACAATCCCCCGGTTGAACTCGGCCAAATTACCCGAATTTAAGTTGAGAATCAACGTGTAGAGCCAATGGTAGCTGCTGTGTTCGTCCTTGATCACGTTCAAGATATCGTGCAAAATCAACTCGCCAAAGTTGTAGATCTTGTCGCCCAACAACGCCGCAATGCACAACTCGTAGCACAACTTCAACCGCGTCAGCTCCAGCACGTTGTTCTCCACCGAAGACAAGTACAACAACCCGTTCAAGTAGTACAAGTTGTAATTCTCGTGGATCTTGTAGAGCTCGCACTTAGCCAAGTAGAACGCAGCATTGATCTTGGGGTTATCAAAGTTGTTGGTGGCATTGGCATCGAACTTGTCCCCCAACTCTTCCAAGATGGTCTCGGCTTCGCCCGTCTTGCCCAACAAGAGGTAGAACCGTGATATCTGGAGGTTGACGTAGATGGCCGACTCCGACGAATGGACCAACTTCTGGAACTCGTCGGCGTCGTCGCTCTTGATATTCGACTCCTTCTTGAGCTCACTAACGAGCTGGTCCTTGTACTCCAACAACTTGTCCAAGGTATCCTGGGGCTGGCCGCTGAAACTTTCCAAGAGGAAGTCAACCACCTTGATCGAGTTCAACTTGGATGAAAACTGGGTCACAAACAAGTTGTAGATCTTGAATTTGAGTTCGGGAGTGACGCCCTCCACTTCGTAGTAGAAACTGTCCAACGCCAATGTCAACTGGTGCCATAACTTACGTTCGTAGTAGTCTTCCAACTGGTAGAGGATGTTGATGAGGTCGGCCGATTCGGTTTCCAGTCTCACGGTGGCAAGAACCGTCGACACGTCGGTATCGATTTGCATTGCCGACATGGTGTGATTGTGTATGTTTTGTGGTTGTGGTTGTGGTGGTTGTTGAAAGTGATTCTTTGGTTCAGTTGCCACCATTAGATTGTTAGTGGGATTTTTTTGGTTGTCGCGGTGCCCCACGCTAGATTGCCTATTTGGGAAGTCTGTGTCCATATACATATATTATACCGATATTTACCACTCGTCTACTGACTTGTCTACTGGGTGACAGCCTCGTCGGCCAAAAACTGTCTCAACTCCTGCCAGTTGCGGAGGTTCTCGCGGAACAACTGTTTGCCGTTCTTGATGTATGTCACCATCAATGTGAGCCACTTCTTTTCTAGTTTCCGCAAGAACTCGGCGTACGTCGCCTCCAACTCGTTCGTAAGGTCAACCATATCACTGTTGGCAAGCTCAATCAACTGGTTCAACTTGTACAACTCCTTCTCGATCTGGTTCAACTTGAACTTGTAGTGAGTCAGCACACCACTCATGCCACTCACCCCGCTAACAACACTGGCGCCGTCGTCCTCGCTCAAGAGCGAGGCCGTATACTGTTTGTTGTAGCCATTGTTGCCTCCAAAAAGACCGTACCACGACTTCTTCGGGCCAAGGGTGCCCCGTTTACGACGGGACTCGATCCTCAGAATGGTGTTGTTGATCGTAGGACTATTGAGATCCTTCAAATGGTCCAATGTCCCGTTGGTACTGGCGTCGTCGGCCTGAGCATCGGTGGTGGCAGTAATATTCAAGAGCTCCTGGAACTTGGTAAACTTGAGCTTGTTCAAAAGCTTAAACTGAATGATCTTGTACTTGTAGAACTTGATCAAGTTCAAGCTCGACGTGTAATACTGGATCACTTGCTGGATTGGTTCTTGCCAATCGGGAATTAAACTATGCATGATGAACCCCTCAAAGTTGAGGAAATTGCTATCTATGGTAGATCCAAACTTCTCTATGGTCAAACTAAGCGTGTTATCCTGCCGTTGTTGTGCCTGGCTATGATTGGATGATGTTGTTTCGTATATCTGGAGAGAAAAGTTGTTGAGATTGCCTCCCAACTCAATCAAGTTATTGACGACGGCCTTGTAATTCTTGACCGACCGCGAGTTCAACTTGCTGAGATCATTCAACACTTTTATGATATGATGAAATCTGACCTCAAACTGGATGAGGTGGGGTGGAATCTCGTCAAACTGGTCCTCGAGCGCATGGAAAAAGTCGTCCTGCTCGTCTTCCGGGATGCCATTTTCGTGTCTCCGTCTATTGTAGTCGTTGCCCTTGGCCTCAAAGAACTTTATCTGGTCATTGAGTTTGGCCAAGTCGTCGTTGAGCTTCTTGAGTGAGCTCAAGTTGTCGATATTGGATGAGTACTCGAAACCATTGACGACGGGCATGATGGAGTAGAGGCCATTCTGATTCGTTGGGTCAATGGGGTTGGCTAGCAACAAGTTGTCGGGTATCATGTTGACTGGAGGTTCGTTTATGGCGTTGTACCAGCAAAGCTCGTAGTTGGGGTCCAAGAACTTGTGGACCAAGGCACAGTCCTTGAGCTGGGGGTCGGAGTTGAACACTAAGTCCTCCAAAAAGTGTCTGAAGTAGCGTTTTCTCATTTCTATGATGTCGAGTTCGTTCGAGTTATTGAGAGAGTTAACCAAGAACGTGAACAAGGTATGCTTTTCGGGGATGGGAGGGACAACGACGGTGGGGAAAAGCTTGAGGAGATGGTCGCGCAACGACTTAAACTCACTGTACCTTCTCTTGACCACAATGGACTCAGTGCCGTTGAGAGAAAGCTGGATCGAGTACACAATGACTGAAGAGTTGATGAGACGTTCGCTTGAAATGACGTCGATGACTAACTGGGGGTCCTGGAGAAGCAGATGGATTTTGTTGGACAAACCAATGGTGCTATTGACCAAGTCGGTTGATGCTGGTGCTGCTGATGTTGATGCTGGATGATTGTGTAGATGAGATTCCCTGCCATGTACAGACGCCAGTGGGATGTATGGTGTTGGGACATGGGCGGCGGCGGCGGTGGTGGTGGCATCTGGAGTGTGTTTGTGGCCGTAGGGATCGGTCAATATCGACTGGTTGCCGTAAAAAGACGGATTGTTGTCCTGTTCTATGTCTTCAAAGAGGTTGCTCATGCTGATAAAAACGCCTGCGTCAACCGCTGCTGTCTTTTGTAATTGGTCCTGTTACCACAAACTTTAGCAAACCTTTTTGGCCTCCAAAACCATCATGGCTTTTTTTGGGCTGAGAGGAAACCTAGCTCGGGGCCTGCACACAGACAGCTGGCCCTGGGGCCCGGTTCGTTTACGCTTGTGTGTGTATGCATTCGTTTGTCCGTTTCCGCGCGCTTAACATTTCTGGGTCTGTGGGAGCGATAAGCAAAAATCCCGAAGCAGAAATTGGCAAAATGGGAAATGCTCACGGGTTAGGTTATTTGTCATCCACACGACCAGTTTTTTTTGTTTTGTTCGCTGGTGGCGGCGAGCAAGTTACTAGTTCGGAAATAACTGATATATCCGATATTTTACAAACCGATCTATGACCGGCAGCAGGGTTCGAAGGCGGTGTAGATAAACCACATACAAAGGCTGGGTTGGGTGGCAAGCATGATGCGGGGAAGATGGTACTTGAAATGCTTATTCCCGTACGATTAATAGAACGTAGATATGTATATATATGTATATATACATGTATCTGTAGTTGTGGTCGCTCTTCCTAATTTTTTCTCACATAATTCTCGGCCTCCTCAAAGAAACTGTGTATCTTTCTGACGTTCGGAAATATTAGTAAGTTTTTTTTTTCGGACTTAAAAGATTTCTCGTCCTGCACCTATTCCCGGAGTCGGATGGTTTTTGGATTTCTTGATTACTGATCCTAAATCCGCATTCATCAAACCCCATTTCTTCTACAACATAACCTGAATACACCCGCCAACTACAGCTAGTTTTCCTGCTTATTTATTCCAAAAATGTCCAGAACTGAGTTTCAGTTTCAGAACCTGCTCCAGGAACATGTCCACGTTCCGCCACCCCTCAACCCGACCAGTTCGCAGTCGACTCATTCGAGCCCAGACACCTCAAAGTCATCGTCACCAGCTCTACGCAGAGGCCTGGTTTCTACCATCCTGGACACAACCACCGTAATCTCCACAACACCTTCCTCCAGGTCTTCCTTCAGCGCGGACTCCCCCAACACCAACGGAGTCTCCAAGAAACCAAGAAAGCGTCAACGTCTCACTCTCGTCTGCGATGCTTGCAAAAAGAAGAAGATAAAGTGTGACAAACAGTCCCCATGTACTTCCTGTGTCAAATCCAACCAGGCAAGCACCTGCTGCTACACCACCGGCCATACTGCCTCACGCTCCTTGCCCTATATCGCCAGCGCTGGGAAACCCATCCAACTTAATCCCGTTGCCGCTACACAAGAACCAACCCATACCAAGTCTAATCTACTGCCTACCCAGCACATTCCTCTCTCACATCTGCATAGATCGTTGTCAATATCCCGTTCAACGCCTCTCCCTCCCGTCAACGCACTCACCGCTGCAATTTCAGACTTTGCCGCTAAACCTACCTTGCATCCCCGTCCCGACCCCATTTCTTCGGCAATGGCCAGCATATTTACCCCAACCTTTGCTCCAACGAAACTCCCTACTTTGACTTGGAAATTCAAAGCGTCCATCAACTTACCCACTATTATTAATGAAACCACATTCTTCCCTAATCCCATCTATAGACCCAAGAAAAAGGGCGTCCTGAACTCAAAGTCTTACATTACGCCTACCATCGGAGTTAATCCCGTGTATGACAGTAAACAACAACTTAATTTCTTCAAGAACTCCGAACACGGGCCATTTTCTTGGTCGTCGCTAATGAAAACCGACCTTGCCCTTGTATGTCTCTGGGATTTTGTCAGTGTACAAAAGGACGTTAGCTTTGACGATCATATCAGTTTACCAAACAGTAATCCTATTCGGGTGGACGTCAAGAAAATGGCGCTCATCAAATATGATCTTAATGAAGTTCCTAGACAAAAGAAGACTCCATACCAATGCATTCTAAAGAAATCCGTCCTGAAAATCAAATGCCACAAGCCTTTGTTGGTGGAGAGAATTTTACAGGCACTTCCCAACAGAAAGAATATTTGGCTATTGATCGATCGTTACTTCAAATACTTATACCCATTCATTCCCATCATGGACGAAGACAGGTTCCTAGCAGATATCACCGCCGTAATTGGGGAGAGAAGTGTTACCGATGAGGAAAAGTTGACGCTGTTGAACATTAAACTCAAGTCTGACTTCATTACCTTGGGTATAATGATGGTCCTTTTACGTTACACTTACTTGACCTTGTTTAAAAACAACGACGTAAAGAACGTTAAGGGATTAAGTTTTGTCACAACAAATCCATTGATTGTCGAATGGCAATATCTCTTGAAGAGCCCAATTCTGATTGATATCATAAAGGTTGCTTCTGAATGTCGTGATTTATTCGAGTCTGATCCTCCAGCAGACGGTCTTTCTTTGTTGCAGTTGACATTATTGATAAAGCTTTACCACAGACATTCCCCTGAGGACGGCCATAGTGCAGTTGAATCCTGCACCATATTTGTTGATGACGAATTGTTGAAATTGGCGTACTCGTTAGGACTCAACCGAGATCCCGACTTGGTGGCACCAGACGAAAGTCCCAACCTCAAAAATTTAAAGCGGAAGTTGTGGCACTTCATTGTCGTAGCTGACATGTACCATTCATACACTTTTGCAAACCCGTCGAGACTTGAAAATGTGTACCATGATACAAAACTACCGGTGACAACTTTGGGGAATAGCAATTTGAGAAATAAGGAGCGTGATATAAGTAGCACGGCAAACTTTTTCCAAACTATGCCATATACCGAATCTTTGAAACAGTTGTTGCAATCTGTATTGGACAGACAACGTCATTACAATATTTCCGACTTGGCAGAGCGCTTGAGCAAGTTTGAAGTTTCATTTTTCAAACATATTGGAGACTTTGAATATATCATCCGTCAACGCTATTCGCATGATTTGAATTTCAGCAACTTTGAAGAACACGACGAAGCATTTTCTTTGTTTGTCATCACTAGAAACTTTCAAGTGAAGAAATACTTAGGAATGGTATGCTTCTTAATCTCGATCTATCAACACTTTTACTTATTTTACTTGGAAAATGAAAATTACAATCTTGCCTTCTACTACTTGAAGAAGACATATTGTTTTATGAGTGAAATACTTCCGTACTACTTCGAGATGTTAGTTTCTTCTGAGACGTGCTGTGATTTTGTATATAATCCTGTGTTACAGTCCTTGATTCATAAGTCCGTCCAAATTAATTTGGCCGTCATCATCAGACTCAACTTTATCTTGATGCATCAAAAGAAGGTTAAACCAGTACTTGATGAAGAAGACAGAGAATACTATACGTTGGTAAACGAGTTGAAAGACTACTTAATGAGATACAGCGAGGTATTGATCAGCTCAATCTCAAAGCTTTCTAACCGTTACTACTTCAGTTGGAGAATTACCAAGGGACACAATTTCTTCCTTGCTATCATCTCCAAAGAACAATTCTACAACTGCGTATGTGAGATGTGGGGCGAGAAATACGGGGCTTCGCTTTGTATTTCACGTTTCAACATATCGCAGTTACGTGAACTCCACTCACTTGTGTCCGACGCCTTGTCCAGGACTATTACTTATGACCTCTCGACAGAATCTGTGCGCGATTCATATGATACCGATTTCCGGTTCAATTTCGAGAAAAACGAAACCGGAGTAGATCAGCAGTGGCTCGACCTATTCTTTGACTTGAACGAAGTCAACAAGGAGATTTCTTTGTTTGAAATCTTTCAAGACTTCCAAAGTGACCTCAATTCTTAAATGTATTATTATTTTTCTTATTATTACTCTATTTAATATATAAAATATTGGAATTTATTAAAAAAGATTCCATCAAATTAATTCGCAGCCATATTTAGTACACAAAACGGAAATCCAACCGCTTATTACCTTCATCGGCGGTATTCTTCACGTAATCTTCACGTTCTTCGGGAGTCAACTTCTGCCAAGCAGCTTCCTTTTGCTTATTTCTGAACTGGTAATAGAACCGGGCGAATATACAAGCGCCGAGTGCACCGAATGCACAACCAATCAACACAACGTTACCACGGTGATAAAGTGGCGCATCATCTTTCCGATAAATGTTACTTGCAATAATACCAGCAGACTGTGAAAAGATGTTGACAACCGCAGCAGAAACAGCTCTGGTCCGGACCGAGTTCGAGTTTGCAGAACACCAACTGATCGACAATGGCCAGTAAGGCGAGTGTCCCAAAGCTATCGTCAAGATTGCAAATGTGCCCCAAACATCTTTCTGGGCCAACGGCCAGTACCTTAATGGAATAACCGTAGCCAATATCCACACTGGAATAGTTGCAATAACAAAGGCTCGCGAATTAAGCCGCTCAGAAAAGAAACTGGTAGAAAGCATGGTGATAACCGTGATAATATTGTATGGAATGGTAAGTGCATTTGTCTTGAAGGTAGTAAAACCCATTTTCCTGAGAACAAGCTGCAAATAACTGGCAATTGGAGCAGTCCCAATATCCCCAAGAATACGGATGGTATAAATTGGAAGTAAATCATAGTCCAACAATGTCTTGAGTAATTCACGTGGCCCGACTGGTTCTCTGTTGTGCATATCACCCTTGGTTGGATCATCACGTAAAACCTTATTAACGACAATCTTCTCTTCTCTATCAGTGTACCAACCCTTTTTACGGTACCAAGACTTTGTTTGGACGGCGGAAGCAGGCATCTTGAAATAAGAAAGAATTCCAACAAGCAAGGTGAAAACACCTTCGATGATAAACAACCATTTCCAACCTTCAGGGATAGCCTTGGTTTTGATCTTCAAAAGTGCAAACGCAAGCAAACTCGACCACACAGTAGTCATGGGGTTAGCAATATAAAAGATTGAAAGTCTCATGGGTAATTCCTTCGATGTGTAAAAGTAACTCAACCACAAACAAACGTCACAAATGAACCCGCCCTGTAATGCACCCAAAAGAGCTCTAGTGGCGTAGAATCCATGCTTGTCAGTGATAGCAGCCTGTGAAACCGAAACAATACTCCATAATACCATCTGAGTAGGAATCCAAATATCGGGACCAATCTTCTTTGAGATCAACTGGGAGGGTAATTCAGCAGCTAAAAAACACACCAAGTTAATTGTGTTTCCAAGGTTCAACTGATTGGTAGTAAGACCGAGGTCATCCAAGAAGTTATCCGACAAAGCCTGTTGCAAATTACTTCTATCAAAGTCCAACGCCGTGAACATAATAAGTGCCCAAAAGGTAACATAGTAATCATTCTTCCATCCGACTCTCTTCTCCTCTTCCTTAGTCCAGGTAAATTCAGGATCAAAATGGTCACGACATTCGTACTGGGTTCTTTCGTACATGTCTCTATAGTATTCCGCGACCACTGGATCCTGGAAAATGTGAGATTCCGAGTCCGACGACGACGACTCGACGTCGACCTCTGTTTCCAAATAGTATTGCTTCTCCTTGTTGTTAGCCATCTTTCCTTAAAGATTCAGATTCATGAAGGGTTATTCTAGTCATATATAAGCGTAGATGAGATAAGAAATTGGTCCAGGGTTGCACCCAAAATTGCGAATGGTTGCATCATTTCTGACCGCCATACTCCACAGTACTCATAATTCCCGACCCGAGATCTGCGATAGTAAGGCCCTTTTTTTGAGCAATTTATTCTACGCATGTGATACATATCTTAATTTGGGGCCAAGGGCGGCCGTTGATGAAGACCAACTCGACTATGGTTCTAGACCCTTAACTCACTGCATTCTAGTATGGTAACTCGCATATTTTTCTGTCAAGCATCCGTTTTTTGACAGGAAAATTTGACATAAGCATTTGAGGTTTAAATGTGATGCCAACTGATAAGATGGAAAAAATATTGGCTCCACCAAGGACTTTAGATATTGATTAGTTAGCTTGCTTTGCTGTGCCGTGGGTATAGAAAATGGTGTTGCGATGTTAATGAGTTATATTGCGTAAAGATTACGTTCTGCGGCTTCAAAATAAGCTTTTTTATTGCGTATTTCCGTCACATTTGTAATCTTTCAGAGCCATTCCGTGCCGTTTCCCGACCCGACTGACACCGGGGGAGATTACCCAAGGAATGAAAATTTTCAGATATTGGAGGGTTGGCCGAGTGGTCTAAGGCGGCAGACTTAAGATCTGCTGGACGTTGTCCGCGCGAGTTCGAACCTCGCATCCTTCACTATTTTTTTCTTCCCAGCATTAACCAATACTGTTTTTTGTAAACCTTATACTATATCACCAAGACATGCAATGCCAAATTCTTTGCTCTTATCTATTTCACATTTATTGAATATATCTCCATGATTAAATATTGCACAATTGCTAAACTATAGCTTATAAATACTTTACAACTTGTTTTCCGACCGCTTAACAAGACTCCGGAACTGGTTGATATCTTTGTATGTGGTACATGAGCCTCCACAGACAACAACCACAACTATATCGTCTTCCTTCAAGTGCTTGAAGTTCTTGTACAACAAATCCACTTTGTTGTAAAGTACTGCCAAAGCAGCTCCGCATGCTGGCTCAACGATCTTGTCGAAGGTGTCGTAGTATTCAACACAAGCCCGCAAAGCATCCATATCATCTATTAATTCGAGCTTGGTGGTAATAGAGTCCGCGTTCTTAAAGTTAGTCATAGATTGTGCCGTTGTGTAGGAACATGCCAACGAAGTGGCTAATGAGTTGACACTCTCGAGAGTGATCAACTTATCGGCTTTGATGCTTTCCGACAACGTAGGTGCCTGTTCTGTTTCAATCAAAAGCACATCTGATTTGATGTTGTTGTTGGCCAACCCTTGGTAAATACCGTTGTATAACCCACCTCCTCCAAAGGAGCACACCATTCCCTTTAGTTTGGAAACATCTTGTTCGGGCAACTGGTACTGCACTATTTCATCTACCAATGAAGAGTGGCCCTCCCATACCAATGGGTGCTGGAAAGGGTGGCAGTATATGGGTGTGGTTTCGTTCAAGTCAATGGACATCATAAGGTTCTTCAAGTGTTTGTCGGCTTCGTTAATGCTGTTGCCAAACAACACAATCTCGGCACCATAGTCCTTCAACTTCTGTCTAACAGCAGGTTTGGAAATGACAGGCAACACTACGGTACATTTGACCTTATAATAGAAAGCCAGGTATGCAGCGGCCAAGCCGGCATTCCCCCCACTCGAGGCAAAAACATGGATTTGGGTTTCAGGGGCCAGGACACGGGCATCCTCGATCGACTTGTGGATCAAGTGGCCGATGCCTCTCAACTTAAAGCTTCCCGAGGGCTGCTCTAACTCATTCTTAAATAAGATGCGGCATGGTGGCTTCATGGGCAACTTGTGTGTGACATCGGTTAACGTGGTGGTGATATAAGGGTGTGGTAAGGATTCATAAGACTGCAAATCTAACGACATGATTGCGAAAAACGGTTGCAAACCAAAAACAGATAGGTTAGTGGGATGGTGGTAATGTAATTTAAACCAATTAATTGCCAAATTACAAATCCTGACTCTTCTGGCACTATATATAAAGGCAAGAACCCCTCAGCCATCGGCCACACATCATAGGGCTCTTGGACTTGCAGTGTATGGCATTTTTTGGTGCCCGCCGATGACTTCGCACTGACTCGGTTTTTGGGACTATGTACGGAGTCACGTCCGCTCCGCGCAGCCAGACTCGGATGCGGCACTATAAAACCGTCGTCACTTTTGGCGCGGGAAGAAATGGCACTTGAACCGAACGGGGAGTCATGTGACATAAATCACGCCCATTTATTGTCTTGGTGAGGGGGAGTTGCGAAATGTAACTATTAGCCTTTTTACGCAGAGTGGTGCAACACTTGGAAGTTACGCCAGGAGATAACAGCGGCTGTTTTTTCTTTTCTAGATTGGGTTACACAGTCCAGTATGCCTCTTATCTATCCGTAGTCAACGGGACATCAACACACAACACATACTTGGACACACGGTGCTTCCGGCATTAACCGATTTTGATTGCTCTGCAAAACGTTTCTTGCCCACGAGATGACCGGGACTGCATATTTCCATGACACATTACTCGTTTAGGCAACAACGTTTTCTCGAAGCATACACGATTTATACCCCAGATCATCTCACTCTCGGCATTTTTTATGATTAAGTTATGTTTGTTACCTTAGGTCACATTCTTTAGGGGATTTTCTATATTTATATTTATCAGCATTTACTCAGCATGGCTTCACCTATCTTCATTTCCAAGCCGTCCAGTTCGTTCGCACCCTGGATCATCCTTCGCGGCATCCAGTTCTCGATACTCGCAACTTACAGGTCACTCCAAAATCCCGCCGTCATCTTCAACCCCCACTTGGTACTAAAAGTCGTACAATATTCACTTGCAGTATTTTGTATTCTAAGGGGTCCGCTATGTTTGCTTCACCTCGTGCTATGGAGCTTGCCAAAGTCGTGGGTATCAATAGATAATGCCTCCGCCGTGGTGGCCACGGTCACTGACTTTAGCCATACATTCTTTAACCTCAATATCTTCTTGGTCTCATTATATGGGTTTCTTGGTTCACTGTACGATCAGCTATTTTTGGACAATATGCAATTCGCCGACTCGGCCCTAAACACTGATTACCATGCTCGACTCGTCCAGATACCAAACGAATCAATTGCATTGCAGAAGCACACGTTCTTGCAGAACTTCCGCTGGCTTGTCAAAAACTCCCCACGCTTCAAGTCTTTCGTATCGCGGTACTTGAAGCACCATCTCTTTACTGTTTTTGTATATGTACTTGTGACGGTACCACATAAACTCACAACAGTTGTCCTCAGCTTGCTTTCGCTCCATGTTCTCTTGGACAAATTTGGTGCTGTACCTTCAACATTGGCCATTCTTTTGTTGTCCATGCTTCCCTACCACTATACGGCCAACGTGTTGATCACATTCCACGCCAGCATCAACCTTTCCCAGGACTTACTCGTACCATACTTCAACAGAATCAACTTCACCAAGTACGAAAAGCAACAATGGCTCAACTCACGAGACGGTGTCCTCTTTGGCTTTGGATTGTGTAATTACTGGTTAATTCACACCTTCCCGTTGTTTGCTGGCATTTTCTACGCATTGGCCCAGTTGAACATCGCCTATTTGGTTACTAAAATATCGGACCCTCCTCCCTCAAAAAGAAGTCTGCTCATCAACTGGACATCCACCCAACTCATTTGGCACGACCAGATGGCCTTCATCAATGGAGACTTTGTCGACGATTCATTCAATGCCTTCCCTGGCTCGTTTATATTTATTCCTTAACTTAATGTAACTTATATGTTTTGTTACCCGTGAGAAAACAGTAGTCGATGCTTTCAAGCAATTCCTCCGTAAACCTGCCTTCGCCAACTTGATTGGAATCATAAATTATGTAGTTGTACATTCCACCATCATCTTTGCGGTTGTTGAGTTGAAGGAGCGGCAAGCCAGTCAATCTACAACTAGTCCACTTATGGTTCGTAGTGGATGTAACCAAGTTAGCACGGCTAGTCTTTTCATCCTCATCTATGCTGATATCGTTAACATTAACTCGAAACAGCTCTTCGAAGAACTTGGTTTTGATTGTAATCTCCGAATCAGAGGGGACGTATCTCTCGAAAATCGATGATTCCTCGGGGAAGAACTGCCGAAACCGCTGGAAGTGCTTGATAAACAAGAATTTATCGTTTTCATCCAAAACCTCAATATCCTTTGTATTTTTCAAGAACATCAAAAGAATTCGACTCAAGTAATTCAATATGAAGTTTTCAGCATCTGTAATCTCTTGCTGGGTCTGCTCAATATACTTCGCTATACTCTCGTTCAGTTGTTGGTCCTTCAATGCATTAATAATAATCCTGTTAAAATTCGATAAAATTTGAAGGTCTTTGATCACAGAATTCTGATTGAAGGTGTTACTGATAGTAGTAGAAAACAGGTGGAGAATATCGTGATCATTGACATCCAATCGTATACCTTTAATGAGGATCAAGTTATTAGCCTTAAATGTTTGGAAGTTGTTGATTAATGCCGTCAAAACGTCCTCTTGGTTGTCATCTTGTTTATCACTTGAGAGAAAACTGGGTATATCTGCAAATCTGGTCAACCAAAGATTTGTTAAATATCCGACTGATGTGGTATTTGGCGTTGATGCTCCCACAGATGCAAAGTCTGGTAGCTTGACAAACGCTACCTGAAGTTCACTTTCAGAAGTAATTGTGTAAGTTAACGAATTCTTAGGCACTATGTCAAAAACAATCGACAATAACCCTCCCTCCGAAAGAGAAATGCCGTAGTTAATGAAACGGCCAGTTACCGAGGGAGCCTGTCCATCTGGGATCGAACCGTTATCTTCTTCCTTTTTAACTTGAGAACCTTCGTCATCGTCAGAAGAAAATGTTAACTGGAATGAATGCAAGCAATTATTGACAAATGAAATAAGTTGGTTAGGCAAGTTTGCAACCGTCAAAGCCGTTAGATTGAAGTCAAGAAAGTCAAACTGGCCATTTGTGTATGCAACAATCACTTTCAAGATCTCCTCGTTCAATGCAAATGAAAGCCCACTTATGTTGGCAGGGATATTGTATTCTATGCTTTGCAGATTTTCAACCCCAACTACTCTTAGCTTACCTGATCTGGCAAAAATAAGAAACGGGGTAACAGATGGTACCCATTTGATTTGGCTTATTGTGAACCTTGATTTCAGCGAGATAATTTGTTCGTTTTGAAATGCCAAGGTGTGGTTTACGGCGTCAAATATAGCATTGAACACGGTAATTGAATTGTCAGAATTCACAAATGCAACATGGCTTGTATAAGTAAAGTTTTCAATCTCGTGCCATTTGGACCACGATTGCTTAATAATGTTCGTAGGAGATTGTTCTTTGGAGACAAGTTGTAAGGTGTTCCCTTTGATAGCGTAGACAATAACGATATCAGTGTTTGTTACTATGCTCAACAAGAAGGTCGATTCTGCTCCTAGAGGAATGTGAGAAAATGAAAAGCTCTTAATCTTGACGGAGTTATACTGATGCAAATCAGCAATGATATCCTCGTTGTTGCGGCTCAATCCGAACTCCTCCACTAAGGTATCAAAAACGGTAATGTAAACGTTATACTTGGGGACAATGGTGTCTCTCTTTAAAATAAGAAGCTCTCCAGTATTGAATAACACTCCTAGCAAGTTATTTCTCGAGGCGATGTAGGACGGTGTCCATTGGTGTTGGATAATGATGGGGTCGGTGATGTTTCTGAAGCTATAATCTTCGTCGCTTGAGGATAGCGTTATGGAATTAAGCTTACCGAGAGGCAAAGTCTCGATGTTTTCAGGATGTAGTATTGGTGTTATCTGGAACAAGGACCTTGGATCAAGGATTTTAACGGTGGAGGTTTGGGTGATAAAGCTGGGGACCTTGGGTTCCAACAACGTCAACTGCACCCGGTTATTGAGCGCTAATTGCTGATTATCAGACCATTGAATAGGATCATTATGCGAAAACGCTGCATTTACTCTTTGTAATGTAAGATTCCTGATTAGTGAGGTAGCCATTATTGGTTTGAAGATGGTATTAGTGGTGGGTTTGTTTGTTTACAGTAAGTTCGAAATTTCCTGCATGCGTTCCAAACCGTCCTACTTAGGCCGTGGAAGATACACCAATTTACGAAACAACCAAGTAGAGAGGGTACAGAGGTTGTTTGTGGAATGTTGAAAACAGGGAAACTTTGTATTGGTTTGTCCCTAAGAGTAATGTTTTCTGTTGTACGATGAGGTTTGTATTTGTTGATTAGTATTTTGTGGCTCTGTAGTAGTTGAGTTGTGGGTGATACTGGTACGTAGAAATCCTGAAACCTTTCAATTAAGTAAACCTTGAGGGTTGATCACTCTACGTTGTCATGATGTCAAATAGCTTGAAACCACCGCCATAATGCCATATTGATTCTTGTGCTCAACAACGTAACTCATCACTACGCGTCTCCCAAATAGGAAACTTAATGATTCTCCATCACTTATGGCGAACAAGTATAATCACCCGTACACGCCGTACGAGATCCAAACCCAGCTTATGGATGCCATCTACAACACCATAGATGGCGGATATAAGGTTGGAATCTTTGAAAGTCCCACCGGGACTGGGAAAACCCTTTCTATCATCTGCTCCACAATGACTTGGCTCCGAAACTACAAGAAAGAAAGTACATTTACCGAAGATTCGGACTCGGATGACGAACCTCAGTGGGTTAAGGACTCGTTCCGCTCGTCGATAGTGCTGCGATCCAAGGATACAATCAGACAATATGAGCTCCATCTTGATAAAGTTGAAAAAGATTACGCCAACAATGTTCAGGAAGTGTCCAGGGTGGAGAGCCGGCGCAAACGGCCAAAGATAAGTGAATCCAAAGGAGAAGATCACGAATTCTTGCCTCAGGACTATACCAGTGATCTGGAGGACGTCAACGATGCCAATGCAAGAATAAAACAGGAAATATCGCTGTTGTTGGACAAGGTCAACCCCCAATCCACAGCCCACTCCATCAACGAATGTCCCGTAAAGATTTATTTTACATCAAGAACTCATTCTCAACTCAATCAATTTGGGGACCAATTGAGGCTAACCCACTTTGATTCTTCCTTTGAAGATATCGAAGAGAGGACCAAATACTTACCGTTGGGTTCCAGAAAACAACTATGCATAAATACCAAGGTAAAGTCCATTTCCAACAACGATCTGAATATCAATGATGCATGTTTAGATATGCAAAATCTGAAGGAAGGTTGTGAGTACCTTCCTAAGGACTACATGAACTCCAACATCACCACCAAATTCTCTGAGTTATCCTTGACTAAGATTCATAATATAGAAGATTTGGGTGAAATGGGGAATAATCTAAAAGTATGCCCCTACTACTCAGTTCGTAAGGGGGTGGAGATGACGGAAATTGTGTCCTTGCCATATCAGTTACTATTCCAAGAATCCAGCAGAAAGGCTGTCAATCTAGAGATAGAAGATTCCATTGTCATCATTGACGAGGCCCATAACCTCATGGATGTGATAACCTCACTCCATTCGGTTTCGATTACTATTGAAGACTTGAACAGAATTGTCGAGTCCTTAAAGGTATATCTTAACAAATTCTTAAAGCGCCTCAACAGTGGGAACAGAGTGAATTTGATGAAGCTTATCCGTCTCTGTCAGCTCTTGAAGCTGTTCATGGACAAAAACCTCAAGGCCAAGCCTGGAACTGAACTTTCTACCGAGGAAATATTTGCCAACTCGACAGGGGATACGTTCAACATCCACAAGCTCGAGGAGTTTTTAGGTAAAACCAAGATTGCCTATAAAATTGAATCATACATGGAATCTACTTCCACCGAAACTTCACGGTCAAACCCATTGCTTTTCAAGATTATCAAGTTTCTCAAGAGTTTGACACACCCTTCAAAGGAAGGAAAATTCTTCTGGGATGTTTCAAATGGTGGTACCATTTCTATCAATTACATGTTACTCGACCCAAGTGGCGTATTCCGGGACATCGTTGATAAAGCCAGATGTGTATTATTATGCGGAGGTACTATGGAGCCGGTTTCTGACTACTTAAAGTACTTGTTTCCTTCGGTGCCCTCAAACAAGATTAACATATTCACTTGTGGACATATAATCCCCAAGGAAAACTTGAAGGTTTTCCCCATTAGTAAGCATAACGTACCATTGGAGTTTCTGTTCGACAAGAGGAACAATATCAACTTGATAATAGACTTGGCCGTGGTAATTGCAGATATAGCGGGCAAAGTACCGTATGGAATGGTTGTGTTTTTCCCCAGCTACAAGTACTTGGAGCAGGTTATCCAGGTATGGAAGACACACGGTAAATATCACCAGATTGAGGCCCACAAGCAAGTATTTCAGGAACCAACAGAGTCAAACAAAGTCGATGTCGTATTGCGTCAATACACCAGCATAATTCAGACTCAACGCAAGGGAGCCATTTTGTTTTCGGTGGTTGGTGGGAAAATGTCTGAAGGGATCAATTTCTCTGACGATTTGGCTCGGGCAGTGGTCATGGTAGGCTTGCCCTACCCCAATGCATTCTCGGGAGAAATCGTGGCCAAACGGAATTACATAGAAACTCATACCCTTGAAAATGGCGGCACCAGACACGAAGCCATGGAAAACTCCAAAAGTTTCTACGAAAATATCTGTCTTCGGGCAGTCAATCAGAGTGTGGGGAGAAGTATTCGTCATATAGGCGACTACTCCATCATCTACTTGATAGACCTGCGGTATGAAAACAAACGGATCCAGAACAAATTGAGTCGATGGGTTCGGGAGCGGGTCGAAACACGGCCTTACCAACATATGCTAGATGAAACAGAAGAGTTCTTCAGTTCAAAATGGGTTCAACGTGGGTAAGATATTATCACTTTGGATAGACCACGTCACTTCTAAACACCCATTTCTCCCCTTCTGTCACTATTTCAGCTTCGTGCAATAAACAGTCGTCTCCGTGTTTATGCAATAACGCCATTCCCTTGTTGGGGTGAATATTCAATGGTTCCACTCCCCTGCGGTCCGAGTAAAAGATAGTTCCACCGCCATTGAACTCGGTTCCTCCCGTGAGATAAATCAATAAAGTCCACTTGGTCTTTCCCTGGAGAGATCCTGTCTCGTTGGCAGCGCAGCTCACGGACTCGTCATAATGTTTGTTGAAATGGTGACCCTTTCTGTATCTGTATATACGTAATTGTGGGTTCAATCCACAAGCATCTTCGAAAATCGGAGAAACATCATTATCCTCGTCGTATGTAGGTTGCAACAACAACTTTTGTAAGTATGTCCAGAGAGTCTGGGTCGAATGCCAATCGTTTAACGCAATTCTGTCATTGAAACGTACCGCATATTCCTTGCTCTTTCTCACGGGGGTTGTTTCTAGCTCCAAGTCTCTTTCAAACGACTTGATAAGCTCATCGCAGAGTTCTTTGCTAAAGAAGTTGTTGATAACAATGATCTGACCGTCCACGATGGATTCAGGCTGCGGCTGGTAGTAGTTTGCCTGACTCTTATTGAGATTTGTGAATCCGCTCGGAAATTGATAGGTTGTTTCCTTAGATTTACGGGCCATTTTGGAATGTTGGTAAAGTTCGTCGCAACTTGAAATTTCGCATCACTTTTAATTTATGAGACTGGAATCTCTAGAATTACTCTATGTGGAGACGTCTATTTAATAAGCCAACAGCGATTCTAAACTAATCAACAAACTATAAGTTTCTCTAGGCATCTTATATTGCACCATACCGGCGTAGATCATGCAGTTCTTGGAGATCTTTCTCAAATTGGCCAACTCTTCTCTTTCATTACCGAGTACCTGGTATCTCTTGGTGATAATGGCGTAGTTGAGCAGCGACAAACTCGTCATCACCATGATCAAAAGTGATGGAATGACCTTGATGGTACTATCATCAAGACTGTTTTCTTGAATCAACTCACTGAGTTTTCTGATCTTGATTAAGTCATCGCTGGCATTACTTGGGATCAAGCCCAATCTGTCCACTTCGAGGATAACCAGCTGGAAGTCTTTGTTGATGAACTTGTCTCTGATACTGATAATTGGCAATAATAAGTCACAAGTTTCCTTTTTTTGTGACGAGATCTTGCTCAAGATGAAACTGTTTTTGCTGAAAAGCTTCATCAAATGTTGTGCGAGCAAAATGATATTGTTATCAATCGTGTCGGCCAGCGTGGAGACACTGCCGGTAGACAAGGTCTCGTAGTTACCATACTTAATAATTGGCTTGTCTAACTCAGTGGTGGCCAAAATCTCTGCTAATAATTTGTTGAGTAATGAGACGACGGTGTTGAATTCCTGACACAACTGGTATAATAACAATGCGTCGAAAATTCTACCTTCTTCCTCGCACTTGTTAGCACTCAATTCAGTTATCTGGTGGTTGAATTCGTCCAAATCATCCAAACGGATCAATGCTCTTTGCTTTTCTAAAATTCCTGGAATCTTGGTACCATTTGATTGATCCAACTCTCCCAATAACATGGAAAACTCGCGAGAAATCAAAATCAATTCTCTCAAGGCTTCATGAGAAATACTAACCTCTTCCTTAGAGTTCTTGGACATTGCAATTAAAATTAAGTACTGCGATGCCACCTTTGGGTCACTAACCTTGAAGGTTCTAGTGTAAGAACCAACTAATCTGCTGAAGTTGATTTCGTAACTATCATCTCTCAAAACTAATAACTCATCTTTAGTGCTGCTCGATACCTTGAGCAATCCATAGTAATGCAAACCAATTGCCAAATGCACGGCATCGCATTCATTGATGTAATCATAAGCATACTGAACGGCCAATTCATACAATCCGACCATAATCAAGGTCTTGAGATATAATGGGTTGTTTGAAGACGAATTGAAGTTCTTGGAACCAAGAGATACGATTTTGTGTTGCAAGTTGAATAATCCATAGTTCTCAAAGACTAAGGATGATTCATTATTTGGTTGGTTCTCGTTAATGATAGATAAGTGGAACCACAACCAGTCTTCGATACTGAAGTTGATTGACTGTGGAAGCGACTTTTTGCTCAAGTCACACTTTCCTATGATTTTGTAAACAGAGTACTTGAAAGGGTCGTAATTCACGTTTGCTTCACCGTCGATGTCGCTCACAATGAATTGGAATTGTTGGTTGAATTCCAAATGTAATTTCTTGTTCAATTCAACAGGCAATGCATGGTTTTCATCTTCGACAAACTTCTTGATGTATGTAGGGAAGTTGGAGTCAAACTTGTTAAACAACTCTCTGTTGTTCAAAGTCAACTCCAATGCATCCTGGTAAAGACCCGATCTCAATAAGTAAAAGACGAGGGCCCAAATTGGGGTGCCATTAACTGACAAAGTTTTTTCGAGCAAGTCGGAATCATTCTTTAATATGATTTTGTGGATGAAGTAAGAAATCTTGTTCAAGTTGGTGGCTGGCAAAAATTCCGGTTCCTTGTTACTTTCTTTTAAGTAGAACTCTTCCATATATCTGAAAAATTCAGACTCGAGATAGTTTTTGGAATTGTTGACTATTTCTTTGTGCAATGTTCTGTCTCCATTTGATATGTTGTGGTAGAGATCGTGAAACTTTTGTTCTTGGTTGATTTTGGAAAACTTCTCGTCGGTTAAATCAATCAAGATTTTCCAAGTCTCAGAAATCTGTTTCGACTTCAAGTCGTTTTGCAATTTATTCAGCTCAGCAAAGTTGAGACCCAATGGGAAGTTTCTGTTATTCAATCTGGCGTCGTTGAGTTGGTATATTATCTTAGCGTGGTTTTCAAACTTCTCTCTGGTCAATTGCTTCAACGAAGATACAGATTTGTTAGATTTGTTCTTGTCGTTGAGTGGAGCTAATATGTTGTATGAACCTGGAAGAGACTTGTTCCACGAAATCGATCCCTTCAAATCGGACGCAGAATAGTTGGGAGAGTTTTTCAATCCAATTGATTTTCTTAATTCATTTCTTCTGACCTTCCAGTCAATCGAAATGTTGGAGTTGATAAAGTTGTCAAAATCCTTGGATGCTACACTTAAGGACTGTTCAATGGTATTCAAGATGTTCTCATCCTTCTTGGAATTCAAGTAGCTTTCAAGGTGGTTGTAGTGTCTGGTTGCTGCGTCCCTCTTACCTGAAACAGCAACATTGGTGGAAACGTGTGGGTCGACAGCGGGTACATCGATGGAACTTAATTCGTTTTGGATTTCCTCGGCATTGATTCCGCTGGATGCCAATAAGTAATGGGCCTTGGTGAAGTTGGCGTCCTTCAAGTCTTGTTGCTTTCTCAACTGTTGAGACTTTCTCTCCAACTCTCCAAGAGTCAAATGGATCGAGCCCAACGCATGGTTGTCGGGTTTGGGCAAGTTGTGAGCCGATTCCAACAAGTCTTTCAACAATTTCGAGGTGGTAGACGAGCTCAAATTGGCAGTGTTGACGAGTGTCTCACTTTGTTGTGTGTTAGTGGCCGGTGGAGCATTGGTTGAAGAACCAAATGGCTGAGAATTTTGGCCAAACATCGTAATTCTGGTATCGCTAAGGGCGTATTTATCCAAGTTTGTTTACACTATGGTTTGATGTGTATAGTGGTAGGTTTGGAAAAACAACAAAAATCTGGAATGTGGTTACCCGGACGCCATCGAAAAATTTTTGGTATATAAGTAAACGATGGTTCCCACTATCTCAAAATCCTCATTAACTTTGTCCAAAAGTAATCCATCACTTAGACAGTGCATTAGAATGGGTTTCATATGGTTGCCTGAGGAATCGATTCCAGTTCTTGGCGTCGGTACCTTGCTTTGTGTGTAACTAATGGGACCAATCTGTCATTACATAATGCGATTGTTGATGGAGAGATAAACTGTGTCTTTTAAGAACCTGTCTGGAGTCCACGATGAAAGAGAGGTGTCAGTAGATCCATACATTGTAACTTTTGTAAATTTTATTTTTTGTAAAAAGTCTGGGGCCACAACTTGGTTTTCAATATTGATACTTGTACTTGTGTTTCTTTCTACATGGCCCTGGGGCCTATCTGTGCTGATTGAAAGCTTTCTATTACTTTTATCTATAACTTTTTACCCACCTATAAATCCGTAAGACAAACTTCAGGGAATTCGACTTCCTCGTCGTTACCCAATCCTCCGGCAAACGATTCTCTGCAAGACCAACCCTTGACAGGGAACCACCAGTAAGCCAAGGCCCAGACCAAGTACACAGCAGTGACTGCACTGGCGTAGTTCATGGTACCACTAGTAACGGGCATGAACGAAGGGAATGAAAAGAACACAAGGGCGAACACGGCCCAGAAGATGGTCATGACATTGCAGAACAAACCAACCTTGCCCAACCAGAAAGGTCCGTGCTTGATGTTGTCTCTACCACGGTATAACAAAGAGATCGTAGGGACCATGTAGGACAAAAGAAGGAAGGTGATACAGCCAACCACCATCGAGTTGAAGGCAGCGTCACTGGCCAAGTAGAGCAAACCCAAGAGGGCCACCACAAATGAAGAAAAGAGATGGGCATTGACAGGAACGCCCATCTTGGGGTCGACGATGGCCAAGTACTTGGAGAATGGCAAGCCGTTGTCTCTGGCAAACGACCAACAGAGTCTGGTTTGCCAGGTGTGAGAACTGATGGTACATCCGGAAGCAGTCAAGAGAACCAAACATCCAAGGACAACGGCACCGGATCTGTGGCCGCCCAAAGCTTGGAGGTAGATGTCAAAGATT
The DNA here is from genome assembly GCA_003706535.2 of Teunomyces kruisii. Classification (NCBI taxonomy): domain Eukaryota; kingdom Fungi; phylum Ascomycota; class Pichiomycetes; order Serinales; family Debaryomycetaceae; genus Teunomyces; species Teunomyces kruisii. The sequence continues at coordinate 178,869 of PPLR02000013.1, forward strand.
GGCATTCCCGTGGTCGAGTTGATGATGTCATCAAAATTACGGATGGAGAAGAACATGGCAATGGAGTAAGTGAATGAAGTGACAAACCCAATGGTGACGGTGGAGATGATGGCCTTGGGGATATCGGTTCTTGGTTTTTCGGTTTCTTCGGCCAAGTGGCAGGCGGAATCGAGACAACTGAAGGACCAGTTAGGGTTGATGAGACCGACAATAAAGGCGATTCCTGAGCTGGACCAACCGGTGTTGTTGTCAAATTCGGTGAACACAAACGAGGCGCTCTTGTAGTTGCCACGCGAGCACACCAACACGGTGATGGTGATGGTGATGTAGGAAACGATCGAGGTGTACAACACGGCTGTACCCAAGTAAGGCAACCACTTACCGTAACAGTTGAAAAGCATGAGGACAACGTTGACCAACTGGTAAATGACAAACAATTGCCACTTTTTGATGATGTGGGCTGGGTGCATGAGGACCCAGAGACCCATGACTTCCTGGGCCACGGCAAGGGCCATCGAGGCCGAGGTGAAGAGGGCTCCGGCCCATGCCAAGGAGCCACAAAGGTATGCCAAAAACGACGAGTACTTCTTGGGGGCCAAAACACGCGACCACACGTACTGGCCACCGGCCGAGGGGATGGCGGAAGACAACTCAGAAAGAGTGACACCGATACAGTAGGAAATAAACGCAATGATGATAATACCGTACACAATCAAGAGTGGGCCACCCGACTGAATACCGGTGATGAGCGAGGCCGAGATCCCGAGCCACGAGTTGGTGAGACCAAACCCAATGGAGATCACCGACCACGTCGAAAACGTCCGTTTCAATTCGCCGAACTTGGCCGCGTTTTCGTTGGTGATGGATGTTTCCTTGCTGAAGTCTTCATCCTCGCTCTTAAAGACGGTAAAGTCTTTCTTATCGTGGTCTAACTTCTCCATGATATGTTGCCAAAGAAATGGGGTTGTTTTTTGAAAACAAAAGTGAAAAAAGTGGTGGGGATTGCTTTTTTTTTATAAGGTCTCGTGAGATAAAGCCCGTAGGTGGAAAAAATATTGTGCATATGGATCGTAGATACGACGCCTTGGATTTGCATGTGATATTGTCGAGGGCCACACAGGACGTAAAAGTTTATATATAACGCAATTTAAAGTTTTGTGCACTCCCTACACAATGGAGACAAATCTCGATCTTGACGCCTAGACGGTGTCGGCTAGACGGTGGGGTATGCTTTACGGGCTGCACGCTATTGCCTGCAGAATGATTTGTGGAGATATCTGCCGTTTTGCTGTATGTATGTACGCACAAACTTTCCTTACCCAGGGGATAAACCACCACCAACTATACAGAGCCCCGTAAATATTGTGAGTGTGCGCACTTTGTGCAGTTCTAGAGACGGCCAGAGAAAAAAAAACTGTTGGGGCCAAATCCACAATGTAACGTTCCAGCCAGAGCGATGACTACGAATCGCACGCCAGAAAATTGATCAACTTCAATTAGGGGTGTGATTTGCTGGGGGCAGGCCAAATGACACGATTCAGCCAAGTTTGGAGCAACTATTCCCGTATGGCCGTTGGAGAAGCACCCGATTCCATAAAATGTTCTTCCGTCCTCCTTCTGCCCGACACCATGTCGCAGCTCTTAAGACGATCGGCCATTTCCCATTCCTGTTCGGGCCAATTCCCCCAAGGGATTCTGTGTCCTCCAGCCCCCAAATGTTTCGATTTTGTCTGTCGGACCTTGCCCGCTCGCCATGTCGCAAATCCAAACTTTTTTTTTGGTGCTGCCCGGGCTAATCTCAATCAATATTCTCCACATTATTTATATTGCGCAGTTTGACTCCGATGGTCGTGTCCCGGCCGCCCACGTAGGTGTAGTTGCGCCGGCGGCACTGGAGGTTTTTTTGGCGGTGTTGTATGCACGCCCTGAGTGACTTAAAAAACTATAGTCAACATTCTGCTTGCAAGTTTCCTGTTAACCAGACGCCCTACTCCCTCGTCATTCTGCTACATTACCGCCAGGTAAAGTACTTCTTCTGTATAGTGTACATCCAATCAACGCATCCGGCGCTCTACACCTCCCCTGGCAAATCCCCGTTTGTCTCCACGTCCGCCCCCCTGCTACTACACATATAAACCCAAAAAAAAACCAATCCCCAATCCAATTCACCAGGCAGTTGAGGTATTTTATCCCGCATTTTGACTAATCCATCACCTGGGCCTTCCACAACACATATTCCTGTTATCGGCACCATTTCCTCCCACTCCATTCTTTGCCCCAAATATGTCATATCAAGGTGAAGTGTTTACCGGCGGAGCTACCACCTCCCAGCACGTTGAAGCGGAGGACGATAGCCACTTCGAAAATACCACTTTCAAGCTCAAAAGAACCCGCTCCATGGGACTCTTGGACGAGTTCATCCAACCGTCGGAGTCCGAGCCGGCTGCCCACGAAGCTGTCGTGGTACCCCACCCGGGTTCTTCCGCATCCAGCGAACCTGAGATCCGCTCCCCAGAATCGCCAGAAGTCATATTTAAGAGTCCGGAGATCTTACCCCATGACGATACCGACATCGTAGAAGAGCCTTCGCAGCACGTTGACTATCTCTCCCACCAGTGGGATGTGTTTGAGATTTCCAAGTCGTGGAGATATGTCATCAACAAGCGCAAAGACGTCGCCAACTCGGCCAGACTCGAGAATGCTAGTTGGAGAACATGGGCCCAACGAAGATCGAACTTGAAAACCATCAGCCCCGAGGTCGTCAACTGGTCCAAAGACAGTGATGTCACTTGGCTCTACGGACCAATATTGAAGGACGACGACTCGGCCTTTGCCGACCACTCGGACCACCGCACCCCAACTACAACAACATCGAAAGTGGCAGGAGACATTTCTATACCAAACAAATTGGGTACTTGCATAGATGGCCCCAAACCCATTTTGAAGAGAAGAACGGTTCATGATATGATGATCTCTCACTCGAATCTCTTGAAGTTACAATTGGCCACCACTAGAATGCACCAGAAGCAACGTGAGAAACAATTGGAGACCCATCGTGCCTCCATCCCTGCTCCTGAACAACACCACACAGACAAAACTCCTGACTTTGCCGATTATGACGCAATATCAGCCAAATTGAACTCCCAATACGCCAATGGAGGCAACTCGCAATCTAACTCCTTAGCCAATTTACAAAGCCTCTTAAATGACCGCAACTCAACCACTAATTTATCTGCAATTAAAGACTCATTGAAGCAACTGAAGGAATCGCAAGCGCCTGAGACTGAAGGCTCCGACGACACAGTACAACAGGGCGAGAGTGCCGTGGATATTCCTGAAGAGGAGCCCAAGGGTAAAGACCGCCATATCCATTTTAATGAGGAAGTCCAGCAATGTATCGCTGTAAACAATTATGATGATGGTGATGACTACGATGAGGACGAATATGACGACAGTGAAGACGATTACTACCGTGATGACCTGGACGAATCTGAAGATACCGATTACATATATGAAAATCTGCATGGGGCAATGGAGGCGTCTGTGTATAGCAGCAATGATGATGAATACGATGAGGACGACGATGACGAAGATGACGGAGGATTTTTCCTCAAGGTCAAATCATCGGCACCAAACCTTGCCGGGCCTGGATTTGCATCGTCTTCCAATAACAAGAGCAAGGAACCTGATCAGACCGACGATACTGCTTCCATTTCCACCACCAACAGCAAGGTATATCGTACTATCCAATTGTTGCCATCTACCAACATCAATTACGGCTCATCTGACGAAGACAGTGACGAAGAAAATCCATACACGTCGAGTTTATCGCACAATGTCAACAATAGCAGCAGCAGAGGGTACGATTATTACTACGATTATAATACGGTGTATACTGTGGACCCCAACCATTCTATCTATGGATCGAATAAGAAAGCACCCGACGTGGTTGACGTTCCGGAAAATATCGGCATGGGCTCAAACATTGAGTACGATGCGATGGAGAATGATGAATATAACACAACCAGTCTACCAGAGGTTATCAGTCCGCAATTGTATCCATACGACCAAAACTCGACACCTGTGCTGCTGGAACAGGCCGCAGTCCCACCACCACCAGCAAAATCAAAATCGGGGTTCCAGTTGCATGATCAGGATGATTCCGATGACTCGAGTGACAATGACTCCGATGAAGGCTTGTCGATTTCTGCCAGAAGTTCTAGTCATTCTTTGGCCCAGCAAGTGTTTGGGAACACCAGCATGACACCATCAGCGGGTGGTGACACGCATTTCCCAGAGGGCTTGAGCCATCCACAACCTATCAATGCTCCAGTAGTGGCGATAAACCCACGTCACTCGTCCACATCTATCTCGAAACAGCCGCATTCGTCAAGTACGTTATCACAACTGTTCTTTGGCGGCGATGCGTCGAGTGGGCTCACCAAGCAAAAAGCTTCTACCAACTCGCTATCTGAGCAATTCTTTGGCGGACCCTCAACAGGGTTGACGAAACAGAGTCTGTCCTCGTTGTCGCAGCAGTTCTTTGGCGGCGACAAAACTACCACTACTATATTGTCGACTCCTGGAACAGCGCAGAACACGTTGATCAGTTCTCCCGATTCGTTCACCAGCACACAACGCAAGGCTTCGCCGTTACCTCCACATACCACGTCGACCAACGCCTTCCTGGGCAACACGACGCCGCCACCAGTTGCACTTCCCGTACGCAAGAACACCTTCTCATTTGAGGATTCCGAGTCCGACAGCGACTCGGAAGCCGAGGCTGCCGTGCCCTTGTCCATCAGAGACGGTCCAGGTGCACTGGGAGCGATTCCTGTAGCACACAAGGACACCGACTACACGCCTAGCTATGCAACCTTATCGCAGGTTGCAGGAAGAAACGGTATCAGAAGCCCGTCGCCGGATGTAGATCATCCCAGTAACGAAAATTATGATGAACATGACGCCAACCTGCCGCACAAAAACATTGTGGGCCAGGCTAAGGGATTGGCCAACCACTTTTTGGGCGGATGGAAGCACAATGTCAGTAACGATAGCTCATGATTATAGATATAATGGAGACTAGTTGAACACCATAACAGCCTGTAAAAAATAATATACAACCTGTAAAAATCCATCCCAGCCCAAAAAAAAACCGTGGGACCCAAATGCAGAAAACCTGCAAGCATTTTAAATTATAACCTGTATATCTAACCCGCATTTGCCTCTTCGGTATCATTGTTGCTTGTTTGCTTATCGTTTAGCATCCCTATGTTATCACCCACAGACTTCCTCATGAGCCTTCCTGTTGTGTTGGTCACGCTGGTGGCGTTACCCCTACATGTGTCTCGCAAACCCAAGAACGATAACGACGGCAAGTGTGAACTTATCGGGACGTTTTCCTTGATCACCCAGGCGCTTTTAGGCCTCCTTTGCCTCTCATCATTGATTATCAAGCGCTACTACGAACATCCATTGAGACGGACATGGCCTGTGTGGCTCTTTGACGTCTCGAAACAGCTTATTGGCGCGTTAGGCGTTCACATCTTCAACGTCATACTATCCATACTAAAGACATCGCCAGCCGATATCCTCCAAGACGACCCGCCGGCGTCTGACGATCCATGTGACTGGTACTTCCTCAATATTGTGTTTGACTGCACCATTGGCGTGTACATTCTCTACCTTGTATTGAACGGCCTCACCAAGGTGTGCAAACAATACTTGGGAATCACCCAGATCGACTCGGGCAGGTATGGGCCAGATCCCAACAAGCCGTCCAAGTTGGCGTTTGTCAAGCAGTTGAGTATCTACTTTACAGCACTTATGATCACCAAGTTTTTGCTCTACGGCATAGTCGAGTGTTTCGAGACCGAGTTGCTCTGGCTCACGTCGCATGTGCTTCTTCTCTGGCTCGACATGTACCCCGAGGAACTCGAAATCTTTATTGTGATGTTTGTGGTGCCCATCTTTATGAACTGCTTGCAGTTGATTCTTATCGATAACTTTATCCAGAACCAGGCGTGGTTAAATGTCAACAAGCGCATCAACCATGAACATCACGAGGGCGAGACCGAGTCCATGCTCAGAGGAGAGATCAACACCTTATTGGAAGAAGAAGGAGATAAAGACATGCCCGCATACGGCACTTTCTAGCACATATCGACCAGACCCCGGAAATCCTGACCCTTTCCCTTTTTCTTTCCCAGAATATCCTATCTAAGCATCTCGAGGTACTTGGTAAGTTTACCCAAGTCCAACCCCAAGCAATACACTGCCGCAATTCAGTCTTTTATCTCTGCTTCGGCCTTTATTGGAACCCTGTTTCAAAACATATACATCTTGCTACGAATTATTATACAGCTACGAATTAATTAGAAATACGAATACACATAATCTTGAAACAACATATATTCTATTTACATTGGAGACACCAACTCTATGTACAAGGTGTGTTTTGCTCTTATAATGGGAGCCTTATTCATTCAACTGTGGTTGCAATTGAAATTAACGGGTTTCAAAACCAAAGCCCTTCATACAGATCTTGTACTTGCCAATCAACTCGTCACACTTGCCGCCTTCCTGGCCGTTGAACAACAAACATTCGTCTCTGAGTTTCTTCTCGTCCAAACAAACACAACAAGGCTTTGGCTTATCTTCTTTCTTGACTGGGCAGGCTTCGGCTTGGGACATTTTGTATGCTTATTAATGGAGATATAAATGGGTTGAGAATTTTTGGCTGGCAAAAAGAGCTATTATAAATAAGTTGCGAGACTTGCGACATTGTGTGGCGCGACATTCCAACCCAATTTGAACGACATACTACCACCACAAATCTCTACCCGCCAAATCAACTGCAACCAACAATCACCCGGACGCAAGAGCCCCCTACCTCCCATGTCGCTAGCCCAGTCAGCCTCAGCTTCAATTACCCCGGAACCCCCGATCGGGCAGGGTCGGGTTTCTTACGATGGCAGCGTTAGCTTGAACGACGACTTGGCCGCGTCCGAATACTCGTCCGAGTCGTTCCCGTCACAGGTGGCCCCCGGTGGCCAGCGTGACTCCGGTGCATTATCATACCGCAATAGTATTGATGCCGAGAGCGTGTTTCTGTCTTCAGCATATTTCAATATTCTCAACCGAAACCAGGAAGACAGTATCAACGGCTCGAGCCAGGAGATCTTTTCCCCACTAGGACCCAACTCCATCTACGAATTGACCATCGCTTCTGATACAGCAAGGTCCAAACGTAACAGACCGCCGCGGGCCTCCATCACCATCAACGGCGGCACTGTCGTCGCCAATTTGGTTGCTCCTTCAACGAAAGATATTCCCCAGATCCAGTTGCTGAAACTCAACAACAAGGTCTCCAACAAGGAATTGCATGAAAAACACGTCAATGACGTCGTTTCTGAATACAAGAACTTTGAGCTGAGCTACAAGAGCTTGACAGAAGACACATTAAACAAATTCATCGAGCAGAACCGCCGCGGCTCGGTGGTGGAAGCCAATGATGACGAAAGCATGACAGCAGTACCGCCGGTGTTCTCCAGCGATGACTTTCGTCTTGATGATCCAAGAATATTCAAACAAGTAATAGAGAACGCATCCATTCTCCCTAAAGAGTCTGACGAACCACAATCTCATTTGGTCAACAATACCGATATCCAGGACAAGTTGTCACACTACTTGGATGTGGTGGAGATCAACTTGATCAAAGAGATCTCCCGCTCTTCCGAATCTTTCTTTAGTACCATCGGAGATATAGAAAAAATCCAGTCTCAAGCCAAAGATTGCGTTGTCAAGTTTGATGACATCCAGAAGAAACTTGAAAGCTTGGAACGCGACCATTCTCAAAGAGGTTACGATATCCTCCATAAACTCATCCTCAAGAAAAATGCCGAGTCTCTCGAGTCCTCCTTGCTCCAACTTCAATATATCGTTTCAACATTTGAATTGGCCAGCAAGTCTTTCAACAATGCAAAGTACTCAAAATGCTTAAATGAAATCGTCATTGTTGAATCCTTGATTAAAGGCACGTCTTATGAAGAATTTCCTGATAACGAAATCAAACCGCTCTATCCGAAGTTTCCATACCCTCCGACGGATGTTTCTCGTCTCCCAGCCTTGGTTCATTTAAGAAACGATCTTCAATCCTTGAAAGATGAGTGTTCCAAGGGCTACATTAATGATTTTATCGACCTTCTTCTAGATGATTTGAGATCCCACTACTCAAATATTCCAACACAAGATACCTTGAACAGAATATACGTAGGAATGAACGGCGGAAAGAAGCACTTGCTGAAGAAGATCAACAATTCATACACCACAATTGGCTCGGACAAGAAAGAAAAGCTTGCCGGATTCATTAATAATTTAGTCAAGGCAGACTGTTTGACGCAGGCATACACAACTTATCAAGACAAAATCATTGCTGAAATCAAAGACATAATCAAGCAAAACTTGCCAAATTCTTCCCACAATGGCCAATCTCTGTTAGATACATCCACTGCACCTTCAAGATCTTCCTCTGTTCCGCCAGATTCTGGAAGCAGTGGTCTGGCGGTACCAGGTGGTACACTTTCGACCAACATTAAGAATTTGACTCCTAAAGACTTTGAGGAGATGTTAACATCGACATACACTAATTTATCAGAATGTTTGCGTCGCCTCACAGCTCACCAAAAGGTTTTGCTTGACTTGGCCTTGACTGCCACGCCACCAACTAGCACGATTGATGTTATGTCGTTGGATATTACCGTCTCCATAAACAAAGCAATTGAATTAACCCAAATTAGAATAACCAAAGTTATCAACGTCAGACTGGAACAAACAGCTGACCTCTCAGTTCCATTTTACTTGAGATTATATGCTATCACGTCGGCTTACTTGCAAGAATGCGAGTTAATTAATCCCGGTTATGCCGTTACTGGGGCAGGAAGTTCATTAAGCGAATGGTTTAAACATCATATCAAATATTTTATACACCGATTCCAGCTGAACTCATTGAAAATTCTTAGCGCCGACTGTGACCGTGAAGTATGGAAAGAAGTTACGCTACCAGCGACCATCGCCGAATACCAAACTATTGTTCATGAATTAACAGGTTATGCTGAGTTTGTTGAAAGCCGTGGTGCTTCAGGGTTTTCGGGTGAAAATTGGCTCTCGGTATTGAATTTCTACGAGGTTGGTGAATTACCTGAAACACATGAAACCACGACAGAACTGACAGAAACTCGCTTGAAATTATCCAAAGAATCGTTCTTGGTACCCTACTTGGTTCTTAAATCGTTGAAGCAAGTAAAGGATTATGCTACACTTAGTAAAGTTTTTCCCAATGCTGCTGCTAGTATCGGCACAAATTTATTAAATTATTTCAAATTGATGAACTCCAAGACTTCACAAGCTGTTTTGAATGCTGGTGCAACGAGAACCGCTGGCTTAAAGCATATCACTACCAAGCATTTGGCATTGTGTATCCAGTTGGTTGAGTTTAATATTACTTTCCTTGGCAAGATTAAACCTATATTTCCTCCAGAGGAAATTGATCCTAACCAAACACATGACGAGGTCACATTTGATAGGATCATCAGTAATTACAAGGACCATGAAAATGAGCTTTTCTCTAAGCTTGTTTCCATTATGCATGACAGGACAGTTACGCATTGTGCAGCAGCTTCCAAAATTGATTGGGCTGCTCCGCTTCAACAGACAAATCCAAAGGAGCCCAAGCAATGCCACCCATATATGGAAACTTTAGTGAAGGATACACTAACCGTTTCGAAAGTCTTATTCAAGTACTTGCCTGAGTTGAAATGCTCGTTGATTCTCCTGCAAATCTTTGATAACTACAAGAAGCTCTTTGTGGAATGCTATTGTACTCAGTTGCCACAGTTTAAGGACTTTAACGAAAAGCATTCTGTTTTAAGAGATATTGACTATTTCCGAGTTAAACTCTGTGAGTTACCGGGGTATGGTAATTCCGGTCAAGTTATATGGGAGAACGTAAACTCAATGCCAACCGTTGAAGATACGCGAATGGAGGAGGTTATGAGACATAATATCGAAGGTGAAAGAAAGAAGTCTATGGAGGTGGAAGCTGAAAAGGAAGCTGAAAGCACAGATCATCCAGAGACTATTCCAGAAGAATCGCCCAACGATGAAGTTGTACAGGTGGAAGCTGGCGAGAAAAACTCATCCACGCAAACAGAAGAAGTTGTGAAGGACGAAGCTCCGAAGGACGAAGCTCCGAAGGACGAAGCTCCAAAGGACGAAGATCCGAAGGAAGAAGTTTTGACGAAGGAGGAAGCTCAAAAGGAAGAAGCTCCAAAGGAAGAGGCTCCGAAGGAAGAGGCTCCAAAGGAAGAGGCTCCAAAGGAAGAAGCTCAAAAGGAAGAAGCTCCAAAGGAAGAGGCTCCGAAGGAAGAGGCTCCAAAGGACGAAGCTCCAAAGGTAGAAGTTCTGACGAAGGAGAGCCCAATAAATTCTGATGGATTTTCGGAGGAACCTCAAGTAGATTTCTCAGTAAACGAATCTACGAGCAACGTTTTTCAACCTGAGGAAGAAAGGCCAGAAGAAGAGCTTGGTGATAAAGACGATGAAGACGACGAAGTTCTCGAAGAACTTGATATCCTGAAGAATGAACAAGATCTGATTGCTCTTTCAGCACTGGCTGATCAGGCAAATGAACTGGATGGTAGCGCAACCAATGTTGCTAAAGAAGAGGCCAACGAGGTCCTACAAGGAGCCAGAGACTCATTAGAGTTAGATGCATAATGTAAGTTACATATAAAAAAACTTAATCTAATTTGTAAGCGCCATTTGTTTTGGTCAACACGGCATCTTCAGTAACAATACTGTCGATTAATTCGTGGGGAGTCACATCAAAGGCAGGGTTCCAGACCTCAATTCCCGGAGTAGCAATGCCCACAGTAAGCTTTTCGCCAACACCGCTCTCAGTAATGACCGGACCTTTGAGGGTGGTCAATTCGTTGGCTGGTCTTTCTTCGATCACGATATCGTCACCGTGCTCTGTCTTCAAGTCGATGGTGGTTCTTGGAGCAGCGACAATAAACTTGATACCAGTGTCAAACTTGGTATTAAAGTGGTTGGCAATGGTGGAAAGCTGGAAAGTACCGATCTTGTTAGCAGCATCACCATTCTTCACCACTCTGTCGGCACCAACAATAATGAACTTGACAGGGGCGGCCAGTTGCTTGACCTTTCTGTTGTTGTTCAACGTATTGATCAACGAGGAAGCCATGTTGTCACAAATCAAAGTGAATGGGATGTTTTCGTACTTCAATTCATAGGTGGTCAACTTGGCACCTTGGTTGTAAGGTCTGGTTTCGCAGGGATAAACGTGCTCCAAGTAGAATTCGCCCGAAGGGTCGCTCAACTTCTGGTGGACGGTTCTGATGATCCCCAATGCGGTACCGTGGCCCGAGGTGGCAAGAGATCCAGTGTTACAAATAGTCACAATGGAAAATGGTCCCTTGAAGTTCTGTTCCTTCAAGGTATCCTTGATGTATTGCAACCCGTTTTCACCGATCTTGAAGTTGTTTTCCAAATCGTCTTCGTACAAGCTGACCGAGTAGTCGTAGATGATCTTGTACACCTTTTCATCCACGATATCCTGAGCACTGAAACCACTCAAGAGGTTCTTGATATCGTTCAAGGCGTTGGAAAGGTTCACGGCAGTAGGTCTCGAGGTGATCAAGTAATCGAGTGAAGCAACCAATTCTTCGACGGTTTGTGATTTGCCGGCTTTCAATGCCTCGTGGGTGTTGACCACAACGGCAAAGGCACCAACAATGGCAATGGCGGGTGCACCACGCACGTTCATCAACTTGATGGCCTGGTACGCATCTTCGATGGTGTGAATGTCAATGTAAGTACTAGAATAAGGAAGAACAAGCTGATCAAGGATGCTCAAAGTTACAGCATCCTTGTCGAACTTAATTGCTTGAAGAGTGGACATGGTAATTATCAATTAGGTACAAACCAATTCGCGTCGAATCTAGTAGTAATTGTCGGAATTCATGATATTTATAGTCGTTTTTTTATGTTATAAAACGTGTTTCTGTGTGCAGTCCTGTGGCTGCAAATTAATTAGCCCCACTAGAAGATAAGTCTTCGGATGCCGTCGATTTCCCATTCTTGCTTGATTGCGTTCCACTTGCATCCCAAAAGCTTTCTTCCTGTCACCGGACATCTCCCGCCCTTATTTATATCGATTTTAGACAGAGGCTGGTCTTGGTTTTCGTCATCGTCGACGTCGTCGTTATCAGAAACATCAGAGGCGTCAGAATTGTCATCATCGCCGTTACCGCGCAACTTCTGGTCCACTATAAGATGCGACTTTTCAAGATAGTTATAGATACATGCATAATCAAAAACGTACCCTGTCTCTATGATGGCGGGGTTGCTCAATGGTTCCTTGCAGAGAGGACAGACATTGCCCGATTTGAATAGTTTCCTGGCTGGGATTTTCTTCTCTTCGGCATCGGTGGCCCGTAACGTATCATACAAGGTAGATGGGGGAGGTAATGTAAAGTCCAACACATTTCCTTGGTTCTTGGACAATTTAGACGAGAAGTCGGAGTTGTTCCACCAATCAATGAACTTTAGCGAGAAGATGGCCAACGGGAAGAAAGTGCCCAATAACAACTTGACCATCTTCCATGTTGGTCTGGTAAAGTTCCTCGTGACAATGCGGAGCAAGTATTGCGACATGGTGTCTGGAGCGATTTTGTTGTGTCTCTTCTTGTCCGTACGCTTTGGAGGCTCGTTCTTGGTATAATCATACTGATTCAAGCGCGAGTAATTGATCTTAAACAAGAAAGTCAACAACGAAGGCGACTTACTCTTGCCACTGAGATACAGCAACGTCGTCAAGAAGTTGCTAGCACGGTAGAGACTTTGGAGGTACGGATATATTTCCACAAACTTCCGCTTAAACTCGATACGAAGCTTCTCTTCGCGCGTGTGGCCCTCGTTGGGGATAAGCTGGTTAGTGATGTACTTGGTGTGCCATACCTCGTAGCTATAGTTCAATTTTTCAGCGAGGTATGACGAGCCAGTTATCTCAAACATCGACACCACCAACTGAAGGGACGATAACGACCGTCTGTCTTCAACCATTGATGGTACCAATTGGGTTAGTTTGGAGCTGTTATAGTTTCCTTTGGAGAGAGGTGTCTGATTCACTCGCTTGAGACCATAGAAGTTCTCGGTAAACGACCCCTGCCAGTACTTCAAAAAGTACCACTCGACAAAGCTTCGAAGCACAAGATTTATTTCGTCGAACCGGTTATTGACTCGGAGCAAGTACGACGGGTACCGGGTGGTGTAGTACACCAAAACATACCGCAACGACGGCGACAAAAGCGATTCTAGTTGGTTAGCAGAAATAAGTTCAAAGAGCGTAGGCGTCTCTGAGTCCAACTGGGAAGCATCCAATGATGAGTAATATTCCATGTTTGGTGCTTGTGTGAGTTGAGTTTTAACTGGAGCTGATGTATTTTGTGGAGAGCCTCGGCCTCGTGATAAAAGATAAAGTCGTGCACTTACCGTTTTGGCTACTACTTAACATGCACTCACATGGTGTGGCATAGGAATACAACTATACCTACATTGACAGGAGCTGAGCTCTTTGACAATAAATAATTTGGTTTGACATTGTTGTGAATTTTGTCTTGATACCTAACCACCCATTTCACTTGATTACAAACGGCTGTTCTTCCAAACAGAGTGGTTGCAAATGGAACAATTCGAGAGTTTGGCAACCATCATCGACGAGTTCAATGTCAAGGCAAGAACATTTCAATTGTATGATATACAATTAGGAAATTTTCAACAAGTGACTGAGATCAGTGAATCGCCAACACACATGCCCGTATTTATCGATAAGTCGGAAGCATTGACGTACACCTGCCAAAATCCTATTCTCCATGAACCCAGCCTGAGTCCTCCCATGTCTTCGTATTTCGAGAAACAACAACCTAGTATTACACAGAATCTGAGTATTCAGGAGACTGTACTTACCAGTGATTCCATTCTTAATTCGAGCCTCTACACTGATTCGATGATTGTGTCAAGTGATAAGCTCGTATCGGAGCCGTTTTGTGAAATCTAGACCTTTACTAGTTACAAAAACTAACCTATCAATAAAAAAGTGACCTCGATGGTTCAGCTTGACTCAATTTATGTTCAAATTTGAATCCAAACTGAGTAAAGATTTCCCACGCTGTTAAGTCAAACACCTGGAAGTCTCCAAAATCAAACTCCGATGATTCTGACAAAAGTTTGACACATCTGAACCATTGTGAGCAGGTGGTGCCATTATTTCCCAGATCCACGCTTTTGATGGCCTGAATATTGTTTGTTTGGTTGGCTAACACCGCCGAGTTGCTCTTATACGGCTTCCAGCCCAACTGGTATAAGTACCATTCGGCAATGACGTTCTCGAGAGGAGTTAGTCCATAATAGTACCCGTAAAACAACACTAGCACTAATTCGTTGGCAATAGCGCTATTATCAAGGCTTAATTGGTTTCTGATTTCGAGAGCGTATTGTTCAAACTGATCTTGGGCCCTTACCTTGTTCCAGTACGATTGAAACTTGAACAACTGCATAGGTGGCTTGAATTGGTTCTTTACAGAAGAGTTTGATAAATTCTGTATGGAGGCTGGCAAGTATGGCTTGTTGATCGGCGTGATAAACTGGTTGTATTCGTTGGAGTCGTACAACAAGGCGAAGTCGTGGGAATAATTTCTCTTGGACGTAAATGAGATAATCAAATCTTGAATTCCCGGAGGTAATTTCACGAGTTTGGTATCGCTAAAGAGATTGAACTCAATGTTGGATAAGCCAGAGTTTTTCAACACTTCCACGTACTTGTAATCAGGATGATCGGGAGCAACCATATTCTTTGGCACGGCAGGAGATCCCGTCGACGTATTACTGTTTGTTTGGGTCACATGGCTTAAGATACTAGATTCGGGTGAGTCACTGCGCTTGTTGAAGGATGGTTCTTTGATTTCAGGCTCCGGCACGCCAGCTGCTGCTGCAGTTGACCACTTTAACCCACCAACAGGCTTAGACGGCGTTGATGCAGGTTTGAGGATCTTGATAATGGCGGGGCTAGTCATCTCGGGGCTGGCCATTCTTCTCGGCAATGGCGATGACGGTATGTGGCTGTTTTCAACAGCAGACACGGGTTGAGTATGGACAGGATTTTTAAATGGATGTTCGTTGACGGTGGTATTAATGGAGATAGTAGATGGGTTTGCAATCAGAATATCAGGCATAGATTTCTTCGGAGTTGAAATTATCTCTGAGTCGTCAAAATTGGAGTAGTCGTTATCGTCACCAGTTATCAGGTTAAAGATATCATCATACAATGAGGTATCGTTGGAAGGAGCAGATTCGCTCCCGGAGTCCAAGTGTGCCTGTATGTCGTCCTGGAGTATTCTGATCAAGTTGATATCTATAAGATTATTTGCCATTAATAGCTTGATAAGCTTCAGAATCTTTTTGGTGTGGAACTTATTCTGGTCAAGGGTTAATTTGATCTTTTCCTTTTTGCTTTCGATGATGCTGATATTGTTCTTTCTCATTTTCTTATGGGTCAACTTTTCGAACTCTGCTTCGAATTTCTTCAGTTGATCCCTGATGTCAACTAACATTTTCTTGAGCAATGTTATTCCTTCGCGAGATTCTGGACTCAACTCAAGTCCATCATCAGCATCTTCTTCGTTCTCTTCGTCGTCGGAGGAACCGTTTTCAAAATCGTCATCGAAGTAGTCACTGCTGTCGTCGTCATCGTCGTCTCGGTTCTGTTCCATGGAAGCCATCAAGATAGACTGATTAGAAAAGGTTTTGAGTTTGGAGGAACGTTCCACGTCTTTATACACTTCCATTGCTTCCTCGATGAGCTTTTTGTTTTCGTTAAGTCGGTTGGATAAAGCGGATGACCCCAAGTTCAAGGTCTTGAGTACATCGTTCAGCTGCCAGATCTTGATTTGTTCCCTAAACTTCTGCAATCGCTTGATTTCCTTTTTGAGATCATTCTCGAGCTTTTCCTTTTCTCGTTGGTTGTCGCTGTTCTCATCGGTATTGATGCTTTCATATCGATCATAGTGATAGTTGAACTCATGTAGCCCTTCTTGGATCTTTTTGAATATTATATCGATGTCCCTGCAATGTTAGTGGTGTTCTCCGAGTATCACGTATTACAGTGCCCAATTTACTTACTTTTGCAACTTCCTGTTCGACATGTTTCCATTGGGTGTGCCTTTGACTTCAACTGGTTTAACCTCTACTTTTCAGTGGTGGTTGTATGCACCGAAAAAAAAATTTTTTGTTCCAGATGGACGCGTGATTCGTTGCACGTTTAAGACTTGCATTATTGGAGCATAGTGCTTTGCCCAATATCTCCACCGTACACTGACTTCTGTCCATTATGTTGGAATGAGAAGATCTAGTGTCTCTGTTATTGCCATAAATGGTGTCCAGACCCATAGGGATGTATATCTTTATTGTCTTCTTGTGGGGAGAGACCCTGATCGGCAGTGACGTAATTGCATCGTGATATTGACCCTCCTCCCCCCATTCAGACCTCAGACATATAACCATAATAATTTGTTGGCTCGGCTAAACGATATTCGTGTTTGTTTGTTTGTTTATTTGTTTTGGATATTCAACTCAACCCCACTTGAAGGTGTGTCCATCCACTGCTCACATCAAAGCAATCGTCTTAGTAGTAGAAAAAACTAAACCGCTAATCTCCCCAGTCTCCAGATTTTAGATTTGACTGCGAATAAATGCGAAACACAGGGCAATGGTATTCGCAATCGAATTGCTTCGATAATCTTTGCCAATCTAACAGACAAGTTGAAATCCAAAACAAAATCACCTACTCTATCAAGTTGAGGGGTTACTCTCTCTTTTTGTTTGTTTCTTTGTATCTCAAGGTGGCCTTGCACTATAGAGTATCCAGTGAATTAACAATGGAACCTCGATTTACCCACTCCTGGTTTGGATACCTGAAGATGGCGTCCCTTCAAATCGATGCCTTCTAAATATTTAACCATGAATACGATACAAAGAAATTTGAAAGGATGACTTGGTGTTGGGGGTCCTGAATGAGTTTATACATTTCTACGATCTACTTGCAAGTGCATTCTAGGCGGTGTTGCTCCAAATTAGCACCATCAGCCTACCGATCAGTATACCTAGCATAATTAGCGAAGACTTCTCTAATTTTCCCTGAAATCGATCGTTTCTAGAATATTGAATACTTTTAAATACACTTCAAGTAAAAAGCAAATGTTTGTATTGAAAACAACTAGCAACACTCCTCTCTTAGATTATTACTTTTATTATTATAAATACTTCTAAGATCACAATTCGTCGTGATCGATTTCATCATCGGAATCGTCGTCACCAAATTGAGCTTCACCAGCAAAATCATCACCAGCAGCACCTTGGTACAACTTGGAGGTGATTGGGTTAGCGATGTCAATCAACTTTTGCTTTTGTTCGTCAAACTCTTCAGATGTGGCGGTGTCGTAGTTTTCCTCGATGAATTCCAAGGTTTCCTTAACGGCATCATCCAAAGTTTCCTTGTCATCGTCATCCAACTTGGAAGCCAAACCGGTTTCAGACTTGTCAGCTAATTGACCCTTCAAGAGATGGGCGTAGTTTTCCAACGAGTTACGAGATTCAATCTTGGCCTTCAATTCGGCATCTTGTTGAGCGTACTTTTCGGCTTCTTCGACCATCTTGTCAATTTCATCCTTGGACAATCTGCCCTTTTCGTTGGTGATGGTAATGGAGTTGGACTTACCAGTACCCTTGTCAGTGGCTTCAACCTTTAAGATACCATTGGCATCAAGGGAGAAGGTGACTTCAATTTGTGGAACACCTCTTGGGGCTGGAGCAATGCCGGACAATTCGAACTTACCCATGGCATTGTTGTCCTTGGCCAAAGCTCTTTCACCTTCGTAGACTTGAATCAAGACAGTTGGTTGGTTGTCAGCGTTTGTGGAGAAAATTTGCGACTTCTTGGTTGGAATAGCAGTGTTTCTCTTAATCAAAGTAGTCATGACACCACCAGTGGTTTCAATACCTAAAGTCAATGGGTTGACATCCAACAAAACAATGTCATCAACACCTTCTTCACCAGACAAAACACCAGCTTGAACAGCGGCACCGTAGGCAACAGCTTCGTCAGGGTTGATACCCTTAGAAGCCTTCTTTCCGTCAAAGAACTTTTCCAACAATTCTTGAACCTTTGGAATTCTGGTAGAACCACCAACGAGAACAATGTCGTCAATTTCAGACTTCTTAACACCAGCATCCTTCAAGACTTGTTCAACAGGCTTCAAAGTCTTCTTGAAAGAATCAATGTTCAATTCTTCAAACTTAGCTCTGGAGAGGGTTTCAGAGAAGTCGATACCGTCAACAAAGGAGTCGATTTCGACTCTGGTGCTCATTTGAGAGGAGAGAGTTCTCTTGGCCTTTTCGGCTTCTCTCTTCAACTTGGAGATAGCCTTGTTGTTACCAGAGATATCAATACCGTGCTTCTTCTTGAAAAGCTTGGACAAGTGTCTGACGACCTTGAAATCAAAATCTTCACCACCCAAGTGAGTGTCACCAGCGGTAGCAAGAACTTCAAAGACACCGCCTTCGATGGATAACAAGGAAACATCGAAGGTACCACCACCCAAGTCATAGACAATGATTTGCTTGTCACCATCGGTCTTGTCCAAGCCGTAGGCAATAGCAGCAGCAGTTGGTTCATTGACGATTCTCAAGACGTTCAAACCGGCAATGGTACCGGCGTCCTTGGTGGCTTGTCTTTGAGCATCGTTGAAGTAAGCAGGAACAGTGACAACGGCGTGAGTGACCTTCTTACCCAAGTATTCTTCGGCAATGGACTTCATCTTACCCAAAATCATACCGGAGATTTCTTCAGGCGAGAAAGTCTTGCTTTCACCGTTGAAATCAACCTTGACGACAGGCTTACCGTCCTTCTTTTCGATGGTGTAAGGCAAGTGCTTAATTTCCTTTTGGACAACCTTGTCCGAGTATTTCAAACCAATCAATCTCTTGATGTCGAAAACGGTGTTTTCGACGTTTGAAGAGGCCTGGTTCTTGGCGGCGTCACCAATCAATCTTTCGTCGGCGGCAAAACCAACGTAGGAAGGAGTAATTCTGTTACCTTGGTCGTTGGCCAAGATTTCAACCTTACCGTTCTTCATGACACCGACACACGAGTAGGTGGTACCCAAATCGATACCAATGACAGTACCGTAGTTGTCGGTGGAGTTGTCATCGTCGGCGGCAGCAAGAGCAACAGGAGACTTAGATCCTAAGAATGGGATCAAGATGGCAAGAGCCACGTAAAGCAAACAGATTCTTGGAAACCAAGAGTTTACCGTCTTTAACATTTTGAGTGCTAAAGAATAAAAGTGAATGGCAGACCACCGAGCTTTTATTTTCAACAAAATGCTTGACGTGGAGGTTTGAAAAATCGAATCGGCCTGCAGGCAACGCCACCGTAGAAATTCCAAGAAGCATGCGAAAACCACTTTATGACGTGTCACAAAATTGAGAGGGACTGCCCCACGCACCCCGAAGCATGAGGTTCTGAGGAGAAGGATCTGGATGGTTGTGACGGTGTCAATTGCAAGTGCACTGGTTTGACAAGCTCTAGGGAACAATAGGGCAACCTCATCACCAATTGAGAAAGCTTAAACATGCCAATTACACCGACAAACCATGCAACAGACTACATTAAGATCCTACGCGTGGCAATCGCTTGTATGCAGTAAACAATCAGCACAAGCGCCCAGCATGCGGTGCGTGCGTCCCTTTCGTCGACGTTGTCGTGCTCGAACAAACTCCAGGTTTTTTTGTTGCGGGTGCATGGTCATGTGACCTTCGATGCTGAGAGATTTGTCCAATCAAGAAAAGTTACCCCCTGACGTTTTTGGTGAATACCATTCGCGATGTAGTTGCTTTGCAAGTTGTAAGGTCGGGCATGGTAGATACTGGGTCGATCATTGCCCATACGTAGTGACGACAACGCGTACAGTATTTTGCACGTCCAACCCCGACTTGAATGTGTGTGCTTGTTGGCGCCGGTGCCCCCTCTCCCCCGATTATTAGCCTGAACACTACCTCTATTATCAGCGACATTTTTTCGACTGAGACGTCAACTCCATTCCACCTCCTTACATCTTATCCATTCCTTGCCGCCACCATGCCCCAACAGCTAGTCACAGAAGAATTGGTCCAATTGCAGAGGGAAATTATCTCCAAGAACCCCACCGACATATTACAGTTCTGTGCCAACTACTTTAACTCCAAGTTACAGTCACAAAGAAGCCAGTTGTGGACCCAGCAACATAAAGCAAAGGCTGCCGGCATCAACTTGTTCCCATCCGTCGACAACACCAACCAGTTTGGCGGTTTGGTCCATGATAGACAACCTTCCTTCAAGTCTCCATTTGGCGACAACGATCCACACTCCAACCACCACAGCGACGACCCACACAGCACTCCTGCCACGGCTGACCCCGCCGGCCACCACGACGCCCCTCCCCACCACCAACCTGTCCTGGCCGACTCCGCGGGCTTGTTCAAGAATAACTTTAGTGTTAAAGCTCCCTCATCGCCTAAGAATAACGAAAGCATAAGTCCAGAAACTCCGGCCGCTGCCACTCCGGCTGCCGCTGCTCCTGGCTCCGGAAAGGCTCCAGCCAAGATTCCCATCGCATTCAACGCTAATAGAAGAACATCTGTGTCTGCCGAAGCCTTAAACCCAGACAAGTTCAAATCGGACTCTTGGAAACCACCTCAGAACAATTTGACCCCGGAACAGAAACAGGACTTGTCAAAAACATTGAGCTCGAACTTTTTGTTCCAGCAACTTAACGAATCGTCTAGAAAGACCGTCCTTGAAGCATTATCTAAAAAGACTTTTACTAAGGATGACGCAATCATTACCCAGGGTGACGAGGGTGACTACTTCTACATCATTGAACGGGGTACGGTCGACTTCTATGTCAATGGCTCCAAGGTCAACTCTTCCAGCGAAGGCTCGTCCTTTGGTGAATTGGCATTGATGTATAACTCTCCTAGAGCCGCCACTGCCGTCGCTGCGACTGACGTCACCTGTTGGGCTTTGGACCGTTTGACCTTCCGTCGTATCTTGTTGGAAGGTACTTTCAACAGAAGAATCATGTACGAGGACTTCTTAAAGGATGTGGAAGTGTTGTCATCTTTGACTAGCCATGAGAGATCGAAGTTGGCTGATGCCTTAAGCACGCAGATTTTCCACAAGGGCGATAAGATCGTTACTGAGGGTGAGCAAGGTGAAAATTTCTACTTCATCGAAGGTGGAAACTGTCAAGTCTCCAATAAAAAAGATGGTTTCTTGAAGAAGTTGAACAAGGGTGACTACTTTGGTGAGATTGCGTTGTTGAACGACTTACCTAGACAGGCTACCGTCGAGGCCCTCGACAATGTAATTGTTGCTACCTTAGGCAAGTCTGGGTTCCAGAGATTATTGGGCCCAGCTGTCGAAGTGTTAAAAAAGCAGGACCCTACCAAGTCCAATGATCCTACTTCTGGTAACTAGCTTACGATATTTGTTGATTTATGTTTTGTCTATGTTCGTTTTCGTATAGTTTAAATATATTTGTGCTTCTGCATATAGTGCCCTAGATCAGTCCAACTTTTCACCGTACCACTCCGTTGAAACCAACACAAACACGCCATGCTTTCCACAATTCTTCCACCACCTCTGGGAGGTGCCCTTCCTTACTGGCTTTTGTTTATCTCTGTTGTTTCCAGTTTCAATTCCGTACAAAACTACGTTTCCAAAGACTTAAAGTTAACCAAGCAAGTCTATGAATTGGAAGCTTCTAAAGAACAGCCAGCTCCTCAAGTCACCCATTTGAGTGCTAGAACTTTTGGCACTTGGACCTTTGTGACCTCTGTTATTAGATTCTACGGTGCTTATCACATTGCCAACAAGCAGATATACGAGTTGGTCCTCTTTTCCTTCTTGGCTGCCGGGGCCCACTTCGTCAGTGAATGGTTGATTTACAAGACAGCCAAGTTCGGTAAAGGTCTTCTTGGTCCTTTGATCGTTAGTTCTTCCTCTATTGTCTGGATGACTTTGCAAAGAAACTTCTACTTGGGTAACTAATTATTGCGGCAAGGATGTTTTATCTTCTCCTATGAAGAAATGCCATTTGTCTGAAAGAAAGAGTAAATACATGATTTCTAATGCGGTATCTTTGTAAGGGAATCAGTTTTAAATACAATTTCCGTAGTTTTGGTTGAAATGACATGTAAATATGTTATATTTTTGCAAAAAGTTACGAAAATAAGAATAATTCTAAAAGTCTACAAATTGACAGAATGGTTCATAATTATAAAAAGATATAACAATAATATCGACTACACGGAATGGGTCAATACTAAGTTTGAAATAATATGGTGACATATACCAGAAGACTCCCTAGAGGAGCCTGATTGATTGGTGAAAGTCCATACTGACCAGATTGACTCTCCATTAACTTCCATATTTTTGCTTTTCACTGAAGGGAGACCTCAATGTTAAGAAGACTGCCAGCAAAAATAGACTAAAAATAGTGAGCATATCAATCCCAAAAAATTCAACTGATATAAAGGGGCTCTGTGGCCGAGTGGTTAAGGCGATAGACTCAAGTTCTATTATCGTAAAGATGCACGCGTTCGAACCGCGTCGGAGTCACCATTATTTTTGCAACTTTTTTTGATACACTGAGTGATTCATCCCAAGTTAGGCTAGTTAATCGTTTTGCATCTAGTACAGACGTCTATTACAATACAAATTATAAATCTAGTCTTCCCAAAAATTGCTTCTGCTGGTTATTATTGCTTATGCCATCTTTAATGACATTCCTCGCAATTAATGATTTCAATCCCTCTAAAGCCGCAAGTTGGTCCGTTAACAAGCTCAATTTAGAAGTTTGCAAGCGATTCACATATGCATCTGGTGACAGCTCGTCCTTGAAATTAGCGATTTTATTGGCAAGATGGTTAAGCATGCGACCCACTTCCTCGTTCTTCTCTCCTTTACCGACGTACTCGAGGATTTTAAGCATCTTGTCATGCAACTGAAATGTCGAACCGGCGATATTTTCATTGTGGGCCTTCAACGAGACCTCATGGGAATTGTCCTCAGACAGATTACTATAGTACTTGCGATGATTCACCACCGTCGTAGTGGCAATATATTCACTCTCACTGGTACAGATAGTGGTGTGTAGCACATCACCACGCCTATAGCTTCGAAAGCACTCATCTGTGCTTTGGTTGTTGGTAGTTTCCAACTTCGAAATATCAAAGATGGTGAACATTAGGTCCTTCTTCAAATATGCTTGTAACTCTTCGAGAATTGTGTACACCTCTGATGTAGGTTCTAAGCTCCGAGATATCTGATAAAAACCAACCACACTATATTGGGGATACACAGTATGGAACTGAGCCAAGCGTTTGTCAAGAAAGATCCAGTCGATCTCTGCAGTCGATTTTAAAAGGATTTCATAGGAAGCAAATACCGTGACATTTTCGCCGTCCGTCGTACCTAAAAGTACACCAAAGTTGGTATTAGGACTTCGAGTAGCATGGTCCGAGATCTTCAACAAGGTGACGGAGTGTAACTGTACCGACATTGTCTGATGCGGTGAGTATGGCGTTCGTTTAAATGCTTGCACAGATTTGTGTGGAGTGCGCGACATTACTGTGATAAGACAAAATTGCGACATTTAAAAAAAAGGGAGAAAAGCATCTTCTCGTTACATAATCTAGTGTTACTCCTCACCAAGCAAGGACCAACAGGGAACTACGTGAATTTATAATATGATAATGTCCTTGCACGATCCCCTAGTAAGAAAACGCTCCATCCCTTCAAATCCCAGCGACGGAGGCGTCACGAGTAACAAAAAGATCAAGACCAGTGAAAATTTTGAGATGGCCCCAACCCCAACTGAAGACAACGTCTTTTCAGAAAAGATGTATTCTGCATACGTCAAGGGAGCTCTTGACTCGTTGGACAAAGTAAGTACTAGCCTTTCAATCTTTCTGAAGACTTTACTAACCCCTTACAGAACGATTCTCTCCAGATCAATACCTTGACCGCTAAAGTCGGTCTCCCCCACTCCCACAACGATGCCATTTCTCTTCTGCATTTCAACATCGTGTTGAATGGCTGCATTGCCAACATATCTAAGTTGGACAACAAATCTTGCCACAATTTAACATCCGCCATACTTGCATACGACTGGCTCGCCATTACCGTGAAGAGTGATGACTCGTACGGTAGATTCATAGAGTTATATTCTCATTTCCTTAGTGTCTTGGTGTCATCCTTGCCCAAGTACTTACCGGCAGTTACTAACAAGCTTGTCAGCGAGTTTCCATTAATAGATACCAAGGACGAACTCATACAACACCATAAAATCTTGCTGAAAATCATGAGATACATCCCCACTTGCATAAACACCTTCCCTCAAACATTACAGAGGAATTTTCCACATCACCTTTCATCTTCCTCTTCCGAGTTATCTAACTACGTCAACAATTTGATGAAGATCATCGAGTACTGTCCCGACTTACAATTCAGTATCTGGCAACTTATTATTGAATGCTGCATTAAACTCGATGTCGAGTTACAGAACGAATTGGATGATTTGGATGACGACGAGATTGAAGAATTAATTAATGGGGATGACGAAGACGAAGAAAACGACGAAGGTGAAGACGAAATCGCAAACAAGACAGACGAAAATGTTATTGCCGACTTGGATGAAGACGAAGGTGATGACGACTACTTGATAAACCCAATGACATCCACTGTCAACATCAAGAGACTTCTGACTAAATTAGACTCCATCATCAATTTACTTTTGACCAACACTGCTGGCTCGTTCACGGAAGACGAACTCGTCCAGGGAAACGGAATCTCACTTTTCAACACTATTACGTCATTGTTCAGATCTCATATCTTGCCAACTCACTTCACCAAGCTGATTCAATTCACTCTTTTCCACATTTCCCAATATCATACCGATTTGTCGGAATCGTTCTTGGTGTTACTTATTGATGTTGCCTTTAACACCAACGAAATCTTGGAAAAGAGATTAAAGGCAATGCAATATTTGTCTTCATACGTAGCCAGAGCCAAGAACTTAACCAGACACCAAATAGTGTTTGTGGTAACTTACTTGACTGGATGGTTGGATAAGTACATTGAAGAAAGAGAATGTGAAGTTTTGGATATAGGGTCTGTCAGAAATAATTCTAGTAACAAACAAGTTGGTGGTATGGAAAGATTCAAGCTCTTTTACGCCGCTTTCCAAGCGTTGCTCTACATATTTTGTTTTAGACACAAGTCTTTATACAAGGAAGACTCCAATATCCAGAGCTTGGATGAAGCCGAATGGGACTGCAATTTGGACAAATTCTTTCAAAAAGTTATTCTTGCCAAGTTCAACCCATTGAAATTCTGTGACGAGACAGTCGTTGCAATCTTTGCCAAGATAGCCACCAAGCTCAATGTTTGCTATCCGTACTCCATTATAGAACATAACAAACGTGAAAGAATGTTACAGACAAACGGAAAAATTGCCATGCCTTCTGCCGTGGGGAACTTCAAGCAAAAACAAGAATTCTTGGACTTGGAGGCATACTTCCCATTTGATCCATTGGTGTTGCCTACCAGTAAGCAAATTGTCAGCAAAAACTACGTGGAATGGGCTGAAGTCAACCCAAGCACGGAAGATGATGAAGACGAAGATAGTGCAAGCCATCTTGACGAAGATGGTGACGAAATAACCAGTGACGAAGAAATAACAAGTGAGGAGGAAGACGACGATTAATTATATATTTATATAGTGAATGTTAAGATAAATTGAAGATTTCTCTTATTCCTGTTGTATTGGAACGTAGTGAAAAACAATTGCAGCAACAAAAAAAAATTAATGTGGCCAAAAAAATGATTCCATCGAGGATCGAACTCGAGACCTTCTCTGAGTGAGAGAGACGTCATACCGCTAGACCATAGAACCGTTTGTTGAAAATTTTGTATTCGGAAATACCAACCCCGGACTTTCCAAACGGTATGAACAAAACAAAAATTGGGTGCAACTACAGGTTAGATTTTTTAAAGCTTACATTATAAACTAACAATAACATAACTAACTGTTCCATAATGGCCAGTCAACGCTACTGGAGTAGTTTAAACCGAATGAATGGGCAACATAGCAGAATAGGAATAAATCAATCAATTCTTGGAATCTAAATAAAGCAAGGAATAGCCCTTAAAGTTAAATTTTGTGTTGGATGTTGCAAGAATTGAATGCATTAACATTGGACGGCCTTCAAGATATCAATTTCGATAGGAGAACATTGACCACCAATGCTTTGGTCGTACAAGTTGTAGAAGTCACCTGACAAACACTTGTAGAAGACAGTGCTGTCACCCAATGCCAACTTGTAACCACCTGGAACACCAGAGGAAACAAGCGACCAACCACCAGCGTAAATAGTACCAGCTTGAGGTGGAGGACCATCAAATTGGAATTGTCTGTTGGCAACGATAGCTCCGATTCTTCCCTTGGAGTCACGGAGTTCACCGCCCTTCAAGGTAACGGTTAAAGCATCAGAGTCAACACAAGTTTCCAAGATGGTAGAGCCTGCTGGAGAGTCACCAGTGGCTTGGACTTGACCGTCACCAACTTGAGTGGCTTGACCAGCAGCAGTAGTCTTGGTTTGTTGGACTTGACCGTCACCGATTTGACTGACGACACCAGTGGCAGCAGATTTGACAGTTTGTTGTTGAGCTTGGCCGTCACCGATTTGGTTGACAACAGAAGCAGTAGCAACTGGGGCCTTGGTTTGTTGTTGGACTTGACCGTCACCGATTTGGTTGACGACAGAAGCCTTAGTTTGTTGTTGGACTTGACCGTCACCGATTTGGTTGACGACAGAAGCCTTAGTTTGTTGTTGGACTTGACCGTCACCGATTTGGTTGACGACAGAAGCCTTAGTTTGTTGTTGGACTTGACCGTCACCGATTTGGTTGACGACAGAAGCCTTAGTTTGTTGTTGGACTTGACCGTCACCGATTTGGTTGACGACAGAAGCCTTAGTTTGTTGTTGGACTTGACCATCACCGATTTGGTTAACGACAGAAGCAGCAGTAGCCTTAGGTTGTTGTTGGACTTGGCCGTCGGTTATTTGGTTCAAGACCGAGGCGGTCTTGGTAGTCTGTTCTTGGACTTGACCATCACCAATTTGTTGGACAGCTCTCTTTCCCTTGGAAGAGGTAGCGGCAGCAGTGGTGGAAGCGGAAGCAGACAGAAGAGTCTTGATAGACAAAGCGAAAGATCCATCAAAGTCAGTCAAAGCGGAAGCAGAGGCTGGCAAGGTAGCAGTAGGAGTCAAGGTGGTCCATGGCGAAGTAGGAACCGTGGCGGCTTCAGCAGCGACCAAAATAGCGAGGGCAGAAAGCGAGTGAGAGAACTTCATAGTTAAGTAGGCTTAAGTATCAAATAAGAAGTTCAACTGTTGGGTATATTAATGAAAACCTGGATATGCAATTAAAGTGTCGACGTCGACTATAGTTTTGGTAATTACTATAAACGGGAAAGTAATGATATTATATATTATTTAATTCCTGATGGGGGTCACCACCTCCAACAAGGAAGGGGTGGAGTAAAAATAACTTACATAAACATACTTCCAGATGTGTATGTCGGTACAGTGTCAACCAACGTCAAAGGGGGACAAATGATTCGAAGAAAAGCTTATTTTGTCCTGGTAGTAGGGGAATATTGCTTAATTTTCTATTAATAACACCCCTGTCGTGCCAGTTTTGGATCCGAGCAAATAGGAGGAGGAGAAAGCCCGAAGGGATGAAGAAGGGATTTTTTTTTTAGGGTAAAACACAGCCTGCAACCCGAAATAAAGTTGGTGAATCGGTTATATACATATTTCACTTGGTCGACGCGTAGGACAGACGCGAAACGTACCGCGTCTATGTGGAATCTGTTAACGAGACGGAGAGAGACACGTCAGGGTTATGGATGTCAAATATGACGGGGTCTAACAAAATTCTTGGGTGGGAGGGGGCTTCCAGGCGCCTCCGTATTATTTGGCTCATGCAAAAAAATACTTGTGCTGCACAAATAATTTACCGAAATCGGCAAATTACCTTTGCACCTCTGAAAATCAGGAGGGATTAGCAACAAGGAGGATACGGGTCATACACCGGCCGGTGGAGGGGCTCATTTTTTTTGCTGAGTACGAGCTATGGGCTGATCTGAGGAAAAATCTATCTTTCTGCCTAAACAAGGAGGATGCCAATCGGGTTCCATGCTACATCGAAGGCAAACGCGTTTTTTTAGCATATTGCACCATACGTGCAAGTCACGTCACGTCTATTTTCGTGTATGAAATTTCAAATATATAGTCCGTATGCAATCAGATCCGTGTCTCCAAGAATTCTGTTACGTGATTATAGGAGAATTTACCTTTGTAGTTGCCTCCGAGAGCTTTTAGCGCGCCCGCGTGTCCCATGTAGTCTAAACTTTCAACGTATACCATTCCCGCGTGGATTCCTCCGTCCTCGATGTAGTGCGGCACATTGTCGTTGTGGTTGATAATGGCGTGGAAATCTTCAATACTATCTCGAAAGATCTCCCTGCCGCCCGTAATCATAATCGTGTCACCCTTGGCAATAGGTCTGACCTCCGCCCAGTGGTCATGGTAATTTGTCTCGGTATAGGTGAGGTAATCGCGAATAAGGTTTTTATCCACATCGCCTACATAAAGATCGCCCATGGCGGTCTTCCTGGATCCAAAGTCGCCCCAAGTATCGTTTCCATGTAACGGAGGAAACTTTGGCTCAGTGCATGGCTGTATCCAGGCACTAAGCAAGATGAGGGAGCTGGGCTGAGGCAAGTCCGACCGGAATTTCCACCCATATTGGTCAAACCTCGAGAAGTGATTGTGCGATTCGGTCCGATAGGCCAAAAATCTTGCAACTGACAATGCCAAGTGTGCCCCAGCAGAGTCACCAATAAGATGGATGTTGCTGTAGCCTTGGCTCACCAAGCTTTCGTGAGTATGGAGCGCTTCCCAGATCTGGGTGGGGTAGGTATGGTCAAACAAGGTTAACGAGTAATCGACCACGGCAATCGAGAGTTTTTGCCTCTTTGGCTCTGCAATTGCGTAGTACAATGCCAAGATGGCTATGAATTGGGACTCAAACATGTTGATCAAGTAACCGCCTCCATGGTAGTACACCAATACATCGCCCTTTTCGTCCGAATTCTCGTCGTTTTGCACGATCCAGTACGAATACTCATCGATCTTCTTGCCAAAGTTAGTCAAATTCTCGGTCAAGGGACCGCCAGCAGCATTTTGAAAGATCTTGGTGATCGGCTGGTAGATTGCTACCTTGATATTCTCCTTCTCCAAGCAGTCCGATAAATGGTACTCGATCCCAACAAAGACGTTCTTCCAGAGCGAGTCTCTGAATTCGTGGCTGGCCCGCGAATACGGAGTACCGACGGTATAGTACTGGACCGTCATTGAAACGGCCACATACGGAATGGTGACGATTTTCCAGATAAACTTCAATGTAACCATGATAACAACTGTTTAACGGGGGATGTGGGATAGAACAAAGACGAAAATGTTGACCTGTAGGGATTGAATAAAATAAGATCCCCGCTGTTTATATATAGTCTTTTCCTAGAACACAATGGTCGTTTCCAAAGCAACACTACAACGGGACCGGTCGGATGGCTAACGTGTTGGTCGTCTATCCGAGCCCCAGTTTTCACCTGCTGCCGTTGCTATATCCAGACAGAAAAGGGTGCTACTGGGTTACGAGCGCGCAAATGGGGAAATCCCAAACGAGGACCCTGCTGCAAAACTCATCGAAAATGCTATGCTATTATACAATTATAAAGGGGGACTTTTCTCTATAACTTGAAGTTGTTGGAAGACTGAGTGCCCTGTGCCTTCTTGATCTCACCTCTGACATCGCGCAACTCACCCTTCTTGCCAATGACCGTGATGTTCTTGGCCTTCGACAATGTGTCAATGACTTCACCAACCTTTTGACGCTTGTTTCCGGAAGAAGCAGGCTGTTGCTTCTGTTTCTGGTCCTGGATCTCCTTTCTTTGGTTGAATTCCTTCGATCTCTTTCTCTTGTTGGCTCTTCTCAATCTCTGTTTGTCGTCAGTAGACAATTCGTCCTTCGAGTACGATAACCCGGACTTCAACTGCACCTGCGACTTGCCCTGTCTTCCGTTGGCCTTGACAGCATCGTCACCAATCTTGTATATTTCTTGAGGAGCCAATCTGGACTCACTCGACACGTGTAATGGTTGAGCGTCTTCCATGTTAATCGAGGCCGCAGTGTCGTTAACCTTGATGTCAATCGACTTGTACTGGTGTGGTTTTGGAATGAAGTGTGCCGAACACAAGGAGTCCAACTTATGACTGACTTGGGTAAATAACTCGGATATTTCATCATGCTGTTTTTTGATCTCGTCACTCACCTCTTGGTTAACATCCACCCCCTTATAATCGTCCTCGTACAATTCAGCCAAAGATTTCGAAGACTTTTGTTCTGAAAGCTCAAACTTCTGTCTATTATGGAACTTGGAAACGTCAGTTATTATTCTCTTTGGCAAATCGTTAAACTCATCGGTCTTAATTCTACGTCTGATCATCTCTTCCAAAGATTCAGTAACTTCGTCTGTTATCACTGGAACCGGTTTCGATGTTCTGTCAAACTCAAGATTGGCCGTTTCAGCGTCATCCAATAACGAATCCTGCGGTCTGTCCTTCGACTGAACTTCCCCCTTCATAGTCCACTTTTTGTCAGCAACCAACTCAGCTTCCAACTTGGCAATTTCAGCCTGAATCAGTTGTTGCTGCTTTTCAAATGATGATAATTGTTTGTTGCTTTGCTTAGGTGCTTCTTCTTCGTCAGCAAACAAATCCAACATGGCGGATCCAACAGCGTTGTCGTAGTCTTTTTCATTGAACTTGGATTCAACTTCTTCTTCTGCTTCACTTTCACTTTCAGCTTCATTCTTCTTAGGAGTTGATTTGGTGCTGGTGGACCCTGGCTTATCAAAAATGTCATCGTAGTATGCCATGTCTTCCTCTTCGTCGTCCTCATCTCCGCTCAAATCACCAAAGAAATCAATTTCTTCTTCGTCGTCGTTATTGTTATCGTCTTCAAGAGCCAAGACTTGCTTATTGTAATCATCAATATCAAAGAATCCATCGTTTAATCCGAATGCATCCTTTGTTACTTCTGCTGGTTCTGCTTCATCGTCCGATGGAACTTGGGTTTCGGCTTCGGATTCTTCTTCCTTCAAAGTTTCGCCGTCGCTTCCAAAACCATCGAATCCTTCACTTTCGATTTCTTCGTCGTCATCGTCTTGATCGTCGTCATCTTCAATTTCAGCTTCATCTTCGACTTCAGAGTCTTGTTCTTCGATGTCTTCTCCATCATCATCATCTTCATCTTGTTCCACTTCTTCATCGTCACTCTCACCTCTTAACTCGGCTATTTGTGATAATAAGGCCAGTCCAACCCCTTCTAAAACCATCTTGGTCTGACCATAAACTTGGGTAGCATCCAATCCATCGACATAAATCTCATCTAGGACAGAATGTTCCTTGGTAATGGGGTCCAAGAACTGTTTGGTCAACTGATTAAAGTAGTTGTCTGTGTCGTCATCACCTGCTTTGAATAACGTAAAGATGTCCTGTGGCTTTTCCTTCAATACTTGTAGAAAGTCTGTCATCGCTGATGGTGGTTGGAAGTTCAGTTAGTAGTGTGAAAAATAGAGAAGAGATGATTAAAATTTTTTTACCTGCAGGAATCGAGAAGAGGTTACTCCAACCATCATCAACTACCAACACAATCTATGATCAAGTCAATACAAAGAGCTTCGGTGCTAAGACCATGGCTCCTATCTACAAGGAGCAAATCCAATTCCTCAAATAGATGGCTTGAAAGGCAGACCAAAGACCCACATACCAAACAGGCCAAATCTCAGCATTATCGTTCGAGAGCAGCATACAAGTTAATAGAATTGGACCAGAAGTTTCGGTTATTTTCCAAGAAATCAGTCAATATCGTTGATTTAGGCTTTGCCCCTGGGGCCTGGACCCAGGTGGCCATAGAAAGAATGAAAAAAATCAACGTCAAGTCCAAGATTCTAGGAGTCGACTTGATTAGATGTACCCCTCCTCAGGGAAGCCACTTCATACAAGGCGATATACTTAGCAGGAAGACCCACCACGAGATTCGTGCCTTTTTTGCTGACGAAATTGAAACACAGCAATTTCCCGTGGACCTTGTATTAAGCGACATGATGGCAAATACGTCGGGAATCAAAGACAATGATCACTTTGCTAGCATGGAACTCTGTGATGGAGCCATAATACTATCGAGTCAATTACTCAACAAAGGTGGTAGTTTGGTAATGAAGTTTTACACGGGCAAAGAAGAGCAGTTACTTCTTGAACGGATGCAAAAATTGTTCGAGAAGGTATACCGATTCAAACCAGAGGCCTGTAGAGATGAACTGAGAGAAATGTACATAGTTGGGATCAAGAAGAAAGCAGACGAAGTCAACTTAGGGGAATTGTTTTCATGAATTTTTTTGATCCGTACTTT
Source organism: Teunomyces kruisii (assembly GCA_003706535.2). NCBI lineage: Eukaryota > Fungi > Ascomycota > Pichiomycetes > Serinales > Debaryomycetaceae > Teunomyces > Teunomyces kruisii. The sequence goes on from PPLR02000013.1 coordinate 211,648, forward strand.
CAGCAGAACCACAAGGCCATTCTGCCTTTGATTACCGTTCTGGCTATCACAAGCAATTCCTTTACAACGTCCTGACACCTTACAAAGTTAACACAATAATTTTGTTGCAGAGACAATAAAATCTCTAATGGTCTAATTTCTGCCTATGATCTTCTTGAATAGATTCCAGATCCCATGTCTTGCTTCTACGATAGGAAGCAAGACGACAAACGTGAAGGAATAGAACAACCAAATAATAATGATGATAACGAAACCTTTCAAAAATCCGGGTGAAAATACATATGGACTAGCACCCAAAGGAACAGGAATAACGATTGTAGCAATGAATGCAAGTACTGCAACCATTCCACAATACTTTTTAAACTGCTGGTCCAAATGGACGTGATCTATCTCCGCATTTAAATTCATATCCAAGTCACTGGTTTTATCAACTGACAGCAAGTCCAGTTCGGTAGCGTCCTCGGTGATTTCTTGGAATTGATCTTTAGAGTCTTCAAGCTTCTCAATATCTCCTCCTTCAGGACGTTCCTTCAAGTTTTCAACGAGAGAAGTTCTGTTTCTGGTTTCTTCAAAATCAAAATTGGCGGGCCAAATTAACGAAACTGTAATGGAGATGAAACCCCCAAAGAACAATGCAGCAACATTTCCGGCAAATGAAACCCACTGACTTGACAAGTTGGTAACGTTGATTTCGCCCAAGTAAACTTTACATGTAACAAGCCAAACAATAAAAGCAATGACCATACCTCCAATAGAACCACCAACCGCACCTGCCTTGTTCAAATCCTTCCATGTAAAAGAAAGGGCAATTGGGAAGACACCCAGAGCAGTAGCCACTCCAAGGAAATTAAACAACCAGCCCATGGAAATCTTAGCGGCTCCGTAAAAAATTGCAGCCAATGAAGAGGCAAATGCAGCCCAAATAAAAACGGATATCTTAGCAACCCTGACTACCTGTTTAGGGGTAGCACTTGGGTTAATGTATCTCTTGTAGATGTCATATGATATCAAGGTGGAAGTACCAATAAGCTCTCCTGCAAAGGAAGAAGTGACGGAAAAGAAAACCATTACCAAGATCATAGCCAGTCCAGCTTTCCCCATCAAATAAGTAGCAGCAGCAACAGGTGGCAAACCAGCACCAACATCAGCAGGCGATAATTTGGGGAAATCTGGGTATACACTCAATGCTCTGGCTGCAAGACCCAACGAGGCCCCCATGGCAAAGGGAATCACAAACCAACATGTAGAAGCAAAGAAGTAAGCCCGGCTGGTGAATCTTGGGTCAGCAGCCACTGCTCTTGAAAGATAGGCCTGATCATTAACAACCAAACCAAACCCAGTGATAACACTGATGACACTGAAAATGGCACCTTGTTTAGATCTAAATGTAAGGTAGGAACCGTGAAAGTTATCCTCAACCGGATCCAATTGGTGTAAAAGTTCCCACATCTTCTCGGCCGATCCAATTTTATCGTTGGTAACATACACCTCAAAGACAAACACGATAATGAACACAAGCAAAATACAGGTATGAGTAGCGTCAGAAATAAAGGTGGCTCTTAACCCACCGAAGGATACATACACTGCAACACCAAAGGGAATTAAGTAGAGCGCAGCATAGTAGTTAATACCAGTAACAGCAGTAAATACCGAAACACCACCCAAGAGAATGCAAGCACTAACAATGGAATTACAAACAAAGCCACACCACAAAAAACTCAAGTGACCTGCTCTTCCAAATCTAAAGTACCCCATCTCCGGAAAAGTTGTGACAAGATTGGCATTCTTTTTGACCTTACTTGAAATCACGGAAAATACCGAAACCTGCAACAACCCGCCAATTGCATACCAATAACTTCCCGAGAAACCAATATTGTACGATTCCACTGCAGATTGCAACAAGGTCAAACTCCAAGTCCAATTGGAAAGAATACCACTAAGAAGCAAGGCAAAACTAACCGATCTGCTACTCGAAACAAATTCGTCGATCTTTTTTGAGTTGTATCTGGTATACTTATTCTGGATATAAGTGAATAGGTTCATAAAAATTGCAAAGAAGGCCCCGCCTCCAACAATCAAGCCATACCCGACTCCTTGTGACAATGATGGTTCCATGTGTAGTTGATTAAGAGGATTTCTAAACTTTTCCACCGGGTCAATAAGCTATATATAAACCGGGTGCAAAATAAAAAGAGCGGCTAGATTAGACACCCGAGCCGCGCAGCTTATTTCGATGACACATTATTAATCTTGAAAAGTGTGGTGTATTGCGGATCTACCAAGGTCACGGTTAGATTGTTTGATTGTAATTTTGACTTTACGCCCCCTTCAATATCTATTGTTGCAATCAATCGTAACTGCAGACACGCGGCTTTTTAATTTTTATTATCAGTTGCGACATCAAGTGTGGCTGCAAATACTGCCCGAGCCGAAACAATTTCGGTTTCCCTCCACATTGGCGGGTTTTAATTGAGCCGACTCCGGCAATCCAGGATGATAAAGGCGCAATAATCGCACACATATTTTGTATTCTACATTTACAAACCCCATCTATAACATGTCATCAGTGGAAGAAGTCGATAAGAAATACAACGTGCGTCCGTTCATCGAGGCGCTGGCATCTACGGCCAATGTTGACAAGATCGAGCTCGACTCGATTGACCTTTCTCTCTTTCAAGAAGGACCCGAATATTTACAACAGAGACAGACATTGGCAAGGAAGTTAGAGAAGTCGCTCTCGACTGTCGGGTTCTTCTCTCTCATCAACCATGGATATGACGAACAAGAATTGGCTCAATTGAGATCCATCGCCCAGTCTTTGTTGGAGTTGCCAGAAGAAACCAAACGGGAGTACTTGGCGGGGGCATTGACATCCGACACAGAAGACAGAACTGTTTCGCTTGGTGGCGAACGAGGCGCTGGGTTCAAACCAAAGGGCTACTGGTCGATGAAAAATGGCGTCCGGGACTCGATCGAACACTACAACTTTAGAGATTTGCAACAGCAAGAAGTGTTCGACCCCAACAGAAAGTACCCTGAAATTGCCCGTGCGCATTTGCCCGAGGTGGTAAAGTACTTTAGGTATTTACATTCAGTGGTGCTCCGGAAGTTGACCGTCTTGTGTGACATCATCTTTGAATTGCCAGAAGGATTCTTGTGGGAAAACTACTTCAAAGTCGTTGCTGGCGATGCGTTTAATTCGGGAGGCGGTTTTGGCAGACTCATGATGTACCACGGAATGAAACCAGAAGAAGAGAAGAAAACCGACAAAAACTGGCTCCGGGGCCATTCTGATGGCACTGCCTTCACCTTCATCACGTCGCAACCTATTTTATCGTTGCAGATCCGGGATTACTACACGGGTCAATGGAAATACGTTGGCCACACCCCTAACGGTATAATCGTCAATATTGGCGATGCTTTGGAATTCATTTCGGGAGGATACTTCAAGTCGTCTATTCATCGTGTCGTTTCTCCGCCAGAAGATCAAAAGAAGTTCAAACGGTTGGTAATTATTTACTTCTGCGATCCCAAAGATTCTTCGATTTTGGATCCCGAGCCCTTAAATTCGCCCAAGCTCAACCGTTTGGGATACACCAAGCCTAAGGAATGGGAGAAGATTACATTTTCGCAGTGGGATGACGAAAAAGGAAGACTCTTTGGCAAGAAATTGGTCAATGATTCCCAAGGGGACGAGCCCAATTTGGTCTTGTTGTACGGAAGACTACACGAAAGATGGCACCAGGCAGAGGCCAACTTTTCTCTTGAAGAGGCAAGAAAGAAGTATCGGGTCATTGAGGTTTAGAAGGCAAGTAAAATTAGTTATATGTGTTTATGAGGTAAGATGTTTTCAGTATTCCCAAACTGTAGTTGATGTCGCACAACAAGAATAGAAAACGAAGATTAATTGATATAGACATGACTTTATGCTGAAGCAGTTTTTGAAGCATCCATTATTGGTAAACCCAACCCAATGGTTTAAGGGACGCAAAGTCCATGTACCTGAATTGTACAAGACTGACTTTTACGATACCAAAACTCTCGCATCCAATCCATTTGCCCAAGCATTACTTGGTACCAAAGCCGATGGTACAGGAGTACGCTTTCCACAGGGCGACATGATCCATCTTACGGTAGATGAAGCACCCAAACAGCCGACAGAATCTGCTCCTGGATTGAAAAAGACCAAGAAGTTGCCAAAATACTGGCTTATCCCCATCATAGACAGATCAGTCACGTTAACCGATTACTTCTTCACTTCACACTACATCATCAATAATCGCAAATACGTGGAAACCATGACGAAGGATATGAAGAATGGACAACGGTACTTTCCCCGTAAGCTAGTTCAAATGAATGGCAAGAGCATGAAGGGAGAAACCACGTTCATTCCTGATTGTGCCGATTTTGTTCAAAACAAATACGAGGAAAACATCCGTAACAAGCTTTCGGAGGCCAACATTGTGGCCCATGAAGAAGGGAAAGGACTTGTAATAACCAACAATGGACCATCAATCACGTTTAAGGGTAACACCCCCGTTATAAACTTGGAGAAACTTATACCGGGTCTAGAGGTACACGAAACATATCTCGACTACAGAACAAACGAAAGTCTATGTGGGCAAGTGATTAAGCTACTCAATTATAAACTCTAGATTTGATCAGCTACTCTGCTTGCTTGATAAAAAATCTGCGTCAAGGACCCATAATTCAACAATGTATTATATGATCCGACACTTGTGCAGGTGTTGGAATTTATCACCGACGAGTATTCGTCGTAGAGATGTCTTGTTTCTCTGACCAATTCGCTTTTGAACAAGGTATATGCACTGGTCTGGTATGAGTTGGTGGGCGAGGTCAAAACAAGCAAGTCGGCCAAGCCAGCAAAGAAATTATGCGAATGGTCGACGGAATCATTAATGTACCCATTGGTGAAGAACTGCGAGTTTAAGTTACCAGCACCTAAAGCTCTAACCCCAAAGTTAATTGCAATATTCTGCCAATCGTTGGTATTGTCCCAAAGCGACAAATATGCCAAGGTAGACATGGCAACTCCGATGGTGTATGTCAATTTACCCTTGTTGACGGTGCCATCGGTGCCCATTCCGTCGTAAATAAAGTTATCCTTAGGGTCTACCAAATTGTCCAACACCCAATTGATGCAATACTTGGAAAACGTCAAGTATGCCGGGTTATTTTCGACTTTGTATAGTTTGGCAGCGGCCAATGCTGCCTCCAAAGTTGAGATCAGAGCAACGTATTTCCCATTATAGTCCCAAGTGACGCCTCCTACAGCACTATTCTGTTGAGTTTGGAGGTAATTGAGCAAAGCAGTGGCATTTGCCAGCGAAGATCCCGTGAGTTGGCTTCCATCGGTCAATACCCAAAGCGCCTGTGCATCGTCATCATTATAGATATCCGAATCGCCGGCAGTTGTTGCGGAATATCCGCCAATTTGGTTACACTTGTATGTGCCAATAGCATCGAGCACTTTCAAAGTGTTGGCCTGGTTGCCGGTATTGACCACGGCCATAGCAGCAACCGCGAGGTCCCAGAGAACAGGCGACGTGGAATTGTCACACTTGTCAGTAAACGAATTGGTGGACTGAGACCAAAAGTTATCCCACAAGTTTGCTGCCAATTGATTGAATACCGACTGTGCCGACGCAACGGGCGCTTCTGTCTGTACTGCGGCAATTTGAGTGGAAAACGCACCCAAATTGGCATTGTTTTGATAAGATGCTGGAGGAACAGAGGAGTCTGGCACAGCAGGGGCAACACTCAGGGTTGAGAGAGTCGTTGTTTGTGGAATTGGCGCAGTGCTGAGTGTGTCAGCAACAGTGGCAGTAGTATCACCACCAGGAGAATCAGACTCAGGCGTGGCAACAGAAATAGCAACAGCACTATTTACAACACTAGTGCTGGCAAATTGTGTTCTATACCTAACCAAAGTGATGGTAGACGTGACATCGGCAGGTGGTACTGCTTCGGCCGCTACCGGAGCTGGAGCAGCAGGCGCTACCGGAGACTGTGCTGGAGCCGGAGCCGCAGCCGCTACCGCGACTGCTGTTGGGACAGTGGAAGTGTCTGTAGCGGGGGCATATGCATTAAGGATGGACGAGAAGAACACGAATAAACCGGGTTGCTGCATGGAAAAAGGAACGTTTGTAGATATATCTAGTGTATTCTATTACCCGCCATCGTCAAAAACGAGGGCCACCGTGGCCCTTTTTATAAGTCAATTGTGGCAGTTGCTCCAACAAGCTAGGTTTCATCAGCGATGCCATGAATCTAGAAAGCTGCACAGCCAAAGCTTAAAAAGCGTAATTTACCGAATCAGGCAAACGCACCTGAATTTTTTGTGATAATGTTGCAGGAACGAAAAAGCAGCTTGACACAAGTGGGGAATGTGAGTGAGACATTTTGCAGTGCTACAGTGAGCAGCATTATGAGCATCCCACCGGACAAATTATGGGCCACAGACACCGCAACAAAGCGGTCTCCATCCATATGTCTGATGCTGGTGGGTGTGGCGACTTTGTTAGGTTGCGAAACGTGGATCTTCATCGCTGTTACCAATTACAGCGACCGTGTTTGCAAGGAGTCGCGGGCGGGGGACCAAACACTTGCCTAAAACAGGTGCGTTTTGCAACCCAGGCTGATTGTTGCGGGCTAAAAAGCGACACTTTTAGTTAACGTTTCATCGTGATTATCGGTTGGCGGAATTAATCAGAAATTGCCAAATCAAGCTTTTTCCAAAGGTTAAAACTAGAAATTTTGTTGCATTTTATTTTCACACGCTCAACATACTTAATATACACTTGGAGGCTTGACATTAGTCCCCTTCACATTCACAACACACAAAGAACCAACCCCACAGCACCAACCCACAACCTGGTCATAAATGACTGGGCGTTATTGCTGAATCCGGCACTCTTCTTCGACGACGACTTGGACGACGATGGAGCCAAGCTGACCGAAGATAACTGGTCCGACACGGCCTTGCCGGCACCAGAGATCCACGAGTTCAAGTCGGAAGCATCAATGGTGGCATCAAACGAGGTCGAGTTCGAAACAAACACAATGGCGTTCCCGTCGGAGTCAAAACTCACCCCACCCTTGTAAGTAGCGGAGTAGTCTCTGCTGATGTAGCCTGGAACCTGGAGCCCAAGCTCGATATCGCCCGTTCCCTGGTAGTCGTGGATGGTGGCGTACAAGTTGTTGGCCAAAGTGGTGTTTTTGACCTCAAAGATATCAAACTCGCCACATCCAGATCTCCAGCACGAACAGTTGGCGTTCATGGAGTACTGGGCGGTTCTGGGAATGTTGGCGTTCAACAACCAGATGGCCGGCATGTTGTAGTTGGCAATATCGGAGCTGGCGGTAGCTTCCTTGGGCATCTGGAACTCAAACAAGAACATCTTGGTGGTGCCGTAGAACCCGTGGTAGGCTGGAATGCCGTCTCTATAGACACCACAGTCGTTGCCGAAACCGGACTTTCCACAGGTGATGTTGGAGAAGATCGAGTACTCGTCGTTGGAGCCGATCAAGGTGTTGTCAGCCAAGACGGTGGCCAGGGTGGCGGCCGAGATCCCATCGGTGCCAGCAAAGGTAAGGGCCTTACCAAGACAAGATGAGTTGGCTCCAGCCGTGGTCAAAAAGGTGACGTTGTTGGTGGTGCCGGAGCTCGAATCGTAGTAGGCGTTTCTTTGCCAAGTACCGTTGTTCGTTCCGTGGACATAGTTGGGAGAAACGTAGGCAGCAAACTTGCTCAAGACAAGGGGTCCTCTAAAATGGACGGAGACTTCGCCATCAAGGGGCGAGTTGGCACCGCTGAACTCGACGGGAGTCGAGCTGAGCTCACAGGTACACGAATCGGAGTTGATGTTGCTCAAGGATTGGACCAAGTTGTATCTGCCCAGATAGCCAAAGTTCTCAAACTGCAAGACGTCCGCCTGTTGGTCAACAACAGCAGCGGCTCTCTTGTAGCCGGCAGCATGGACAGTAGCCAATAATGCTAAGAAAGTTACTTTCATTGTCGTGGTTGTGAAAGTTGACTTCCGAAAACAGCGGATCAAAACCGTTTTATATTCGTGCAGGGACGTTCGGTTATTTTTAGCTGGGTCGCATCGGCCAGAATCAGCGAAGCCGAATTTTCTACCTACTGATAGCGAAGCGGCGGGGGGATTGCCGGGAAAACACCGCTGGCATTATCAGGTTAGATGCTACACGTGTAGAGGTAGTGGTCCGTGTCCCTTCTATGGGAGAAGAGAAGCCAGGTCCATTCCCAGCACCAGGACCGTCAGTATGAGCGCGTATTTCCGGGTGGCAGTGGGGGGCAGTGTTGTGGAAATGCGAAATCATCATATACCAAATCGGGACATGGCATCATCATCCAATATTTGCGACATTGCTGGACATTGCTGGTGGTGGTATCAGGCGGCCGTTTAGCCACGCTCCGATCAACACACGGCCCCAAAAGCACTGACGTAGCCATACACATCATAAGCCTTGCCCACAGGTGAGCAGAATCCCGGAGATCTGACCATGCCACCACTGTCTAAGCCATCAATACTTCCGGACCACTTGTTGTTCCGGCATGTATCGCCCATGGCTGGCGAGCAAAAAATATACTCAGCCGCCAAAAACTATCACACAACGTTCCTGACATAAAATTATGCACTTGCAAACGCCGGCGTAACAACGTGGAATGTCGCGTGACGCGTCACGGGCTGTAGGCTTGACGCTACCAGACCGATGTAAAAATCCGTGATAGTTTAGTGGCTAGAATTACCGCTTGTCGCGTGGTAGACCGGGGTTCAATTCCCCGTCGCGGAGCTTTTTCTTTTTTTTTTGGTGCCCTCGAAACATCGAGATTCCATTGCGCATTGTCGGTGAAATCTTTCGGTACCGCATGAATGGCCAGTTGAATAGTCCCATCGTCTACTTTTTACCCACTGGCCTGGCCACAACAACACCGCATAAAACCACACCACATCCATGAGGCCGCTGCTAGCACTCCGGCAAATCCAGAACAAGGCTGTCTCGGAACTGTTTCGGTCGACGATGGCTCGTGTAGCATCGCAAGCCATGATCCTTACCTCGGCAACGAGCAACACCAACCACGATTTGCATGGAATGACCCTTTCGTCGGTATGTTCGCTCTCGGTGTTTCCTGAACCTTTGCTTCTGTTCAATTTGCATTTACCATCGTACACCTCCCTGGCATTACACCAGCACGGCTACTTGGCTCTCCACCTCTTACCCCCCACGCCCAAGTCGGTGTTCCTAAGCAGAACGTTCGCCAGTGGCATCAAGAGAAATGAAAGGAGCAAAGGCTTACATCTTGCCACCACCCCGGAGGAATTGAAGGACGGCGAACCCTTTCATGAAATGACAACTCCCTTCACCAAGATACCATCGTCCGATTGGGAGATCCTCCCCATCAACGACACCACCGGCATCCCCATACTAAAGGAAAGCGAACGAATATTGATATGCAAGGCCCACAAGAGTTTCGTCGTAGATGATCACGAAATATGGGCCGTCAAAGTCCAGGAAATCATCGAAAACAACCACTACCCTGCCAAATCAGGCGGATTATTGTACTTTGATCGTGGTTTCCACAGGATAGGCAAGTCGCTAACTGAATAACGAACAACTCTTACAAAAACACATCTTCTACACTTGTACATAGTCAAGCAAAAATATACTCATTCATTCAATACTCTACTACACTCTTCTAACAAGATTTCCGTTTCCTGCGTCACTTTGGGTAATATCGTTTCAAACTTCTCGTTGGTCTTCTTGGTCTTCTTGGCGAACTTGTTGGCAATCTCGTTCTTCTTGATATTTTTCAAGTCGTTCTGCAAGCTCTTGATCTCCTCGACTCGGCCCAGCTCCTTATTCATGAGCTTTGCGTGCTTCATGTTCATTGTCTGGTACTCGGCCTTGATATCCTTGAGTCTGAGCTTTACTTCGGCAATCCGGGTTTCGTAATCTCTCATTGTTTGTTCTTGTCGAGTGATCTCATTCAAGAGTTCGAGCTCATCGGTTTCAAACTGCTTCTTTCTTTCGTCTTCATCGTGAGTTACCTGTTTGATGGAATCGTTCAATTGTTCGATTTCGTTTTCCAATTGCATCACCGAGTGTTTGAGACCCTTTAACTTCCCAAACACTCTGTTATCGTTGTTCTGTTTCGAGGTATATTTGGAAATCTTGCTCTTCAAATTGTCAATGCTATTCTTGATCTCGGATAATTTCTTGTTTTCTTCCTTCTTAAGCTTTTTATATTTGGCCTTCAAAGAATTCAAGTTCTTCATAGTTGAGATCAACAGGATTTGCAATGTTTTCAACGAGGACGTTTCGGGCAACGATTTGTTCAAAACCAAATCGTCGTCGTTCGTAGTGTTGATTACAAAATGATTCAAGATACGTTCAGCAGTTCCCTCAGAGTAAATGATATCCACTTCATACTGGAACAAAGATGTCAATCCATAGATCACCAAGAAATCATCAATCACTTTGAAGTAATTCCAATTGACGTTGTTCAACTTTATCTTCAAGTTATTGAGATTCAAATGATGGACGCTGTCCAAGAAACCAAAAACTATTTTAGAATCGTCAATCAACATTGTGGTCATCTTGACATTGTGGTTGCATTCATTTCTAGAGATGAACTGACCTCCATTATTCTTGCAACGGGTCGATTCGCCATTAAACAAGTTGGGGTTTTTCAAGATAGCCTTACATGCGGCAACAATGGACCAGAAAGGTTGGATAATAATGGTGTTCTCAATGGTGGTGATATGGGGAGATACAGTGGTCGTAGTTAACGAGGTGGAAGTGAACGTAGACGTAGAAGTTGTGGTAGTGGAAGTGGTAGTTGATGTAGTTGGTGGCAACACAGGGGCATTGGTTGGAGTAGAACTTTCATTGGTATTGATTTTGAGCTTGTTTTTCAATATCGTCAATTTGCTATTGAATGGCAGAATGATGAAGTTTTCAAAATTCTTAATAGCGACCGACTTTGTTTTTAAAATATGCTTGGTACTTTTCTGGAAAGACGACCGGTCCCTTAGATCAACGTCCAATGGTTTATTGGAATCGCAGTTAATGGATATATCGTCGAACGTGTTGGGGATAATGTTGTGTATGATAGTTGACTTTTTAAATATCGAGGAGTTTATGATGTGGATGGATAATATAAGGTATATCTTTTTGATAGGGCTGAAATTATAGTTGGTGATGTACTCCAAGGGATTGTATCCATCAAAGAGGTCCAAGGACATATTTATGCGGTTCATTAGATAGGTGATGTAGTAGATGATGACGAAGCAGACGGCGGAGTTTAGCAAGTTTCTGTTGAGGAACTTTCTGTTTTCGTCGTACTGGATCTTGGTGGTCATTTTCTTGTTGGAGATGGTGTTGATGTGGTTGATGGAGGATGAGCCTAATAAGTCGGACGAGATGATGGTTTTGGAGAGAATGATGATGTAGTTGAAGTAGTTCTTTTTCTGGACCAACATGTTTAGCACGTAGAACACGCCGGAGTTGACAAGAAAGATCTTAAAGAACGAAGCCAAGACCCGCTTGTAATTGATAAAGTTTGGGTTTTCTCTCATGAGGCAGCTGAGGATGATGAACTTGCCGCCCATGAAGTTGGAGCCCAAGATGATGTAGAGAAGCAGGAGGCCCAACGACACGGAGAGTGGGAGGGACAAGAGGACAAAGATCAATGCAAGGATGTCTCTGAGCGAGGATGAAGGAAATACCGATAATGACGGCGTGAGCGGGTAACTGTTGTGGAGGTGGGGTTGGTGGTAGTACTTGTGGCGATCGTCGTCTTCAGGCACAGCAGGGCGCGCTGGGGCCGGGACCACGATCTGGTCATGTTCGGGTTGGGGGTGGTCAATTGAGTTTTTGAGCGGGTGGTGTTTCGATGGCTGCAGTTTATGCGTGGTGGAGGTGGTGGTGGTGTGGAGTTGCTGGAGGTACAGCAGCGACAGGCTGCGGGACCTGTTTCCAGGATGGGCTTGAAGATGGGTCTTCAGTTGGTGGTGCATCCTGTTGTCCCTACAAAGAGCATTATTCAGGCCGACGGGTGGCAAAAAACTGGGTGTTTTGGTGTTGGGTTAACGGTTATGTATATGGGTAACCTATGGTTAAAATTTTTTTTTCGGTAAATGTCGCGATGTCTCGCAGCGTAGAGTAATCACAAGACAACAATAGAGACACCCAAGGGACAGGACTTTGGTTGCTGGTGCCTGAAAGAAAAGTCCCTACAATGGATGGAGGTTAGATCATATGAAAGAGCAGGAAACGGGCTTGGCGATTGGAACGGGGGTACGCAAACGGCAACAGGAACGGGGAAACGCAAATACCAAATCACCAATGGCACAACACTTTGCATTCTCCACTCGGTAACAGTTGGCCCACCACTGCCGCCTTGATTTGGCAACTCGTTGGCGCAAACATGTGCAACTCCCACAGTGCGCGCGCTGGCGGTACGACGTGGCGGCAGCGGCGGCGGCGACGGCGGCGGCGCGTCGCGGAAACATTTTTTTTCGTCGCCCTAACGCCGTCGCCGCGCGACAACGACAACACAACGAGGGCCGAGGGTCGTGGGCGGACCCAGGCGGCGGAAAAAACCAACGACACGACAACGGGGACGCTGGGTGCAGTCCGCAACGCCGGCACAAAAATGCCAACTTCAACAAATACACAAAATAGATCATAGCACAAAACTGAACTCCACTATCAGTACCGTGGAGAATACGCAGCAGCTTTCGTGGAGACAAGGTTGTAGCGAGTTTTTGCCGTAGATCCCCGAGCCCACCACCACTTTGAACGCCGACGACCCCTACGACCCCTACGCGCCGGCCCCCAGCACCCGCGGTAAACAACCAGTCATGATGACCATATCGAACGACGAGCCCATCACCGACGAGGATGCGGCCGCTGCCGTTGCGGCTGCCAATTCGGTGGTTGCCAACATCTCGCAGCTCAAAGATGACGAGGCCCAGCAGCTCCACCAGCAGTACGTGCAGCACCAGCAGCAGTTCCAGCACCCCCACCACCAATCACATCTTTCCCATTTACAGCAGCAACAGGTCCAGAACGCCCAGCAGCAACATCCACAGCGCCAGCAGGTGTTGCACGGCTCGTCGGCCCAGGTACAGAGCCCCCAGGCCGGCCAATTGCACCAGCAGCAGCTTCATCACCAGCACCAGCAGCAGCAGCACCAGCAACAACAACAGCAGCAGCAGCAACAGCAGCACCAACCGCCGCTACACCACCTGCAGCACCAGCAGCTTCAGCACCACCTTGCCCAGCTAGCACACGAACAGCTGCATGGCCACTCGCAGCACGACCAGGACCATCTCAGTGCCCAGATCACCCAGCAGTTGGCCCAACAACACTTCCACCAGCAGCAACAGAGACAGCAGCACCAGCACCAGCACCAGCACCAGCCGCAGCACCTCCACCAGCACCAGCAGTCGCGCCATCTCCACCAGCAGCTTCCTGGCCAGCAGACGTCGGCACAACTGCTCCCCCACCAGCTCACGCACCCCCACCACTTGGAGATGCTTGCCCAGGCCAACGAAAACGAGTTGCTCGAGTCGGCCAACAGGAAGGTGGCCCCCCGGTCGAGCGACTTGTTCCGGGTCGGCCCTGGGTTCAGCGAGACCAGACACCACCAGGACATATACTGCAAGCGCAACGACTTGGACGTCAACCCGGTATTGGAAGCACGGATCGACCGGGGCTTCGAGGTTGGCGAAAACGGAACCTGGATCGGATACAAGCGCAACTACTTTACGTTGGTGGCCTCTTTCTCGTTGGAAAACTTTGATTTCGACCGGTTCATTTCCAACAAGTTCTATACGTTTGAAAAGGCGTCGCTGAACAACGGCGAATTGGTGGGCGAGAACAAGGTCGAGATCAGCTACTTTGCCATCCGGCTCGTGGCCAAGTCTTCCGACGACGAAGGGTCCATCAGCTTGGTCCAGCACACCGCCAAGCGAGACAAGGGCCCGCAGTTCCCGCCTCCCATCTATCCTGCGGTTCCCGGAGACTTACCGGACCACGAAACGGTGAAGGCTTCGTGCAACAAGAGAAACGGCAGCAAGATCGAGAACATGAACAAGGTGTTTTACTTTGACCGTGGCGAGTACTACCACGAGACCAACCTCGACACGTTGAAAGACGAGCTGATTCTCAAGAACTATCCCAGCGACTCGATCGCGCGTGTAGCGCGGTTCGAACGGATCCAGTTTACGTCGTCCATCCGGATCAAGTCGTCCTCGGCCAACTCACGCTACTTTACTCTCCATGTCGAGTTGTTGGGGATAATCGAGGACGAAGACTTGCAGATCCAGCCGATCTTGTTGAGTTCGATCGAGACGCCGCCGCTCGTTATCCGTGGCCGTTCGCCGTCCAACTACCACAAGGAGAGAACCTCGGGGTACCGGGGCCATCTCACCCACTAGCGTCTTTTGATGTACTTAGAATGAATGTTTAAAACAAGCTATACAGCGCAATAAAGACTTTAAGAGAAGGAAACAGAAACTGGAGAGAGGTGTCGTACTTTGTAAATTGTTGAGAGCCTTGAGAATCTCGTTGATACAACGTTACCGGTTGGTGTTGGACCTTGTAATTTGCCCGTAATTTGCGTAATTGGCTCGTAATGGCTCGTCGTAATTGGTTAGGTGTTGTGAGTAATGGGCCGAGCGTGATTCGTGGCGGTCCTGGTGTTTTGGTTGGTAGTTTTGAATTTGGGAAGATCTCCACGTGACCAACGGTTTCGAAAATTCCCAAACCAGCGAGCGGCCATCAATACAACAGTTGTGTCGAGATAGTTTTCGGATTATAGCATGGCCAAGGAAGCGAACAGCACAGCGTCGACGCTCAAGGCCGTGTTTTACGACACAGAGAAGGTGGAGCCGTTGGCCAACTGCAACGACCAGCTGACGCCGCTCGAGCACGTCCGTGTCATCGACAAGCAGTCGCTCGAGTACGTGCTACGCTCGGGCATGGCGGGCGGGTTGGCGGGGCTGGCGGCCAAAACGTTGATCGCGCCGCTCGACAGGATCAAGATCTTGTTCCAGACCTCCAACCCCGAGTTTCTCCAGTTTCGCGGCACCTTCCTGGGGCTCTTTCGGGCATCGCGCCAGATCTGGGTGTCCGACGGCGTGTGGGGGTTGTTCCAGGGCCACTCGGTGACGCTCTTGCGGATCTTTCCCTATGCTGCCATCAAGTTTGTGGCCTACGAACAGATCCGGACCATGTTGATTCCCACCGACGACCACGAGACCGCGGTGCGCCGGTTTCTCGCCGGCCTGCTCTCGGGGCTCCTGCTGGTGTTCTTGACGTACCCGCTCGACTTGGTGCGGGTGCGGATGGCGTTCGAGACCCGCAACTTGGCCCACATGGCCAGCCACCCGGGCCACGACCAGTTCATGGCCCACCACCGCGGCCGGCTTCCCGCCACCATCGCCCAGATCTTCCACGAGAAACCGCCGCATCGCCTGGCCGACCCGCGCTGGCTCCAGTTTTCGCGCGCGGCCTTGCCGCCGCTGGTGGTGTCGGTGTCGAATTTTTACCGCGGGTTCGCGCCCACCATCATGGGCATGATTCCCTACGCCGGCGTGTCGTTCTACACCCACGACTTGATCCACGATATCTTCCGGTCCAAGCCGTTGGCAAAGTACACCGTGCGGCAAACCCCACCAGCTACACACTCCGCCACCGCCGCCAACTCCACGCCCACCACCCCCGTCGTCAAAAACAAGCACCAGATCAACTCGCGCGACGCGCGCGTGCCCCTCAAGGCATATGCCCAGCTCATCGCCGGCGGATTGGCGGGCATGTGTTCGCAGACCGCCGCTTATCCGTTCGAGGTGATCCGGCGACGGATGCAGGTCGGCGGGGCCGTGGGCCAGGGCCAGTTCCTCTCGTTCAAGGCCACCGCCGTGTTGATCTTTCGCGAAAGCGGCGTCCGCGGGTTCTTTGTCGGGTTGAGCATCGGATACATGAAGGTCATTCCCATGGTGGCGTGTTCGTTCTACGTCTACGAACGCACCAAGTTGATGCTCGGCATCTAGATATGATAATTTATTGCATAGACTTTGTACATATATGATTAGACAACTGGATATTGTTTTTAAAAGAACCAGCTGAACCACCGCTTGCGCCCGTTGGGCCGCGTCCCGAACTTGGCACTCAGCGCCGTCAAGTCCTTGATCTGCTCCGACGCAAGCGCCGCCGTCTGCGCCAACTTGTCGGTACCGATCTTGAACCCCCACCGTCTCAACACCGCCACCACGCCGGGAGTAATGGCAGCACATACGGGCACCCGGATAAAGATCAACGACTTGTGTATCCCGTACGCAAGCGCAAACTCGGTCCACGAAAACTGGGCCAACACATAGCTCACGATCCCCGATGACGAGTCGGCCTCGACGGCGCCCTCGTTCTCGATATCCTCCTCGATCTTGTTGATCTGCTGGCGCTTGAGCAACTCGTCGTCGGAAACACCGTACCCAAACAGCTGCTTGGCGCGGTTCTCGTAGTACTCAATCTTTTCCTTGCCCATCGAGTGCACCAACACATAACACAACGGCAAGTCGATGGCCGACAACGCCAAGTACACTCCCAACGCCAGGTAGCCGTACTCTTTCATCAACGCCTTGAGGCCGGTGGGGGGCTTTGCGCCCGCCTGGCCCGACTGGAAACGCACAAACGGCACGCGGAAGGCCCGCAATGGCCGCACCCGGCTCCCGAGTCCGACGGAGCCCACAAAGCTTTTCCAGGTTCTAAACATGTTTGCCGTTGAGAAGAAAGTGTGATGTATTTACCGTGGGTTGAGTACAGGATTTTCGCACTCGGGTTATCTACAAAATCTACCACGGGAAAATCCTTGGATCTGGAAGAGAAGGTTCCACAAGATTCCCAACAGATAATCTACACACGTATAATGATATTGAGTAGTGGGGGATATCCAATACAATTTGGCAAGGAATACGGTGTGGTGTTATTTTTTTTTTTTTGACTTTGTTCAAATTTTACAATTTTGGAATTGCAACCGTTGCTTGTACTGTTCCCAGTGAGATTGATTCCGTTAGAACAAGTTAGAATCAATTATACGCACAGAAGATCCTTTTTATCATCAAAATACATGCTTTAACTGATTTTGGCTGTTCCAGCTATCCAACTACACCAACTACACTTATCGTATTGCTGCTGAACATATCAATGTCGGAATTATGCCCGCCCCACAGCCAGTTCTGCTGTCTACAGAACAACCATCATAAATGACTTCTTGATGGAAGTCCATTATATTCCAGGATAAAATTGAGAATCCAAGACAATAAATTTGGAGTTCCAGGATAACAATATGGGAGATCGCTGGAATGAAGACCATTGCAAGTAATTACAGATAAGCTGCTTAATTTCCATTTCAATCAGGATTTCCAATTCACAAGGCGCTTTGGACTTTACAATGACAGTTCTGATTGGTCCACCTCTCCAATACCAGTTCAGATAAGATAATTAGGCGGAATTCTGCAGGGCAGTTGATAACTCGTATCACGCACCCAAAGTAATTTCCCGGACCGACATCTCGGACACCGACTGTAACTGCCATTACACCAGCAATAGGTACGACTATCAACCAGAATAATCGTCAATAAGACGTATATCAACATCTATGAACATAAATACGTAACAAACATGACTCCAATGAGCTCGGCAACTGTACCCGTTACGTTTGTGTTGTCGGACCGGGACCCCAGCTGCAAAAGCCGGCCGTATGCAGTCCAGTTCCAATATAGATATAAAAGTGCCACATCCGTTCAGGGAGTTCCACCGACAACACCACACTTATTAACGGACAATGGGCTTCACTACAGACACCCTCACCTATAAGGCATACACCTACAAGAACAACAAGGATCCCATTGGCATCACTGAGCAGAAAATCCAGCTTGTCAAGCAGACAGACGGCTCGTACAATGTTGCAGCCAACCACGTCTTGGTCAAGGTCCATGCTGCTGCGTTGAACCCCGTCGATTTGCTTCTCCGTGCGTTTGCAATTGTTCCCTTTATGACCAGAGACCAAGGGATTGGCCGTGACTACTCGGGAACCGTCGTGGCCATCGGTAATGGAGCCCGCACCACCTTGAAGGTCGGCGACAAGGTCTCGGGCCATTACACCCATGCGTTTGGTAAGGGAACGGTGGCCGAGTATGTTCTTTACGATCCCACAGCCGACAGAAATGTAATTGCGGCACCCAAAAACCTTTCATTCACCGAAGCCGCTTCGTGGCCCTTGGTGTTTGGTACTTCGCTCTTGCTCACTACGGGAGTTGACATCAAGGATAAAAAGGTTTTGGTATTTGGGGGTGCCACTTCTGTCGGCAGATTCGTGACTTCTTTGGCCAAACACTACGGTGCTACGGAAGTAGTCACCACAAACTCCGCCAGAAGCAATGCCATTGTCACCGAGTTGGGTGCTACCTCGACCATCGACTATACCCAACACAAGAGTATCATCAATCCAGTTTTGGAGTCGGTGAAGGATTCGGGCAAGTTTGATTTTGTGTTTGACTGTGTTGGAAACGGCGATATCTTGAAACATACACATGATGTCCTCAACAAGGGAGCTTATTATCGTACAATTGTCGGCGATTCTCAAAACCAGTACAAGGATATCAGCGTGTGGAAGTTCTTGTGGAAGAACACATCCTCGTTTACCAGGAAAGTCAAGAATGCGTTGGGTCTAATCCATTACCACTATGAACAGCTCATTCTTTCCAACAGCTTTGACTTCATCGAGGAGGGCAAGAAACTTATCGAAGACGGAACCGTCAAGGTCTACGTCGACAGCGTTTACCCGTTTTCCGATTTCTCTCAAGCTCTCGAAAGGTTGGAGTCTGGTAGGGCTGCTGGCAAAGTCGTGATCCAGGTCGAAGATAAATCGACGGTTGCAAGTTCAGGGTCAAGTTTATAGCTGCAAAAAGTCGACATACACAATAATGACACAGCGAGTCAATAAAGTATGCTAGATGTTGATTCGTCTTCTAATCTTATTCAACAAGTCTCTTTAATATGTATTTATTTTCAAACTTTCCTAAACCGGGTGGTGAATTTTGCAGCAATTAAATATTTATTCATATAAAAAGCTTAAATTCTATGCGAATCCTTGAAACGTTACATATCATGAATGCCACTATCCATTTTAATATTGTTTAAAGCAGTTTATCTAAACTGAGAGTAGTACCTGTCGTCAGCAAAACGGGCCTCAACCCGGTCGATGACTTCCTGGGGATATACGTCTTCGGGAGCAGCACCGCCCTTCAACACCTTTTCCTCGTGGTCACGCTGCTCTTGCTTGGTCATAACAACGATGTTCTGGGTCAGGAGTTCCTGGTCCCCACGCCATCTCGACAACGTGAGACGGGTTGAGTAGTTCGAGATCGGCGACTTGCCGCGGTACATCTCTTCCAAGATATAGTTGACGTCCGCGAGTGCAATGGGCACACGCTGGTCGGTCTCGCCTATCCGGGACTGTTGTCCTGCCAAGCTCTGGAAGATGTCGTCGTAGATCTTGTACCGGTTCTTGCCCTCGATGGGCTCCACGGGATATCCCGACACCAGGGTGAGGAGGTAGGTGGCGATGGTAAGACCAAACATCCCGGGAACCGTGCCCAACACCGGCAAGATGCGGACACGGAACCGGTTCAACGCGGCCAACTGGTCCACCAGCCCCTTGGCCACCTCTTCCTCGGCAAGCGGCAACAACTTGGCCTTGCGAGGGTCGGGTTTCTCGGCCGAGAACGCCACGGGAATGTTACCGATGATCCCACGCTTCTTCAACCGGATACGGACCGATCTCGAGAGCGGATCTTCCTCTGTCTTGGAGATATCGCTGATATTCATTCGGGTGGGGTCCGACTTGCACGCAGCACCACCCGACGAGATCACGGGAAGGCCGTTGGTGTGGCAAAACGTCAACAAGTCGACCTTGGTGTCGATGTTATCGATACAGTCGACCACGTACGTGGGGTCGAACCCGTCGCCGTAGATCAACTCGTGGGCGCTTTCGATGTTCCAGAGCTTGTTCTGGACATCCACCTGGATCCAGGGCGCAATCTGCAACAAGTGGTTGCGCAAACACTCGACCTTGGCGATGCCGACATCCTTCAACGTTGCCACGGCGTGGCGGTTCAATGAGCTGAGCGAGACCTGGTCGAAATCAATGATACGGAGGTGTTCGACCCCGGACCGGGCCAACATCAATGCCACCCACGAACCAACGCCACCCACACCCACCACCACCACACGCTGCTTGCGGACCTTGTCGAAGCCTTCGGGGGTCAAGAATGCGATGTTTCTCGCCATTTGTTCTTCAATCAACTCTTCCGGGTAGTTCTGCACCGTTTCGGCCCGCAGTTGCGGCACCGTAACCGTCTTCTTCTGGCTGTAGCCATGATACAACTCCACAAGACCCGCAGTCACCACCGCGGTCGCCAAGATGGCCGGCCAAAGTCCCTTTCCTGACATGATGTGTTGCAATATATTAAAATTTTCAGCTTGTATACAGGTGGGTGCAAAAAAGTAGTGCCATCACTTTGGTAAACTATTAGGTCAATATTACGTTGGTCATCAAGTGTCGGTTTTATCGTATATTATATGGAAGTAGAACTAATAGAAAAGAAGATAGGAAAGAAGAACTAAACAAAAAAGCACTGCTGCTTACAACTTGGGGGCGGACTTTCTGCCAACCGTACACTTGATCAACCCGTTGGGGTCAGAGGCAGGGTAGAACAAGTCGTCGTTGGAGTTGATGCCCTTCCACTCCAAGTTGAAGAGGATGTAGTGCTTGTTTGGCAACTCGTAGGTGACGGTAGCGAGTTCCGGCACCGTGGCCAAGATCTTCTCCGACATGTTGTACATGGTGGCCTGGACCGAAGCGGAGTTTTCCAACGCAAACAACTCCAACGTGACGCCTCTGGCCGAAGTGTATGCAAAGTCAAACAAGCCCTTGTCGGCGTAGGCAAACACCGACTCGAAGCTCGACAACGCACGGGGGTCGTACGTCCACGAAGCAAACACATCGGTCGACAACACTCTGTCGGTGGTCGGCTTCAAGGTGGTGTAGTCACACACGTTGTAGCCATAGAACATCGAGCCGGTCGACTTCAACACCGTCAAGTCTTTGATGGACGACGTGATCGATAACTTGTTGCCGGCCTTGGTGTATGTCAAGAACGTTCTTCTGGTTTCGGGCCCTTCGTGCTTGAACGAATGGTCGTGGTACTTGCCGTCACTCAACTTGTACTTGGACCACTTGCTCTGGACAATCGACACCTCGATGCCGCTAACATGGCTGTACTTGGACGTGAAATGCTGGGCCAAGTGCGCAGCAAACCGTTCGATGGGCCACACGTCGGTGGTCTTGGCCTCAACCAAGATGGTGTTCTTGACGGTGTCGGTAGGAACAATCGACGAGTTGTCGGCATGGGTGTACGAGCGGTCGAACGCGCCCTTCAACAACACCTGGACGTTGGCTTCCAACACTTCTTGTTCTTTGGGGTTGTTGGGGTTCTTCTTGACCTTCAAGAACTTGACGTTGGCTTTACCGTATGAGGAGGCGACTATGGTAGACATGGTATTAGGATAGTTGTGTTGTGGGATGGAGGGGTTGTTGGTGAATTACGCAATTGTTGCTTCCCGGGCGTATCTTTTATACGATTTGCGAAATTCCTTATCAGCTCGGGATATCCCGACACGCGGAACGCGCCGCCGGAGATCCGCGAAAAAACCGGGGTTCATCCCTACAAACACAGACCCCGATGCTTTGCTTCGCTTGTACTAGCGTATCACGCCATATTATCGCCCGATATTACTAGGGAAAACTCATTAATTAAATATCGTAGCTACTTGGTGTCGTCGGTATCTTCCGGCTCGGCAAAGCGTAAGCTCTTTCTCTTGGTGGCCTTGGTGTCGTCACGACCCAGGACCCTCGTTTCAGCGATGTCCTCGAGTCGGTCTTCGTTGGCTTCTTCTTGCGCTGCTACGGGAGCAGAAACAGCAGCATTAGCAGCAGTGTTAGCATTGGCATTGGCATTGAACACCAACTCGGCCGTCCGGATCCATCTTCTTCTCCGGGTGTACTTGGAGAACGTATCCTCGGTGGCAGGCTTCTTCCAGGTGTTGTCGTAGTAGATGTATCCCTCGTCG
This sequence comes from Teunomyces kruisii, assembly GCA_003706535.2. Lineage (NCBI taxonomy): Eukaryota > Fungi > Ascomycota > Pichiomycetes > Serinales > Debaryomycetaceae > Teunomyces > Teunomyces kruisii. The sequence continues at coordinate 233,893 of PPLR02000013.1, forward strand.
GACGAAGGGTTGGCGGTGGTCTTGGAGCGCTTGTTGTTGGGCAACGTGATGGCACCGTCGTTGGTGAGGTCGAGGCGCCATGCCTTGTCGACCCAACGCCACGAAGCGCCGTTGATCTTGCTGGAGCTTTCCAACGGGTTGTCGAAGTTGGCGTCGCCGGTGTTGGGGAGCTTGAATGCGTCGATCGACAGCGATTCGTTCAAGAACTCGTCGGTCCACGGCGTTCTTTCGTACGACAAGAGGTTCAGGGTCCATCCGATGGCCAACCAGCGTCTCTGATTCTCGTAGATGACATAGGTGAATCTGACGGGCTTGTTGGAGGTCTTGGAGTCAAACACGGCGTTCTTCTGGACCTTGGCAAACGCAGCTGCAAACAACGAGTGGTTCTTGGCCTGGGAGAAGTCGAGACCCGTGAGGTAGAAGCAGAGCAAGCGGGCCAACTTGATTTTCCAGATCATCTTGCGGGTGATGCGGGCGTACGCCGAGTGGTAGGTGAAGAGGTACAAGCCGGTGATGAGCAAGATGTAGCGTGGTCTGATGACGAGAAACGTTACGATCAAGTAGATCGGGGTGAGAAAGAGCGTGGTGAAGAGCAAGCGCTTGATATCGTACGCCGAGAGCGAGAGCGACGTGATTGGATTTAACAACATGTCTGCCTTAATACATGTAGCAGTCAATGCCTGCACGACTTCATCCAAGGTGGGGTGCAAGTTGGTTTCTTGCACGATTTTGTTGTTGGCGACGGCGTACAACGTGATGACGCCGACGATGATAATGTGGCCGAACCAGACCACGAGGTTCTCAAAGTAGAGCACCGCCAACGCAAACACGCTGAGCACAATGATGTTGATCCAGTAATCGTCATTGGTCCAAGTGGCGATCGACAAGAGCTTGTTGACGATCAAAAGATAGGGATATGCCTTGATCAACGCCTTCGACACGGTGGGCGGCGTGGCCGAAAGAAGCGGCGAGGTCTGCGGCTTGGTCTCGGTTCCAGGAACCTCAATGGGCCGAGAAAACTTGGCCCTCAACTCACCGGTGTCTTCGTCGGCCTCGTGGTCGTGGTCGTCGATGGTGGTGTCGGGGTCGTCTCGTGTGGTGACGCCGGCGGTGATGGTTGCGGGTGCGGGCCGAACGCCGTCGTTTTCCGCCCACAGCTCGGCGCCGACATCAGCGTCTGTGCCTGCGGAACCCGCGGCGATGGGATCGTGCTCCGGATCTGTAGACATTTGTTAGATAAACTCACGGGAACTCCAGTGGTATGGCGGTTTGGGCGACGAAACATGGTGGTAGTAGGGCGCGGCGCCTGCACATGGGCCCACCGCTACGTTGCGGCGCGCGCCCACTGTCACATTCATCTGGGGAAACCGCGGCGAGCGGATACGAGGACGACCAACCGCGATGGATTTCTCGAGTGTTTTGAGCGAGGAGATCAGCAGGAAGAAGAGCGAGGGCCGCAAGGTGCGGAGAGTGGACCGCCGGCGGGCTGGCGATGGGCGGCGGGACGTGGTGGATCCAGAAGCACCGCCAGAAACGCCGGGCTCCGATGAGACGACTGCGAAACATCGCTCCAGCAGCACCACCACCACAACCAAAGATTCACCGCTGGCAGTGACCACCCTTGTGGATTCTATCCCCGAATCACGCCTCAACAACAAGCTTGCCGAGTTCAACGAGCTCGACAACGAACCGCACCTCTCCAAGCTCGAAAAGTTCACCAAGCTCCAGGTCCTCTTGGCCAGCGAGTCCAAGAAACACCAGTACCGGGCCCAAATCGAGAAGGAGGCGCCGTTGTACAAGGATCCGGCGCTCCAGACGGTGGCCTTGTCCAGCATCACCGATATAACCACCCACAAGGAGACGTTGTACCTCCAGATCCGCGTTGTTCTCAAGGAGATCATCCGCCAGTGGGAACTCGAGGTCGGCGATGCTGACGACGAGACGCTTCTTACCGAAACCAAACGCGATTTGGTGGTCCTTCTCTACAAATTACGGGCCCACAAACTCACAGACGACATGCTCACGTCGCTCGCCACCATCGTCTACTATCTCCAGCACCACGACTACCGCCACGCCAACGAGAGCTACATGAAGCTCAGCATCGGCAACGTCGCGTGGCCCATTGGGATCCGCGATGTCGGGATCCATGCCCGGGAGGCACTCCTGAAGATCACCGGCGAGTCCAATACCGCCAACATCATGCTAGACGACCGTACGAGACGCTGGATCACCAGTGTCAAGCGTCTAGTTACCTGGAGTGAGCATCAGCATGTCCAGTAGATTAGTGCGACACGTGCCCAGCAGGGCACCAACCCTAAGACCCCCCCTTGCATCGGACACTTTTTTCCTGCACACGTCCCAGCCACCAAATTCTCAAATTTTTCATTGACCAAAAACTACAACTAAATTTCTGCTACTTTCTCACACCAACCACTAAACCTATACATAATAAAGATGGCTCGTGAAATCAAAGACATTAAGGAATTCGTCGAATTGGCTAGAAGATCCGACATCAAGTCCGCTGTTGTCAAGGTCAACAACAAGGTCAACGCTAACGGTAAGAAGTTCAAGCAAACCAAGTTCAAGGTCAGAGGTTCCAGATACCAATACACCTTGGTCGTCAACGACGCTTCCAAGGCCAAGAAGTTGCAACAATCCTTGCCACCAACCTTGACCATCAAGAACTTGTAAGTCACTGGGGGTATGATTAATCTTTTGTATATTTAATATATGATAAGAGTCTCATGGGCATCTTATGAAAGGAATCCTTTATTCAAAGCTAATATAAACTATATGTAAAGATAATGGATAGAGAATGGAAGGGAAATCAAAGATATAAACAACCGAAACTAGACGATGTCCTCCATATCTTCGTCCTCATCTTCGTCGGCATCGCTGTCTTTATCATCGGCAGCATTCAACCCCAACTTGGCTGCTCTCTCGGCATCTCTCAACCTTCTGTACTCGGGCTTCAAGTTATACTTGGATGTGTAGGGCCCCTTCTTGATCAAGTTGGCAATTGACTCGAGCGATTCCTTCAAGTACGATTCGGGCTGTCTCGTTCTTTCCTTCAACCCCTTCATCGACCAGTACTCGTATTCTTCAAAAAGCCTAAACAACAAGTCCAATAAGTCCTTCTGTGGCATTCTGATGGCACGTCCATCGGTGTTCTTGCGGGTATTGGTCGACTTCAAGAACACAGACGTATTGTTCCCCTTGATCGATGGCCCCGCATTTGACTGGATCACCCCCGGAATCTCGTTCAAGAGCGTCACCTTCGGCCGTGGCGGGCCCTTGGTAATGTTCTGTCTCTTCATCAACATCTGGTTGTATCGCGAGTCACTCTTGGCAGGTATTATCTGGCAGTCGTGGCAGATCTTGCCCATCAATGCGGTTTTCTTGGGGATCGTCTTGACAAACGGAATGAATTTCTTGACTGGCTGCCCATTGTCACCATCCTTCTGCACCCGGAAGAACTTGTACGGCCTGCGGGGCTGTTCGGGTGGAGCAAACTTGTCTTTCTGGTCGACAATCGATTTTAACTCGGGCTGGTCGGGCATGTTGGCGATCTCGGTCAATTCTTGCTTGAACTTCTTTAAATTCTCTTCACTAAACACGTACGAGTTACGTACCTGTGTGTTGAGCATGGATATGTCGTATTCTTGCGGGATGTCTTGTTGTGGTGGCGGTTGATGCTGTCCTGGCTGCTGTTGTTGCTGTTGCGGCGAGTCGAGCACCAACTTGACCTGGAGCTTGCCGCCGCCGGTATTCTTTTTGATCTTGACGGTGGCCAACTGCTTCCCGTTCAAGTTCTCGGGATTGTTCCACCTCTCAGCCAAGTAACGGGGCAACTTGACGAGCCATATCTTCTGTTGGCCGCGACTGAGGTTCATGTCCAACGACTCGTTTTCCTCCAAGTAGTCCTCGGGATCAGACAAGATCGAGTGGTCGGGGTCTTCCGGGTCCCGCTTTGGTTCCTCCTTGACATCGGCGCTGGGTTTGTCGACTTTCTTGGGGCTGGTCTTTATCGAACTCATGAGATGGGGCGGGAGTTGATTTCTCACTTTTTGAATTTTGGTTTAACAAAATATATATTCACCTTTAGAATCCAAATACACAAGCAACCACTCCCGAAATGAAACAATCCAACGTGCCAATGGTACTATACAAACCACATTACATGGCAGAAAGGTCGTGTGGATACTGCAACGGCAAAAAGGACGATCACTATGCGTTGCTGTCGATGAAGGGCGACAAGACTCCATCGCGCCTGGTTGCCATCGGCACCTCTGTTGAACAGATGTCGTGTGGCCAGTACGACGAGCTTATAAACCAGGGATTCAGGCGGTCCGGAACGTTTCTCTACCGGCCCGACCTTTTGCGGACGTGTTGCCGTCTCTACACCATCAGGACAAGCCACCAGCAGTTGAAAATCAACAAGCAACACCGTAAAGTCATCAACAGATTCATCAGGGAAATTTTCCCGGAAGAAGACGTCACCAAGCACTCGACACACAAACAGTTCCAGTTGACGTCCCTTCTTGACGCCCACCAAAAATCAACCCGGTTCCACACGCGCTACGAGCCGTCCAAGTTCTCGAAGGAAAAGTACCAATTGTACAAAAAGTACCAGATCAGCGTCCACAACGACAAGCCCCACGAAGTTTCTGAACAGCTGTTCAAACGGTTCTTGTGTGACACGCCATTTCCCGAGAAAGAAGTCAATGGGTTCCCCAATGAATGGAACAAGTTGAACGACTGGATCGCCAATTGGAAAGGAGAACCGACAAATAATATCCAGCACATAGGTCCGGTACACGAGTGCTACTATTTGGACAATAAGCTTATAGCCATCTCGATGATGGACTTCTTGCCGACGGGAGTCTCCTCCATATACTTTATTTGGGACCCCGATTACGCCCACTTATCCCTAGGGACATTGTCGGGCCTCCGGGAGATCTTGATGTGCCAGCAACTAAACTTGGGATACTACTACTTGGGCTACTACATTGACGACTGTGAAAAGATGAGGTATAAGGCAAAGTTCGGCGGCGAATTATTGGATTTGTGCAACGAAGTATACGTGCCGCTCGAAAAAGTCCAACCGTACATCAAGGATGGCCGATTGTTTGTGCTTGGAGACGAAGACGATACAGGCGAGGGTGAAATGGAACAGACAGGCCACCCCGTAGGGTTTGAGGACTCTCGATTCTCCGAGACAGCTTACAACAATGTAGCCGAACAAATCTATGCAAGCAAGCAAGTTGTTGGCATTGCCGAGGCCTCTTACAAGGTTCTCCAGGAAAAGTACGGAGTCAGTGATGGCAAGGATGTTGCACAAGAATCCAAAATGCCCCTTGTTGTGCCAGGACTTATTTCCATGGCGCAAATCCTCGATTGGTTTGAGGATGGACACTTGGACGACGAGTTCCCCGTGAGTATTTTCCACTTGATGACGAGCCACATGGATGAAACCACGTTTGGCGAATTGAGCAGCGAACTCAAGCTTACAGTGGTTTCGTACATACGACTCTTTGGTCTTACCAAGACGCTAGCTTCAATTATACTTGTTTGATATAGAAAGAGATGATAGAATGAGATACTAAAGGAGAGCACCTACAACTGCACCCAACACGGCGGCGAAACCAACCGCCTTGGCGCCCGAGCCGTTTTCACAGTCGGGATATTCGTACTTTCCAAAAGTGTCGTTGGAATAGTTGGCGGCATTCGTCTTGTTGGAGACGTTGGTGACGGGGAGCAAGTCGGTGAACGAGTCTTCCGGTTCCAATACTTCATGGCCGAGTGCTTCGTCCTCGTCGAAAACATAAGGCTCCTGGCGCTTTTGTAACGCCAGCGACTTCACCACCTCGTTGATGGTAAAGTTGTCGACTTCGTTCTGCAAGGTTTCCAATCTTTCCCGGGTAGGAAGAACAATGTTTGCACAGGCAAACTTGGTCAAGTTGGCAAAGTGGAACGTGATGGACTTTCCAACAATGTGGGACTTGGACTTCTTGTTCAACGACAAGTAGGGGTCAGTGTATTGTGTTTGGAAGCAGGTGGTGTTGATGAAGCCGTGCTTTCCCGACAAGTCGCCGACCTGGCAGAAGGCGTCGGCCTTTTGGGCGTCACAGTCGGGTGGTGCATGGTACGGATTGAAATGGAGACCAACGAGCTCACAGTTGCCGTCTTCCGGGACGGCGTTATCGTGGATGTGGTACTGGAAGGGCCCGCCCTCGCGGGGCAAACCGGTCATGTCGACGTTGACATCGACAAGGCCGCCCTCCTGGGCGCTAAAAATAATGTTTCCCCTGACAAACAGGTCGCCGCCGCCAGGAAAGTCGGCGTGGGCGAGGATGTTCTTGGGGTTCTTGTTGATTTTGGGGGCCTGGTCGGCGTGGACGCCGAGGGCCAAGGGCAAGAGCGCGAGTACGAGTTGGGTGTTGACCATTGGTGAAGGAAAGGAAAAGAAAAGGAGTATAGAACAGAAAGGAACTGGGAGTTTCGCAGCCAGCGCCTTTTATAGTGTGTATTTGTGGTTTGTGATACTCTGGGTGCAAATGGGTGCAAAAAAAAAGGGCGCGCCGCCGTTCCCGATTGGGAAAATGTGTTGCTGCCGCGACAAAACCGACACTTGGGTGGTTCGACAATAAACGAGCCAAACGACGACAGCACGAATTAAGTATACGCGGGCCGAAGCGTGACAGCAATTATCAGGTGAGATCCGGAAGTTGCTGTAGATATACTATAAAATTGAGCTTTAGTGTTGGCAGAATCATTAACAGCATCAACACTCATTGGACATGGTTGAGAATGGTCGTAGCGAGGAATTACCGACAAATGGGATTCCCCAACAACTCGGTCACTAGAACCCACCGCCATGAGTCACCGCCGCGGGTCACTAGCGCCCACCACCGCCCGCCCAGCCACCGCCAGCCGTCGCTAAAAAACGAATGATCCCCCACCCCACCGCCAGTCGCGGCCCGACGTCACACGACTGCGTCATTGCTTTTTTCGCATGGGGTAAATTCCCCACAATATAAAAGGGTGCGAGTCGTCGCCGAAATCTGGAGAAGTCCCATCCGCAACCACTAGCTGCACCCACCCACCAAACTCACTAACAAACATGACAAGAACAAACAAATGGACCGTCCACGAAAAGAAATGCCAACCCAAGTGGTTCACCCACAACGGCCACCCCAACCAGGACCCTACCAAGGTCAAGAAGGCCGGCGCCGGAAACCACAACTGGGGCAAGCCTGGCGACGAGATCGACGACGAGGACTACAACTTCTTTGGCAAGTCCCAGAGAAGAAACTCCAACCACTCCGACAACGCCGAGAAGCTCCGCATGTTGGACGAGCAGTGTGACCTGAAGTGCGGCAACAACGCCTAGTGCACCTCTAGAGCTAGGCCCTTCCCCCCCGAATGCCGCTGAAAAATTCCAGTTGTCTCTCTACTACGATTCTATATGCTACGATACGATATAACGATGTACGAATAAACGATCCGTGACGATTCTATGTAGTGGTGCTTACTTGGATAGTTCGTTGGTGTAGGAACCTGCCTAGGCCAGGCGGCCCAATTCGGCCTGTCTCAACTTCAACTCGTGCTCGGACTTCCAGCCCTTGCGCCGCTGTCTCTCCTCGTACGCCGCCTTGTTGCCGAGCACACGGTTGACAATGTACTCGGTGTTGATGTCGTCGTACTTGTGGGCGCCAATCTCGCGGAACAAGCCCGCCAACTTGGTGGCTTCGTACGGGTCAAAGTCGGCGATTGGCGTCGGGCCGTGGTACACGGCCTCGACTTTGCCGGGAAGCTTGGCCAAGAACGCCGACGTGGGTGTGAATGGCGCGCCCAACACCACGCCGTCGACGTAGCGGCACTGCAACACACACAACGACCGTTCCAACAAGTTCATGATGGGGTAGTTCAAGCCCTTGTACTTGTTGATGGTGGCGTCGTCGTGGATCCCCACCACCACAGCAGCGCCAGCCGCGTCGGCCCGGGCCCTGACCGACTTCAACGCCTCGATGTGCCCCGGGTGGAACAAGTCGAAGCCGCCGTCGACGTAGAAAATGGACGAAAAGTCGGTGGATTCCGCCGGGGCCACGACCTGGGTCAATTCCGGCTCGCCCTCAACGTACACCGCCGACCCCGGGTGCAAGCCCGTGGCGTCGGACGCGTACTTGGCGAACTTGTCGACGTTTTCGTCGGTAAACAACGCCGTGGCGTGGGCAATGGCCTGGTAGTGGTGGTTCTTGCTCATCAACAACATGCGGCCGACCAAGTCGGTGGTGGAGATGTTGGGGGTGCGCTTGACGACGACAAACATCCCGAGGTCCTTGACTTCCTGGTAGCAGTCCTCGCCGTTGGCGTCGGTGGTGATGTCGTCGCCGTGGACGACGTACTTGCAGCCGTACTGGGCCATGACACGCGGCTCGGTGACGTATGGCGCGCCGGCGACCGCCTGTGTCGACCACTTGCACGCATTGACCGCCGTCATGCGTTCGTCGAGCTTCATGACCACGGGGCCCTTGTTGTGCAAGATGTCGTCGTCGGTGTGGACGCCCACGTAGAGCTCGCGGCCCAACTGGCGGGCCTGGAGCATGGCGCCGGCGTGGCCGTGGTGGGCAAAGTCGAAGCAGCCGTCGATCCAGATCTTGCACTGTTCTATTCCGTCGGGTCTTTCGTACATGTTGGTGGTAATGAGAAACGCCAGAAAACAGCGCCAGAAAACAAAAGATAAGAATGAAAAAAGAAGTGCAAGAGAGAAGTAAAAAAGAGAAGTTCAGAGAAGAAAGTTCAGAGAAGTAGAAGTGAAAAACAGAAGTAGAAGATAAGTAGAAGATAAGAAAGAGAAGAATTGATAATGTGGATACAAGAAAGGAGGAGAGATGTGAAATAGAGCGTCTTTTTAGATGAGTTCTAATTGTAGTTCATTCTATCGTTTTGTCATTTTGTCATTTTGTCATTTTATCATTTTATCGTTTTGTCATTTTGTCATTTTGTCATTTTTGTATATTTTGTACATTTTTGTCATTCTTTTGCATTCTTATGCATTTGTCACTTAACTCATTGCATGTAGCTCTCTACTGGTCCTCGCCAAAGTACGTTTCCTCAGGAAGATGTGTGCCCACGTAGGTGGGAACGGCGTTGGCGGCGCGCTGCTCGCCCAAGAACACGAGGTACTGGTACAACAAGCCGGCGTTGCGCGTCGAGCACCCGTGGAGCCAGCCGAACAACGTGCCGATAAACGGCGGAAACGTGATGAGCAAGTCGATGGCGATGTTGGACTGGAGCCGCGACGTCAACTTGTTGGGGAGCCGGACGTGTTTCTCGGCGGCGCTGATGAGCCGGGCGTGGACGACGTACATCATGAGCGGCCCGATCATGGGAAGACAAAACACTGCCAACGGAACGAGCCCGACGCCGCAGTCCATCCCCACGGCCATGCCGCCCATGAAACACTTGTCGTGGCGCCATGCCTTGCTCTGGACCCGTTTCCACACGCGCTGCTCGTCCTTGGTGTTGGTGGTGGGGAGGGTGAGGCGCCCGCCGGCGTCGTCCTCGTACGGATTGACCTGGTGGAAGTGTTCTTCGGCGTAGTTGTTGTAGTAGTCCAAGATCAAGTCATAGCCGGGGATGCTCTGGATCTGGTTCTGGAGCTGGGACATTGGTTGGTGGCTAAGCCATTTAACTCTAACTTTTGCTCGCTTTCCACACTCTAGAGACAAGACACAATATTCCGTACCAGTACTGAGTGAATTACGGTGGTTGTACTTCTGTGTCTTCTACTCCGTCTGTAGTTGCTCTAAGAGGGCACAGGCTGAGCTTGCTCAGATCTGTGTCCTGACTACTTACTTACTGTAGTGTATTCACGGTACTTATGTACTACAATATTTCTATGCCATTTGTATACTACTGTACCATTACTGCACTAATCTAGAAGTCTCTGCATTCTCCGTACTTCTATACACAGTAAAAACTCCTTACTCGTATTCAGTAGTCTGTACCTTTACTTGATCCTACTGCTATGACTCTGTCTAGCCGTTATTACCCTTGCTTCGACGTGGCCTGTTTATTATCATAGAGCCAACACTGACAAAACGGCAACTAAAAATAGTGCCATAGAAGGAACTGCCATTGATCCCAAACCGGCCAGCGCGGTAAACACTGGGACAACATTTGATGAAATTGAGCTTGTGGCTCTTTCGGTCTGGGTAGGCACGAAACCACCTTGATTGTTAAAACCTTGGTTGCTGACTTGGTTGGCAGCTTGGTTGGTAGCTTGATTGGTAACACCTTGGTTGGTAACAGGTGAGCTGGGATGAGCTTTAGTCTTGTCACCCTCCTCGCTAGGTGTAATTATCTGTCCTCCGTTCCCGTTCCCGTTCCCGTTTCCTTTGGCCCTACCGCCCTCGCACTTCTCACAAGGTTCTGTAACTGTAGCGGTTTTGATATCAGTATACGTCTTGGTATAATCGGTATTGGTGGGTTCAGGAATAGGATTGGGTGTAGAAACGCCGGTATCGCTGGAACGACCAGATGTGTAATCGCTGCTGTGAACACTGGAAGAACCGCTGGTAGAATTAGAATAGCTGGTAATAATGCTCGAGAGAGAGCTGGTGCGTTCGCTGGTACTATCACTGGTGTGTTCACTGTTGGAATCAGAACTGGAAGCCCTCGTTGTATTGCTTGTGTGATCACTAGAATAATCACTAGTAAGACTACTGGTAATATCACTGGTAAGACTATTGGTAATATCACTGGTAATATCGCTGGTGGGTTCACTGGTGGGTTCACTGGTAACGTCACTGGTTGTGTTCCAAATAGAAGATGTATCTAAGGAGGACGAGGAACTCAACGAACTAATCGTAATTGTTGAAAACGTCAGACTTGACGTGGGGTCTTCCGATGTTGGGAGGTTGATGATCATCGAAGCTGTTTCTCCAGGAACAGCAGTGACGGTGGTGATAGATGTTATCGAACCAGTCCACGTTTGAGTAGTGGTAACGGTTGGAATAGGAATCTGAACCTCAATGGTACGTGGATCACCATCAGGAAATGGCAAAGTGGTTGTTTTGGTGACGGAACCAGTATAAGTCACGGTGGTCACGAGTGCAAGGACACCTTCTGCTCGAGCAACAGAATTCATTGAAAAATGATCACAGCCGAATGCGTATTGCAGTGGTGGCAGACCAACACAACTGGCAATTATATTTATTGTGTATCTTTGATCTTCCTGCCAATTTTCAACCATAAAGGTTACGAATGGACGATATCCTCCTGTAATATATCCAAACCGATAATAAATCTGATCTGGCAGGCAAGTACCGACAACTACAGCTTGTCCCGATTCAGGAAGTTGCAAAATGTTCAAAGAGTCTGAAATCCCACCGAAATTACCATCACAAACGAACTTTGCATAAGTCTTGTCAGATCTCACAATTGCTTTAACTGTAACTTCAGCTGATGCATAGCCATAGGGACAATTACTAATTACGTTGTAATTTTCCCACCCACCAGGACTAGGTCTATAGTATCTTGTGCTCCCAAATATACTATAGAGCGGGTCAGTCCAGAAACGAATTGGCGGTGACGTGAGGACGTTGGTACCGTCACTAAATAAAACAGGTCGGGATCCACCTCGGTAAGTCTTGGCACAGCGAAGATCTTTTTCGGCAATAGCAAACCCTTCATTGAACACAATTGATAAGTCAAGTTTACCGAAAGCAACAATGCCAGAATCAACACTGTTTGAAACGGTACAGCTGATTACCGAGTCGGAACTCTGCGACAATCCGCTCAATAAGTCACAGCTCGCAACAGTAATGTTGTCAGCCACCAAGTCTATAGATGATGCGTTAGCAAGAAACCTATAGACACAAGGCAATGTCAAAGAAAACGTATCGCCAGGGTTTAATTCACGCCCGTCAATAGTCCAGTTTAGTGTAACTAGTGGGGGATTGATGATGGGTACTGGGTTGTGTGGGGTAAGATCCAAGGCAGTGAAGACACCCGAGACTGCTTTCCCGGTCACTAAGGAGGCAGCAAGCGCCAAACCAGAAGCCACTGCAACTAACATATCTTTAGATACAGATGGCCAACATCGTCCATATTCACGTCTATTTATCCATTTGGTGGAGTACCACGGCTTGGAACTTGGCAATTATCTCGTATCTGGATAATTAGGCCAATCACGAAACCAAATTTGCTCTAATGGCGGAACTGTGTGGTGATTGACGCCAAATACGAACGGTGGTGCAAAAAAAAATGCTTTGACCTGGGGAGGGTAATTCTATACGAACCCGGGTGTTTCTAGCGGTTCAGTCACTGGTGGTATCATTCGGTGACGACCACAGGCCATTCAACAAGTTGGTACAGCTGGTGGTGTTTCTTTTGGTGTTGGATGCATTTGTTTGGCGGCTTTTTCTACGATTTTGCAATGGGGTTTTTGGTGGAGATATGTACCGAACAGGACTATTTTCTGCGGTAGATCACCATATTCACTTAGTCTCTCTAAAGTCTGTAATATAGCTTGGCATACTCTAAACGGTTTATACAGACCAATGTAACGGACAATTGTAAATACCTGGAACGCCGATCGCTGACTATTCTGGATGACTGTACTGGATAATACTTTGCTACATTTCTGTACTACTCTGCACGATTTACAGTACTGTGACCTCACTACTGCCGTACTCTTAAAGTTGTACACGTCTGTGCTACTCATCTTGCAGTGACACTCTACCATGCTTGTACTGTGTAGACTGTACCCAGACCATGATTGGGATCCAGGTTGTATTATTTCTCTACTAGTGTGTTTCTGTACTGTTATTGCGTACTCTATAGTATACACTGTTCTTTCTATTTGTCATCCTGACTATCCTCGTCCAGTTACCGTCACATCACGGCTCTTTCGGCAAGTCGGCCTTCTTCACCGGCAACATGATGCCGCCGGTATCCTCGCCACACACAAAACAGCCCTTCTTGGCCTTGTAGCGGCCCAAGAAACACGCCTGGCAGAAGATATGGCCGCACCGCGTGCGGACGGGCGCGGTGTAGTGCTGCTTGCAGAGCACACACTTGAACGGCACGTCGTTGTTGTTGTGTTTGGGCTCCAACTTCCATTCGTGGGTCCGCGGCTTGGCCTTCAGCTCGCCCCGGACATGGAGAAACTTGCACGTATCGCCGTACCCGCAGTAGCCTGTCTGGAGGTAGTCTTTGCAGACGTCGGGCTGGAAGTCGGTGACGGTGGTGATGTTGATGTTGGCGGGAACGGGCTTTATCTTGTTTACTTTGTTCTGGGTCTGTATCTGTTTGTCTTCCTTGTCTTTGTCTTCTTTGTCTGTGTCTGTGTCTTGTGTCGGTAGCTCCCTCTCCTTCGCGGAGTCCCTCCCTTCAGTTATCTTGTCTCTCTGTTTGCCCCTCTGCACCACCTTCTCCGGTTTCGTCCTCTTCGCGTGTCCCTCACCATCACTGCCATCCTCTCCCGCACTCAACCGGCGCTTGTTGACCGTTTTGGCCACCCGCTTCTTGAACATATTACTAATTTGATCTCATCGAAAAATCACCGTGACTCTCAACACACCCAAAACGTTCTCCATCCTCCCGATGCTGTGGCGACGCCAATTGCTCGGGCTTTCCCGCCGCTACACCACCGCGCGGCCGCCGTCGTTCTTCGACCTCTTCCCCCAGAACTACCCCCACGGCGGCCCGCCCACCGACTCGTTCCACACCAACCCCAAGCTTCTCCGCCGCGAGTACCGCCACTTGCAGAGCACCCACCATCCCGACGTGGCGCCCACCGCGTCGTTGCTGGACCGCACCGGGGCCGGCGCCGTGCTGGCCGACATCAACCGTGCCTACACCACGCTCCGGAACCCGTACCTGCGCATCGCCCACTTTGTCGAGCTCCACCACCCGCGCCACCTCGACATCACCCACGACGACACCGCCAAGGCGTTGATCGCCCACTTCCAGACAAACTCGCCCGCACGCCTGCTCGAGTACAAGGACATGCTCATGGCGGTGATGGAGGCCCACGAGGTGTTGGAGATGGCGACACACGACGCCGAGTTGGACGACCTCGCCCGCGAGAACGACGCCCGCATCGCCGACAGCGAACACACGCTCGATGCCCTCATTGCGCCGTGGCCTCACGTCGACTGGGACGACATCACCATGGAGGCCATCCGGCTCAAGTACTGGGTCAACATCCAGAACGGCATCAAGGAGTGGGAGCCGGGCAAGCAGGTCCACTTGACGCATTAGGTAGGTCTACAGACTAGCATGATACATGACTTTCATTACTCTACAGAACAGAGCGGAGCGTGCTCAGCTCTGTACTCACTGTACTACTGTACTCACTGTACTGCTGTAATCACTGTACTGCTGTAATCACTGTACTCACTGTACTCACTGTACTGCTCACTGTTCTGGACTGACACACGGTACTTAACTATTATTGAACCCTCTCCGTCCTCTTCTCTCTCCCCTACGCCGAATTGCTCGCCATCGTCTTGTCGTCATCCTCAAGCACCATCTCATCGTCGCTCTCCTCCGGCAACCCAAACTCACAGCTGGCATACTCCTGCTTCTCCTCCTCGGTCCGCGGATGCATGCGGAGCCACTTCATGCGCGGCCCGCTGGCACTCACCTCGTGGATCTTGAACCCAAACAACTTGAGTCCAAAGTCGTTCTGGTTGAACTTGTTGATGCGGATCCGGCACTGGTTCTCGATCTCGGGAAACATCTTGACCAAGAGGCCGGGGAACGTCGTGCCAAAGAACGCGCCGTCGATGTTCAAGTACCGCAGCAGCGACGGCAAGTAGATGTCGTTGCAGCACGGACAGTACAACCGCACCGTCTCCTGCCCCGGGATGTCGGTCGAGCCGACGGGAATCAAGTGCATGCCGTCGCAAAAGTACCGCGGACACGAGCCGAACTCGTTGCGCTCAAACTTGGACGCCATCGCCGTCAAGCCGGCCTTGGATGTGATGTAGCGCGCGTGGATGAGGCCGTACAACAAGTCGGCTGAGTGGGAAAGGAGCGCCTTGTTGGGCAACTCGGTCTTGGACGCCGCCGTCTTGTTGCGGGCGCCGTTGGCGGCGGCACCGGCGTCGTGGTCTTCGGCGGTTTCCACCTGGTAGTCCAAAATGGTGTAGAGAGCCTCACGGTAGTACGGGACCTGCAGCGACAACCCTGTCAAGTTGAAGTCGTCTTCGATGAACTCCTGGGCCACCGGCACAAAGTAGTCGTGGCCAAACAGCTCCACAAACTGCTGGATCCACGGAATGTAGTCTTCTTCCGGCTCGCTGGGCATGGTGATGGCTGTTGATGGATCTTATTGGTGATGTGCTTGGTGTGGTGGTGTTGATTAGTTGGTGCAAACGGGGCGGTCAACGGCTGGTTGTCCTGTGTTTGATTCTCATCTCCCGAATTTTGTCGACACATTTTTTGTGCGCCCGCAAAAACCAACCCACCAACCAACCAAAGGTACCATCCCAAGTATTGACGATGTTGAATCTCCATCCGTACACGCTTGTGCTCACGGTGTTTGTTGTGCTCTTCTTCAAGGCGGTGGTGGCCCACGTCGGCAAGGCCCGGGTCCAGGACGCCGTGTGGAACACGTATGTGCGTGCTGGGTCGGTCGCGGGCGCCAGCAAGGCGTTCCAGGAACTCAAGACCAAGCAGGCCGAATTGGCGAGCGTGACCAGGCAGAAGAAGGCAATCTCGGCCCAGGACGAGTATGCCAAGTGGACCAAGTTGAATCGCCGTGCCGACAAGTTGGTCGCCGAGATCGCCGACACCGAATCGACCATCGCCCGCGACCGCGCCGCCGTCAACAAGGCCGTCAGCGTCGGGCTCCTCATGGCCACCACCGCGCCCATCTGGTTTGCCCGGGTGTGGTACAGAAAGACCGTGCTCTTCTACTTGCCCCCGGGGGTGTTTCCGTATGCTGTCGAGTGGTTGTTGGCACTTCCGTTTGTCGTGACCGGCGGCATCGGCTTGACCATCTGGATGTTCACCGCCAACCACGTCTTGGCGTCGTTGGTGTTTCTTGTGTCGTTTCCGTTTGAAGCTTCGGTGTCCAAACCAACAAAGCAAGAACTGCCAGAACCAAAGGACGAAATCACCCAATAACCTGCCGTTCCATCGCCTGCTTCAACTCGCCGTCATCCAACGCATACGAATTGATCCGTTGCCGCTTGACATCCTCCTGGAACTCGCCATACGCCCGGCGCACCATCTGTGATAGCACCGCCGTGTCCTGCGGCACCCTGTCTATAGCCATAGCCTGGAAATACCACGAATCGACCGTCTTGACCCAGCACTCGAGCCCGATCGAGTAGTTGTAGATATCGTGCGTGTGGTTGAGCACCACGTACGGACTGCCGTCCTCGACGTTGATCTCAACCGCATTCACGCTGGGAAGCACAAATTCCGCCCCCGCCACGTCGTAGTTGTTGAGAATCGGCGCTATCGACACCCCTTTCAACACCCCTACCATGTGCTGGACCTGCCAACTCCACACCAACCCGCTCGACGTAAGCACCATCAAGTAACCCCCGGCATGCTTGGCACACACGACATTGACGCCCAACTCGAAACTGGCGGCCACATACCGCCCCGTAGTCGCCGACACGAGCTGCACCGTGCCGTGGAACGAGATCAAGGCAAACATCGCCAAGCGCCGCTCCAACACCACCGGCACCACATGCTGGATCTTGTAGGGGAAGTAGAGGATGAACTCGCGGCCGCGGACCTCCGTCGTGTTGGTGATGATGACGCGCGTGGCGTCGTTGAAGTCGACCTTGTCACAGTACACGGTTTCGTCCTCGTACTTGGGCCACGGCTGGCCGTTGCGGACCTCGATGGTGGTGGTGACGTCGGTGGCTTCTTCGGTGCCCACCAACGGGTTGGAATCGATGTCGTGACGCACACTGCCCACCACCACCGAAAACATCAAGTCCTCGTCGACGTCCAACGAAGAGAACGACGAGAGGTCCGCCTGGTACTCCTTGGTGCTGGTGGTGATGGTGTCTAAGATATGGTTGATCTGGTGGTTGACGACGCCCTGGTTGTTGAACAACACCTCGGGAAGACTCGACACCGCCTTGAAACAGTGGGGGTATCGCGTCTCGATGATGGCCCGCTTGAGCTTGTTGCGCTGGCGCCGCATGCTCGCTTCGGACACGTTACTGACGGGAGTGACGTTGGTATCGTCAATGCCCATGTCTTCGTTATCGTTGTCCTGGTCCACGTCGTTCTCGTGGTTGGGCATGTACTGGCTGGTGGTTGACCGTGGCTTGATGCCGTGGACCGACGTCTGGATCCCGAGCCGCGGCAAGTAGTACGACGGCTGCGAGATCTTGGAGCTCGATTTCTTGTTCAGCGTTTTGGAAATGGCTCCGGTAGACACAAACGCCGACTTGTTGTTGGAGGTTGTCGACACGAGCATCGGGGCCACTCGTTTTTTGCCGTTTTTGGTGAAGGTGATGTTTTGCGTCAACTTATTGACCCGTTTCGGCGCCAGCGTGTTGGCGCTGGCGTCGTACTGTTCCTGGGGCCTGTCGAACGGCGTCAGCTTGGTGGTTTCGACCTTGGGCTTGGGCGGCGCGATGATGGGGTCGGGCCGGTCCCGGGCCTCGTCTTCCAACTGCAACTGCTCGATGCTCTCGGGGAAAATGGCCGACTCACGGTCGGCCCCGAACTTGTTGAGAACCTCGAGACTGTCGCCTTCCACCACAATGCCGAGCTCGTTGTGGTCAAACAAAATCGACGTAATGGTGCCGTCCAAACAGCACAAGTAGAGCGTAGCACCGTCGGGCGACCAGCACATATCGGTGATGGAGTTGGAGGCAATTTCCTGAGCCAACAAGAGGGGCCGGCTGCGGGCCGTGCTCCAGATGGCGAGGTTCCTGTCCTGGCCGGCGGTGGCGAGGACGGTAGCAAAGTTCTCTTCCTTGGAGTCGTCGGCCCGAAAGAGACGCGGCGAGAAGGCACACACTTCGCAGGGAGCTTCGTGGCCGATCAACGACACGTCGGTGGCCCAGGTGCCTCTGTTGATGATGGCAACCGAGGCCACGGGCCCGTTGGTGGCGTTGGGCACCGCGATGTGTTGGCCGTCCGGAGACCAGCTCATTCTGCGAAAGTACGACGTCAACGGCGACTTCTTGAACGGGTCGAGGACGATGTGTTCCATCTGGAACTCGATGTTGTTGGCTCCATTGAGCTTGCGGTAGTATCGAAAGATCCGCACCGTTCTGTCGTCGGAAGCCGTGGCAAAGAACTTGTTGGCGGGGTCAAACACGATACCCTTGACCATTGACTGGTGGATATCGTAGCGCTTGATTCGCTCAAACGTCAACCCGTTCCAGATGATGATCAGGCGGTCGAGGCCCACCGTCACCAACAACAACAGGTCGGGCGACCAGCAGATGTCCTGGATGTCATTGTCGTGGGCCACAAGTCTTCTGCGGACGGTCCAGTGTTCCAAGTCGGCCTCCACCTCGCCAAACTGCTTGGGGCGGTTCGCCTGCTCCTCGTCCTTTTCCCAAATAAGACAGATCTTGTCGTCGGACCCCGAGGCCAAGAAGCGCCCGTCCGGCGAAAACTTGACACACGTCACCACGCCGTTGTGTCTGCTCATGGAACAGAGCGGCCGCCGGAGGTTGTCGGGCGGCAACTCGTCCTTGGTCTTGCGGCCCGCAAACGCGGCCACCGTGCTGGTGTCCCAGATCTTGACGTTGCCGTCCAACCCTCCGGACGCCAAGCGGGTGCCGTCGGCGTTGGTGGTCACCGAGTAGCACTCGATCTGTTTGTTCTCGGCTGGCGGTTAGTGGCGTGTTCCATTGGCGGTTACTTGCTTTGGTACTTACTTTTGTGGCCAAACCACGGTAGCTTGAGGATGTGCATTGGTGTTGGTGATGTTTATTGTCTGCGAAATATTTACCGCTCCAAAACCTAACTGCACTTTACAGCCAACTTCTACACGTTAAACCTACAGTTTAAATCCACACACCCTGTACATCTTCTGCTATTGGCCTGTTGTTCTACACTTGTGTTTACATCTTCAACAATTTACAATTCTATTTATTGAATAAATTAGAGCCCGAATTCCTTGTGGACAGCAGCTCCAAACTTCTCCAACCCGCGCTTCAACTCGTCCAACGGAACCGCAGCGTAGGTGCCTCTGAAAAAGATATGGGTCTTGTGCAACGGGTTCTCGGGGATATCTTGAGGAGGACTGGTCTGCCCCTCAACCTTGAACCACGAGCCAGGGATCATGAGCGTCTTGTGCTCGATACCCGACAAGTAGATGGCTTCTTCCACCTTCAATGGGTCCTCGCCAAACTCCTTAAACTTGGGGTGCTTCAGGGCGTCAATGTTGACGGTGAAAAACATCCCGGCAACCGGTGGCACGAAACTAATGACGTCCTTGGGGAAGTACTCGGTAATGGCATCGATAGCCACGTCTCTCTTGATGGTGTACTCTTCTCTCAAGCCAATCAACCAGTCGAGGTAGCCGTCCTGGCCCCAACGTTGCAACAACCCGTTGATCAAGGTCTGCGACAACCCGGCGGGCGTCTGGATCGTCACCTCATGCAATCTCACGTATCTTTCAATCAACTGGGCCTGGCCGACAATCCACCCGACTCTGGCACCAGGCGCCAACACCTTCGAGAACGAGTCCAATCTAATGACTCTCCCTTCGACATCAAGAGACAAGAAAGAAGGAACCAACTGCTTGACAAACTCCTCCTTGGTACCGGCAAACTTGGTGTTTCTCGACGCCTTGTCCTCGGTGTACTTTTCCATCTGCAAAAAGTAGTATGGCTCGTCCTCAATGATGATAAAGTCGTGCTTGACGGCAAGGGCATAGATCTCCTTTCTTCTTTCGAGCTGGAGCGAAGAGCCCGTTGGGTTCTGACCGGTTGAAATCGTGTACAACAACTTGGGCTTGGTGCCGACCCAGTTGTCCAACAACTGGGCCAATGCCGAGGGAATGATGCCGTAGTCGTCAACCTGGATAGGAATGGTGTGGATGCCTTGGGCATTGGCAGCCTCCAACGACGACGGGAAGGTGTATTCTTCCACCAAGATGGCGTCGCCCCGCGTGACAAACGTTCTCAACGTGGCATCCCACGACTGGGTGTTGCCGACGGAAAGAATAAGGTCCCAGTCGGCGTATGGAGGAGCGTGGATCAAGTCGGTGTGTTCCTTCAAGAAGCCGGTGATCTCGGGCTGGCCCTCGGTGAACCCGTACTGCAATGATCTGGCCAATTCGATGTCGTTGTTGGCCTTGATGTTGTTGGCGGCACGCTTGTGGACCTCAACCACGGTCTTGTTTTCGTCGGTGATGGCGGCACCAATGCCCCCCGTAAAGCTGGGGGTGGGCACGTCGGCAGACACCGACTCAAACGGGAAGTAGTCTGCCAATGGTAAGCCGCCGCCCAAGAACGTCAAGCCGGGCTGGCCATAGTACTTGAACGCGCCCTTCAACGGCGAGTTCTGTCTGGAGCGGGCTTCTTCAGACAACAAGTGGGACAAGTCTTTGGAGTGGGGCTTGGACATGATGGAGAGATTCTATACAATAAAAATTTATAGATGTTGCGTCGAAATGGAACCGGGTCGGCGGTCGGGGCGAGGAATTCTCCACAATTTATATACCTGAAGGATGAGTAATCGTGCCGCACTGTTGTTGCCGACAATAACCGCTATCTGCCATGGTTCCTGCACACACGCCCCACCTATCTCGGGGTCAGACGCCGTATGTGACGTTATCTCTGCCGCTAACGGAATGTCCAAGCTGCCGAGGGGTAGTGGCCCCAGACGGTGGGCAATTGCAAGGTTTGGGGTGTGGGGAATGTGTAGCGGCCAGCGAGGTGGCCCAGAACCAGAACCAGAACCCACGTCTGCAAAAAACTGTCTGGTTATGGTTAGTCGAACGGCTGTCGCTACGTTTGGCCCTGGGGTTTGTTCGGTCGGTCGAGTTCGCGTCATAATTAAGAAATTTCTCCCATCGCACACTAACAGGCGCGTATATTTCCAGATCAAGAACTTTTATCCACACCGCTAAATGCCCTAAATAAAAGCATCCAACCAATGGTGGCCAAACAACGATTTTTCCAGAAACACGAACCGCCACCGCCTCCAGCACCGGTGCCGTCGCTATTTGTAGAAGATAGCGACGACGACAACGATGCTGGCAGTGCCCGGACTGCCACAGTTGCCCCAATTCCTGCCACAGCCCACGCGCCGCCATCGCCCAAGAGCGGTAGTGGTGGCAGTGGCCGCCACCAGACCCCAAGCGGCGTTCCAGAACCAGTCTTGAAGCGCACACAGGAACAAATCGACACCAGTTCCCAGATCGACGACTTGAATGCCCGCATGGCGGCCGAGTCCAAACGGATCAAGCTCGAGTCGACCAAAGTCGAATGGCACAAGTTTATCGGCTCGATGGTGATCCAGGCCTGGGCAACCAGACCGTCGATGAAACCACTCCAGCAGGCCGAAAAGATGGTCCTCAAACGTCTCATCCCCCGAAACGCGTCCATGAACAATTCCTCCATCATCAGACTCTGCACCACGCCCAAGTTTGAAGATGACCCAGGAAGAGAAATCGGCAGAATCCCCGAGGACCTCACGCGTATCTTCTCGCCATTGTTCGATTTGAACATTGCCAGCTTCGAAACAACCATTGTCGAGGGCACCAAGCGCCGGTTGTCTACGGGCGACTCGTTCATCATCCAAATTGACATCTTCTTGAATGACGCGGCATTCAAGACAACAAACATGACCGAGGTAGACTTGAAATCAGCCAAGAGACAGGAAAAAACCAATTCCATAAGGACGGGCTTTAAGTTCAGCTCGGAGTCCCTGGACGAAGCCGTATTACGCTTACGGCAATTTGCATTATCTCATTTATTCGACAGACTATCGATCAAACCAACTAATTTGACCAGCGATACTGAAGGTATCAGTACTATAGAAACCGACGCTATATCAATTGACTCCGATAGTGATAACGATGACGTTAAACCAGGCGAAGAAATCAGCCTTGATCGTTTAAAAGAGTTTTACCAGGAAAACAACGAGTCCAAATTGCTCACCAGTTTACCCGACACAACAAAACCTCCTTCCACAAACTTCAAACTTGATCTCAGACAATACCAGCGCCATGGATTGTCCTGGATGCTCACACGGGAAAAGGAAATAGATATTTTGGAGGAACTTGCATCGGATAATGACCAGTCGCTTTCGACTCAATCTAAGAGAAATATCCAGGAAAGAGAAGAAGGAATAATGAATCCCTTGTGGAGGAGATATAGATGGCCCACCGATATCTCGGTTACCAGGTCCAGCAACGACATCGACGAGAAATATTTCTACGCCAACATGTATAATGGTGAAATGTCCCTCGAAAAACCAATGATCAAGTCGATGCTAAAGGGCGGTATTTTGGCCGACGAAATGGGTCTCGGTAAAACCATATCTGCATTGTCGTTAATCAACTCAGTTCCGACCGATTTGGCTTACGAACACCACCATAAACCGTTATCCTCCAAACCATATGCATCAAAAACAACGTTAATTGTTGTACCCATGTCCTTGTTATCGCAATGGCGGAAAGAATTCGACAAGGCCAATAATAACCAAAAATATTTCTGTCACATCTATTACGGCGATTCGACGGAAGCCAACTTGTCACACTTGTTGTGTAACAAATCCAAGGAAGATGTTCCTGTTGTTATGCTCACGACGTACGGTACCGTTGTTAACGAATTTAACCGTTTATCGCGTGCTCGTCTCTCCAACGGTGAATTAGCTCCCAAGGGTCTTTACTCGGTAGATTATTTCCGTATAATCCTCGATGAGGGCCATAACATAAGAAACAGAAATACCAAGACTGCCAAATCACTCTACGAACTACACCTGGACAGAAGATGGATATTGACGGGGACTCCAATTATCAATCGTCTCGACGACTTATATTCCCTTGTTAAATTTTTGGAGTTGGATCCGTGGTGCAACTTCTCATATTGGAAAACCTTTGTAACTCTTCCATTTGAGCAGAAGAAAATCTCCCAGACTTTGGACGTTATCAAGTCGATCTTGGAACCCATTTTCTTGAGAAGAACAAAGAGTATGAAAGGACCCGATGGAAAACCGCTCGTAGAGCTTCCACCAAAACAGGTGGTCATTGAAGAAATTAGTTTCAACGATAGAGAAGAACAGTTGTACAATTTATTCAAGATACGTGCAAGTACTTCTTTTAAGGAGGGGCTAAAGAGTGGACAGTTGCTTAAGCAATACACCCAGATCCTCACCCATATTCTTCGGTTGCGTCAAATCTGTTGTCATATGGATTTGGTTGGCACGGCTCATGAAATGGAAGAGGAACAGCAAGAAAATAACGACGATGAACAGCTTGTCAAGGAGTTTAAAGCCAAAAAAGAGGTTGAAGGGTTCAAAAACGATACTGAGATGAGGCAAGTAATGTACAACTTGTATGAAAAACTCGAGATTGAAAATTCCGAGTGTTCAATTTGCACCCAGACTCCCATTTCCATTGGCGAGCTAGTTGTTACCCCTTGTGGCCACACCTATTGTTTAACGTGTATTCTCGAACACATTGATTTCCAGACAGAACTAGACAAGGAAGCATTGTGTCCACTTTGCCGGGAACCGATCACAAAGTATAAGCTTTTCCGGGCTCGTCTGAGGGAGACTTCCGGTAAAGAAATAAGGTTCCATACTCGGGAAGAATTGGACGATCCTAGTAAAAAGTATTCCTTCCAGCTTTATTTGTTTGATCCCGAAAAGGCTTCGTCCAAGATCCAGGCTTTGATTTCTCACCTTCGGATTATCAAAGACCAGAGTCCAGGAGAACGAGTCATTGTCTTTTCTCAATTCTCGTCATATCTAGACATCATCCAGAATGAATTGAAAATGCAAGGTGGAAAGGACTTTGTCGTATACAAGTTTGACGGGAGGTTACAAATGAATGAACGTCAGAAACTCTTGGACAAATTCGCCGAGACTGATAGTTCACAAGCAGGTAAGGTTATTGTGTTGTTACTTTCGTTGAAGGCAGGCGGAGTTGGTTTGAACTTGACTTCTGCATCAAGAGCATTCATGATGGATCCATGGTGGTCTCCCAGTGTCGAGGACCAGGCCATTGACAGAATTCATAGAATCGGCCAGAATGAAAGCGTCAAAGTCACTCGGTTTATCATGAAGAACAGCATCGAGACCAAGATGCTCAAGATTCAGGAACGTAAGAAACAAATCGGCGAAGCCGTCGGTGCCGAGGAAGAGGAAAGAAGAAAGAGAAGAATCGAGGAGATACAAATTCTTTTTGAGGAATAAAACGTAACTATTATCTACGTCTAAAATACCTATTTTTTCACTGGGGTACATTCCCTCTTTAACCATTTGTAGGTATAACTGTGAGAATCGAACGATTCGTGTAATTCATCCCAAATGGTTTTATGGTAATCGTTAAGCCAGGTAATTTCGTCATCAGTCAAGATCGAGACGTCAATCAAACGTCTACAGAATGGCACTCTGGTGATAGATTCAAACTCCAAAAACTGCTTACCGTTGTACACGCGACCACTGTCCTTGATGACAACGACGTTTTCCAAACGGATACCGTATTCACCGTCTTCGTAGTAACCCGGTTCATTGGACAAGATTTGTCCCGGCTTAAGTGGATGAGCAGCAGCGTTTGGTCTAGGACCAATACCAATAGGACCTTCGTGAACATTCAAAAAGGCACCGATACCGTGGGAAGTACCGTGGCCGTAATCCAAACCGTATTTCCAGAGATGTTGTCTAGCAATAGAGTCGATCAAGTTACCAGTAGTGTTTTCAGGGAACTTTAAGTCGGCCAATGCAATGTGTCCCTTCAAGACAAGAGTATAGTTTTGGATCTCCTCCTTGGCTGGGGTACCAAAGTGAAGTGTACGGGTAGTGTCGGTGGTACCTTCCAAGAATTGGGAACCGGAGTCATTCAAGTAGATCTTGTTAGGGTTGATGGTGGCACAGGAGCCTCTGTTCGGCTTGTAATGAATCACAGCACCGTTGGCGCCGGTAGCACTGATGGTTGTGAATGATAATCCCTTAAAATTTTCTTCTAGTTGTCTGAATTCGGTTAATTTGTCATCTGCAGCCACTTCGTCGATCAATTCTTGGTGTTCCACCAATTGTTCTTCCAACCAAGCAAAAAACTTGACAAGAGCTCTACCATCTTTCAAGTGGGCAATCTTGGCACCCTTGATTTCGGTTTCGTTCTTTACGGATTTAAGATCTTCAATAGGAGATAAACCTTGTGCAAAACCAGATTTCAAGTTTCTGATAGTTTCCCAGTTAGAGTTGCTTGGAACCAAAAATTGTTTGTTGGAGGCTTTGAAGTCCTTGGAAATTGTGAGTAAATGACTGTAGAAGGAGGTATAAGGTAAGACTTGGATGTTGTTTGCTTTCAAGCTGGCCAAGGTCTCTGGGATTAATCTGTTTTCATCAACAAACAACACCGTTCCGTTGCTCTTGGTAATTATCATGTAACTGTAGAAAACCGGGTTATATTCAATATCTTGACCTCTCAAGTTCAATAACCAAGCAACCTCATCCAAAGCAGTAACCACTAAACCTTCAACGTTGGGTAACTCAAAGGCTTGTTTCTTGACATTTTGCAATTTGTCAGCTAATTGTTGACCAGAGTACTTTAAGTCTAAAACATCTATCTTCTTGGTGGCATTGGAAGCAGGCAATTGTTCAAATTGTTCCCAAATCTTATCGACCAAGTTGTCAGTAACAGCAACCAAATCGACTTCAGCTTTACCGTTAGTCTTTTGCACGGCAGTCTTCACAACAGCTTGAATCTTTTGGTAAAGTTGGTAAGAAATCAACTTAGGGTCGACACCGATTTGGACCTTGGAACCGCTGTCCAAACTAAGCTGGACGGCCTGGTTCACAGCCCATTCTTGCCAAGTTGGTTGTTCCTTGTCACCCTGCTTTAAGAGCAACCAGTTGAAATCCAACTCGTTGTTGGCCTGGTTGAAGTATCTACCATCGGTAGAAAGGGCAGCCAAACCTTCAGGAGATTCGTTCATACTGGTGATATCTCTAGTGACAATGGCGACACCGGCACTTCCCAGGAAACCACTGATGAAAGCTCTCTTTTGATCAAAGGGGGAAACGTATTCCGACTGGTGCTGGTCTTCAGAGGGGATGATGTAGACAGCCAAACTGTGTTCAGCCATTTGACTTCTCAAAGCCTTCAAACGTCCGGAAGTGTTAATTTCCTTGGTTTCTGGCAAACACAATGAACCGACATCGATGACAGATGGCTTTCTGGAACCAGGACGGGAACCTCCTATGCTTCCGTGTGCTCTTTTGATATTAATCTTTTGCATGAACAAGGTAGATCTTCTGTTGCTTCTGGACAATAATCCGGGCGAACAAGTACAGTTCAGACAGTGACTTCTAGACACACGCGACATATTGAACTGGTGCTTTTGGGTTGGGGTATGGCAAGGTATTTGTAATCTAATGTTACTGGTTGGGTGGGATAAAAAGAAAAAATTGCGTCACGTGTGTGCCGTACGATAGTTATCTTCACCATCAGTCACGAATTACGAGTCAAATTAAGCTGGAAATGGAAGTTTTCCTGCACACACCCTGACTCTGCAATGGACGATTTTTTCAACCAGCAACTTGACGTTGAGCTAGCGGCATGGATGCTGGCGACCAGGTCCTGATTTTTCTGGAGTGCACACAACACCACACCTGTCATATTCTAATCATTCAACTTGCAAGACTTGATCTGATGCAACAACCCTCAGTCATGAGCGATTGGAAAATAGACCATATAGTGGAGGTATGTGTAGTGTTTATCATCCTTGAGAAATTTACTAACATTAGGCCATTGAAACCCTCTACTCAACAAATAATTCTAAACAAGTGCAAAAACTACAGGATGTACTATTACCAGTCCAGAAATCAAGTAATGCCGACCATTTAGCCCAACTACTCCTAAAGCACCCTTCCAAACATTGTAAATATTTTGGTGCATTGACATATGCCGTATTTATTACGACACATCTTGAGGCTTCTCCAAAACAAGTTGACCAGATTGTGGAAGATCTTCTCGGTTCGGTGTTGGCACTAGCGTTTGAGGATCCAAACGAATACGACGGAAATTTATTCATAATCAAAAAACTCCTTAGTGACTTATCATTGGTGTTTATAACACATAACACACAAGATCCAGTGACACTTTTGACCAACAAATTTCTCCCAAAACCATTGGATCAAAGTGTTCACTTTTTCAGCGAAAAGCACCTCAACTTAATAGTCATGTTCAGTTCCATTGTCGTTGAAGATATTTGCAAGAAAGAAAGTGTACCCAATCAGATACACGAGACCATTGCATCCAGTCTCTTTCCGACATTGAACACAATTTTATTATATTTACTCAACCAAGCAGAAGTCCCCCGATCCACTAATACTGTTTGCTTGAACGCTATAAATTCCTGGGTCATGTACATTTCATACGCAGAAACCAACTCTGATCAACGTTACACCGAGGTAGCCAATCTTGTTCACTTTATACTTAAAGAATTGGACCGTTTTGCCATCACTGACGAAAATATCGGCACCCTCAATAGCACATTCACGGTGCTTACAGAAGTTCTAGAAACAAATCCTCGGATGTTGAATGGCTACAAGGCTGCGCTTAATACTATTTTCTTTGCCGAAAACAACTTTGGCTTGACGTTTGTTAGCTCGATCGTTCAAAATCCCGAAAAACATGAAGAATATTTCGAAGAAGTCGAAAATTTCATTAACTTGCTTATTGCCTATTTGAACTGGAATATAGTTTTCTTAACAAGAAACCTTCTCAATGACGAAGTGTTTCGAATCTTCAATATAGTATTACTATTGACAGATTATCCAGGTTTGGCTATTGCGGAAGAAAAGATTAGTGAACAATTCTTATCATTTTGGGAAGAAGTTCATAACATATTTGCCGATGACGCTGATTTGATAAAAAGCATCTTGGGAGACCAACTTCAAGACTTTTTGCTTAAACGGGACGATTTATTGACAAGAGTTGTATTCATATACTGGAGAAAATGTTTTTATTACGATAATGCGTCGACAGAGTTTGTTCATTATCGATTACAA
Organism: Teunomyces kruisii; assembly: GCA_003706535.2. Taxonomy (NCBI): domain Eukaryota; kingdom Fungi; phylum Ascomycota; class Pichiomycetes; order Serinales; family Debaryomycetaceae; genus Teunomyces; species Teunomyces kruisii. The sequence continues at coordinate 262,093 of PPLR02000013.1, forward strand.
GTGTCGGAATTGTTCATCTTGCTATACTCAATACTTAGCGAGCAATTTTACTCACTTTTCACGCAGCATATGGCGGACAAACTAGTACAGTGTCAAAATAAACCCACGGCAGATTTACTCATTGAACTCGAAGCATCGATCTATTTCATGTTCAAAATTACTGATGACTTGACGTTTTACGACGATGATTCCACAAGTGTCTTGATACCTAACATTCTCAGACTTTTCCAACTCCAATTAATTCAAACAGTAGAGCATTCAATCAACTCAGTTTCGATTGACAAACACGTACATCAGATCCATGTTACAATGTTAAATTATCTTACTTCAATCCAATTTTTCTTCTCCACACCATCAGGAAGTGAGTACTTGGTCAGCACGTTTGAATTCTTATTTTCCATCATCCTAAATAACAAGGGCAATCTTGCATTAATTGCCTCTAAAACGGTTTTGAAAATCTGTCAAAATTCCAAACAGAGTCTAGCTGTCTTTCTTCCAAATTTAGAGGTCATCCTCAAGGGAATGTTAACCGACGTTGAAACTGATAATTTGATCCGCGAACGAATGATCAATTCCTACGTGTCAATTTCACATTCTGTCAAGGATCCAGTTAAGTTTGGTGATGTAATTTACAATCTTTTGGTCCAAATAAATGAAATGGCGGTGATTCTCATGAGCAACCCATCATCATTGGTTTCTAAAGCAGTGCCTCCGGCTCAGGCATCTGAACAATTAGAAGACTATGCACTCAGTCTTCTTGCTTGCATAAACGAAATAGGAAAAGCATCTCAACTACCAGAAGAAATTCTGGATTACTTTACACCAGAGCAATTGAATCAAAATAACCTTTACTGGCAGCAAGACCCCCATAATATAAAGGAATCGATTTTAATGAGCTTGAATCAATTATCAATCAATTTTGATCCATTGGCCAACAACACTATGGTCACCGAAAGATGTTGCAATATCTTAAAAAATGGTCTTACTGAACCCGTTGATGGACCTTTCAAGTTCACATTGGAGTCGATAGTCTGCTATCTTAACGCAAAAATTGAAAAGTGCAACTCAGACTCGATTCCATACATTTATAAATTGGTTGAGACCATTATTATTACCAACGGTAATGTTGCTTCGCAAGATGCGGTGAATGGGTTGTTACAAGACATATTCGTTAAGAAAATGGATCTATTTGCCAACGACATTGATCTGATCAAAGCAAGTATTGAACTTTTTGCCACTATTATAGAAAGATATCCCTCCTTGTTAGTGCATCTTCCTATATTTAAAAGTGAAATCATTAACTTTGCTTTATTGGGGCTTAAATACCACGAAACATTTATAATCAAGGCATCGGGTAAGTTCTGGATTAACTTACTCAACTTGAAAAGGGGTAATGCTGAAGATGGTGCAGCTGTTCAAGCTCTATTTCTTGAGCATATGGTAGGGGATAAGGCTTTGGGCTTCATATTCACAGACATATTGTTAACTTCATTTTTGGATAACCCTCGTTCCAACCTTGACCAGTTTTATCAAGTGTTCCGTCGTTTGATTGGTAAATTTCCTTTGCAATTGAAAACTTGGCTCAAAGCCAGTTTAATGAACCAGGGAAAGCAACCTGAAGGAAATATCGATCAGTTTATAAATAAACTAATGCTTACCAGGGGTCAAAGACAAGCAAATGACGTGCTCAAACAGTTCTGGTTAGAACATAATGGATTAATAGACTATCGCAAATAATATCAATATAATTCACATCCATAAACAAAATACACACAGAGCTTACAAAACACCTATTATCTAGCTCAATAATCCATCCAACTCTTTACACAAAGCTTCAGCTTCTTGGTTAAAGTCGATGTGATCAACCCCCACGGCCTGGTATCTGACTCTGATAGTATCATTGTACGTGTCTTGTCTGGCCCTGATTCTGAAGCCATATTCTCTGAATGAAATGCTGCTGACCTTGTCTTGGAAAGAGTGGTCACTTGGATCCTCAGCATTAAGTTGCTTTAATTTCATCAACTCGCCAGCATCAATACCAAACAAGTTTCTTGCTTCTTGGTCAAATAAAGTCAACCAGAGCTGGCCAGAGGTATCAGTAACACAAATATTGAAGATGTAACGGTACGTAGGTTCGCTAAAATTAGTGTCACATCTTTCACATCTCCAAGTCCCATCGGATTGCTCCACCAATTTTCTGTTACACTGCTGGGCAGATCTAGCAGGCTGTGATGCGTTTGGCTGAATGGTCTGTGGACATGCTGGGTAGCTAAAGTTTTCATGCTTGGTAAAACTTATAGTGGCCTTAATACTGAAGTAGTCAGGCTTATCTGATTTACCCAAATTTTCTTCCTGGGCTTCGGCAATCAATTTACGATTGTTGATTTGATTGTTCCCAGTAGACTCGACCTTCATACTCTTGAAATTTTCATTGATACCTTCGTTATCGTACCAACCCTTCAACTGGTAGGATTCGGGAGTTTCAGGGTTAGCAATCAAAGAGCCAGCTTGGGTAAGAGTCAAAGATCTTCCATTGAAATCTTGGACTTTACAACTCTTGAAGGCAATAACGGACCCTTCAGGGACGTTGAAATCAAGGGCAGTCCCATTCCATAAACCAACATCAATAGCAAAACCGGTTTCATCAACGATTGTAATATTTCTTCTGTCAAAGGCCTTACCAGTTGACTTGGCGGTGATTTGAAAAGATTCGTTCACGGTCTTCAAGGCACCAATGACATCAACGATAGCATTAGGCTCGAGGTTTTGGATTTGGTTCAATTTAACAAAATTGAAATGAAGCTTTGGGACATTCGAGGTATCAAAACATTCTGTGATTTCAGAATCTCTTTCCAAAGATAATTCGTAAGGGTGGGAGAGATGGTTGAATTTTTTCTTAGAAGCCTGAACTCTACCTTTGGTGATGTAGTAAACCTTACCTTCTTCAAGGAGCTTGTAATACTTTTCGGCAAGATCGTTGAAGGCAGTTGCTCTGATTTCGTCCGATTCATCCAAAAAGTTAACATTGAACAACTTACCTTCACCTCTTGCGTTAGACCAAGTTCTAAGATCACCCTTGTAGGAGACTCTTGCCTTGATGAGCCAGTTGTTCTGGTAAGGAGACAATGATTCAATTGGAGCAATTCTTCCAGGAGGCTTGCCTGCTTGGTTGGCAGCTTGTGGTGGTTGTTGGTAAGATTGTTGTGGAGGTACCAGTTGATTATCAGAAAATGAACCTGGAGCTGGAGATTGACTCTTTTTGGACAATTGTAAATTGTCTTCTTCAGCGTGGTCAGCAAAGTAAGTGTCAACACTAATAAAATCTTTAGGGTTGACCTTGTCGCCCGCCGACGCGACTAATTCGAGTGATTTAATAAGGACGATGTGTTTCTGAGTGGAAAACGTGTTAAAGTCATTAATTTGAATAACACTGTATCTGTCAATACTATTATTGTTGACATAAGGAATACACGATTCGTCGATCAATCCGTGGCCCAAGTAGACACCATCGGTGATCAAGATCCTAAATTTCTTCAATTCATTGTTCAAATACACTGGTTTAAGGTTGGTAATTTGAACCACAAGAGGGGTCTTAACGGATTCTCTTGTCGATTTGGAAAACAAGTCCTTGAGGGCTCCTTTCGAGAGAGAGTATGACATGTCTAGCAGAAGAAGTAAGTAATGTAAATGGGTACGCGCCACCGATATAATTTACGCGTTTTGATATTTTGCTTTTAGGGACTGTCTGCAGGAATTACAAAACAATCCCGTCCGTGCGGCAGCGGTCCCGCTTCTCTCCTCCTCTCGTCACCTTACACTAATCTAATATTTTAACCATTTATGAATAAACTAAAAAAATAGACTCTTTGAATACCAATGTTGAACTGAATATGATATAGGGTTAAACGGCTATTGGCTGGAGTTGAACCAGCACCGTTTGTAATTTAAGTATTGGAACTCTTCTAGAATTCCACTCGACTCTAAAAGATTACAATTTAGGTTGTACACCAACTGCATTGAACAACTCATCTCTTTCGTTGATCTTGACGGCTCCACTCTTTAACAAAGCCTTGGTCAAGTCATCAATCAAGTCATCACAATTTTCAATACCAATACACAATCTGATCAAGTCTTCTGGGAATTCTCTTTCTTCTCTGGTTTTGGCATCAATGGATGCATGCGACATTTTGCATGGCATGGATATTAACGAGTTGACACATCCAAAAGAGACGGCAATGCCGAAAATCTCGGTGTTTTCCACAATCTTTTCTGACATCTTGATGCTGCCTGTTTCAAAACTCAAGACAGCACCAAATCCTCTACACATGGAGGCATGGATTTCGTATTGTGGATGAGACTTGAGTCCCGGGTATCTGACCTTGAAACCAATGTTCTGTAAGAATTCTGCGATTCTGAAGCAGTTTTGTTGTTGTCTTTCAACTCTAACGGCAAGTGTTCTCAATCCTCTGCTCAACAACCAACAATCAAATGGAGCAAGGCCACACCCGGTAGAATTTATAACAAAGTAGATCTGTTCGGCCAACTGGGGGGAACGAGTACCGATAATACCAGCCATGATATCATGGTGACCGTTGAGGTATTTTGTGGCAGATTCATACTGGATATCAACCCCCAAATCTAAAGGTGTCATTAAAATAGGAGACATCATGGTGTTGTCAAATACAACAATACAGTCTGGGTTGACCTTGTGGGCATGTTCGGCAATAGCTCTGACGTCAGCAACCTTGATCAAAGGGTTGGTTGGCGATTCCAAAAAGATCATTCTAGTGGTGGTGGTGATTTTGGACTTGATCAACTCGGTGTTGGTGGTATCATGGTGGCCCACCTTTATGTCCCCCTTGTTGTGCATGTACGTCAACAATCTGTGGGTGCCACCATACAAGTCATCACCAGCTATCACTTCATCACCGGGTTTCAACAATCTCGTAATCACATCAAGACAGCCCATGCCGGAAGTAACGGCAAAAGTCTGACTTGCCTTCATGATCTTGGCCATGTGGTTTTGCAAATGGGTTCTGGTAGGGTTCCCCGATCTAGTGTAATCGTACTCTCCCATGTTGGACAACGATGCCTGCTTGAAAGTAGCCGATTGGTACAATGGAGGCACCGAGGCCTGGTACTGGTCGGTGGACTTGGCAAACACTAACTCTGTTTCGACGCTATATGACTTTTTGGCCATTCTGTTGAAGATAATTGTGTATTAATTGCTCAAAACAATTTTTCACCTTATAGTAATCAGTGAGTCAAAAATGAAGGATGTTATCAATGCGCGTGACAATAAAAACGTGCTAATCGTCACGGGATCAGAATGTGGATCCTGGTTCCTGCAAAACTTACAGAGATGATTGGTGGTTTATGGAAAATGCTTTTTATATTAAATAGTTCTAGCTATAGCAGGGAAAAGACTGGTTTACAAATCAGCTCTAGTCACCTTACCAATGTCATGAGGTTCGGCGCCCAACAAAACCTTGGCGCCGGAGAATGGTTCACAGCTTTCTCTGCCAGAGACAGGACCCATGGTGACCTCCTTACCGGCCTGCAAGTCCTTCAACAATTGAATGGTCTTTTCTGGAGTCAAGTCTTCGTGGAAGTCATCGTTGACAGCCAACATTGGGGCGTTGACACAGGCACCCAAACATTCGACTTCTTGGAAGGTGAACAAACCGTCCTTGGTGGTTTGGCCCGGCTTGATGTTCAAGGTCTTGGTGACGGCTTCCATAACGCCATCAGATCCACACAATTGACAAGGAGTGGTTGTACACACTTGGATGTTATATTTACCCATAGGCTTTCTGTTGAACATGGTGTAGAAGGTAGCAACTTCGTAGACTCTCATTGGTGGCATGTCCAACATCTTGGCAACGTAGTTCATCACCGAGATGGAGGTGAACCCTAACTGACGTTGGCCCAAGTCCAACAAAGGCATGGTGGCTCCCTTCTTATATTGTGGTGGGTATTTGGCTATGATAGATTCGGCTCTCTTCAAGTTTTCAGCGGTGAATTCAAATGGAATGTTGGCATTGTCTTCTTTAATGTCTCTGTGGACCGAGATGATCGACGAGTATCTTTTGTTTACCAACGAAACTGGTCTTGCGAGTCTGGCAAAACGAAGCATGATGTATGTGATGTGATGTATGAAAGGGGTTTTCTGGATAGGAAGCTCAAGGGAACTATATGAGTGATTGTTGCTGGCACTAATGCACTTGGGATGTCACCGTCTATGTATAATATTGGCTTAATGCCTGGTGGTTGTTGTCTACGGTGGAGTGGTACTGGCGAAGTTTTTTTTTCTTTTTCATATTATGTATAATAACCATTTGGGCATAATTGATTGGCTGTATTTGTGTACAGGACAAACAAAATATTTATTTGTTCTCAACTTTTTTTCCGCTATATATGGGGCAGCTATCGGCTGCAAACTCCTGTTGGCGTTGGGACAACAGAAACGGTGGTTTCAGCGCTATTTTGGTAGAAATCACTATATACGTTGGTGTATTGGGGCAGCTCTTGAGTGGCAACCGGATACTGCGCTCCTTCGACAGAATACACGGGGCCGTTATCCCGATCATACTCAGCAAATAACACCTGGTTCTCGTCCAAATCGATCACAGTATAGTAATATTTCAAAATGGCATTGGGAAGCGTACCGGTATACAATCCGGTATCGCCAATGTCTACCGCAATTAGATTGAGCCCGGCATACTTAACTGAGCCAAAGTTTTGAATGTCGCCAATGAGATCTACCAACGGGAATGTCACCTCTATTCCCGTTATGAAGACGGTAACTTGGACCAGCTCGATTTTGGCATAGGGAAAATACAAGTATCCGTCAAAATCTTTATGGCTGCCCAATAGAGCGACAATATTGTTGTAAACAGGCTCGGTAGTAACAAAGACGTTGGCTCCGGTATCGATATTGTATGCCAACTTTTGGCTCGACACGATAGTAGAATCTAACTCGATCGAATTCACCGTCACCGAAATACTGGTGAAGTCCAGTCTTGCCTTGGTGGGTCCTATATCTTTGATAATGGGGGTTTTGTACAACGGCTGCTTGTACTTTGATTCAATTGCCCCAAACAAAACCGACGGATTCAGCGACCTCCCATCAATGCTGTAAACATTCTGTTTGATTACTCCGCTGCTTTTCAAGCGAGCCGGAATATTGGGATATTGGCCCATTGCCTGGGCATCGGGAGTAGCGTATCCTATTCCCAAAATTCCACTAAAAGAATCCAATTCGTCCGGACCAGCCTCAGTGTATCCAAAGGTGTAATTTGCAATAGTTGCATTTGCCCAAAAAACTGTCTCATAAGCCTTCAAAATCGTTAAATCGCCAGTGGATCCGTAACCGGTGGGAAACTCTTCGCCACTACTCAAGTAGGTGGAAGATTTCTCATGGTCATAAGTCGAACTTGAAATAACCAAATCCGATGAACCAGAATCAAGGGCAATATCTGAAATCAATTGTGGAGGAGTACCGAGATAGAAATCTTGTACAAAGTAGACCCCATCGTGATGAATGAGATTTAACTCAATATTATCACATTTTGCAACTTTTAGTAAAAATACAAAAATTAAGTACAACATTTCTCTTACCATATTCACAACACGGTTGGCATCACACTTATATAGCTCTGGTTTTGTTAGCTTTCTTGTGGTTAATCCAGGTTTGAACAATTACCGTTTTGGGGATGTACAATGATTGCAAAAAATCCGGTAAAGTAACACAAAAGCGGAAATGCAATCGTTATGTCTTGTACCTGACTAACTTATGTTACCAAACAATGAGGTTAGTGGCTCCATTCATACTCAAATACAATGATGTATGTTTCATCTTTTTCCAATTTTTCTTACTACCTGCCTGCTGGTTCTGGATTGGTGGTTAATCATGGGTCAAACAGCCAGCCACAGTTGTGAAATTCAGCACTTAGATCACCTCCAAACATCCTTTTGGGACCTGTAAACGTAAGAATCCTAAATAATCCAAGATATAAGTCTCTGGGAAAAGTATTCCTCTTTAAAGCAGCTCAAATTACCACTACTAATATGGTGGTCGCTGCTGGTTCGAAACTGCTGGGGATGAGACTGGCCTGCATATAACCAAGTGAATTCACAGAACAAACTCCTTCATTAGTACTCCCCCACGGCAGATAGTACGCTTTATTGTTCAGAAACCAGAGCTGAAACGGCAGGCAATAACAATCCATTTGACCATCAACCTTCCCGCTTGCTAATAATAATACCACTTCATGAGTAACAATCGTACAGAACCTACGAATCCCGGACGACATATTTTAGAGACTCCCAAGTCTCCGTCAAGATCGACGAGGACAACAGATCCTCCACGGTTGAACGATGCCCAACTACCGTCTTCCTCACCAAGGCGAAGGAACCAAAAGTCGATTTTCAGCGACAGATACATCCCCAATAGAACTGGAATCGATCTTCAGGCGGCATTCAGTTTGACTAACCAGGACATATTGCCCGACCTCAGAAACACCAAGAACGCAGACAACGAGATAGAAATCCGCAAGGAAGAAGAGGCCAATAGGACGTTTTCCACTGTGCTAAAGGCCGAGCTTTTTGGCGATGCTGTGCCCATGACGACAGCCAACTTAACCTCGAATGTCTCGGGCCTGCGCAGTGCTCCCAAGAACAATAATCGTCCCAACAGTACGGGAACCGTACTGTCACGTACAGACTCACTCACCGCCACTCCACCGCGCGTCTCCGGAACACCTTCGGCCAGCGTCAGCGCATCTAATAATACAGGCGGTGCCGGCGATGATATGGAAGATATAACGAGCACCCCTCGACGCAAAACCAACCTATTTACATACCAATCGCCGCAAAAACTGCGACCCATCTCACGAGATCTTCAGAACGAGCTCTATTCACTTTCGCCCGTGAGGCAAGAATCGCAGAAGTTGCTTTTATCACCGCAGAAGAAACCCCGTAACATCCTGAAAGTACCGTATCGCGTGCTAGATGCGCCAGAGTTGTCCGACGACTTTTACCTCAACTTGGTAGACTGGGGACAACAAGATATCTTGGCGGTGGGATTGGGAGACAGTGTGTATTTGTGGGACGGGTCAACCCAATCGGTAGACCGTCTCTGCAATCTAGCAAACAAAGACAAGGTGACGAGTTTGAACTGGATCGGGTCCGGGACCCACTTGGCCATCGGAACATCGAAGGGGTTGGTGGAAATCTGGGACGCTACCAAGATCAAGTGTGTTCGTACCATGTCGGGCCACAGTCTTCGTGTGAGTTCATTGGCATGGAATGAACATATTCTCTCGAGTGGGTCTAGAGATAGGACAATTCTCAACCGTGATGTCAGAATCGAAAGTCATTATGTCAACAAGTTCGAGGGCCACAAGCAAGAAGTGTGTGGATTGAAATGGAATACCGAGGTCAACAAGTTGGCGAGTGGAGGCAATGATAACAAGCTTATCATCTGGGATGCGTTAAACACCAAACCGTTACACCAATTTACCGACCATACTGCTGCTGTCAAGGCCATTGCCTGGTCGCCTCACCAACGTGGGATCTTGGCGTCGGGTGGTGGTACTGCTGACAAGACAATCAAGACATGGAACACTCTCACAGGGAACTTGGTGCACGATGTCAATACCGGCTCCCAGGTGTGCAACTTGATCTGGTCCAAGAACTCGAACGAGCTAGTATCGACACACGGCTATTCACGAAACCAGATCATCGTGTGGAAGTATCCATCGATGCAGCAGATAGCCCAGTTGACGGGCCACACGTACCGGGTGCTTTACCTTTCACTTTCGCCAGACGGAGAGACCATAGTGACCGGGGCCGGTGACGAGACGCTCCGGTTCTGGAACGTGTTTGAGAAGAACAAGAACAACGATACCCCGTCGCTGGTATTGTTGGATGCATTTCTGCAGTTACGTTAATGACTAATAATACATTAATATACAAGAGAGAAGGAGAGGAGGTACAAAACAATCTCCCCCTTTGGGTTACACCAACAACGCTGCTGGGTTTAACATGCACTTATTTTGCGTAGGGTCGACGCCGTTGTCGTTGCACCACTGGGCGAGTTCGTCCAATGCCACGACAAACCCCTTGGAGTTTCGCCGGATCAACTTCATGTACTGTAGACAGAACAAGATATCTTCCTTGCGGAACCCGGTGGTATCAGCAAGCGTGTTGAGGGTGAACGTCCTGCCGTTGTGCTGGTGGAGCAAGTAGGCGATCCGTTTAGACCAGAAACGGAGGTAGCTGAGCTTGCCGTAGGGCGATAGTGGAAACTCGGGTCCACTCTTGAGCTGTCCCGGCGTCACCCTGGCCGCGGCATACAGAAACTCGATAAGGAGCGACCCCAACCCTCGGCGTTGGTACGGCGGAAACACACAGATGCACGCAAGATTGTTGTCGTTATCGTAAGATAGCACCTCCTTGGAGAAGAAGCCCATGGGACGGCAGGTTCCCGAGTCATCGCCGTAGACTATGTAAAAGTCAAAGTTGTCGACGTTGTAGTACACCGACTTGTCGTCCAAGAAGAGCTTGCCAAAAAGCGACAAGTTCTGGCAAAACAACTGGTGGCGAAACCCACGGACCCTCCGGATCAAGTACTGGGACGTGTCGTCGCGGTAAACGAGTTTGCCCGTCGTGGGCCGCCGCTGGTTCATGGTGCACATCGCGGTATGGCGGCGTATTTCCAGCAGCAGCGCCGTATACTTGAAGCAAAACTCACACACATGTAACAAGTCAAGCCAGTACTCCTTTGTGTCGACCCCGGGCGAGTCCTCGATGTGCCGTTTGCGCCGAAGCGACGGGTCGGCCGCCAACCGGGCAGCAAAGCCGTACCCCAACGTCAAGTGCTGGTGGTCCTGCGGACTGAAATAGGCCGCATTGCCGTACCACGTATCAAACTCGTAGCGGCCCCACGCTACACGTTTGATATTGCGCCGTGTGAGCACGCCGTAATATTCATCATGTTCTGGCGGCGACATAATGAAATGCCCTTGGGGAGGTGGAGGAGCCCCAAAATTGAAATTACGCGTCGACAAATTTAAATCGTCAGTCCCCATCATCAACAAAATAGTTGTTACTACTTTCTCACCACTAGTTACTGCCGAAAATGCCGCCAAAGGGTTGGAGAAAGAATGCTGATGGACAATACCCGCAGCCTAACAAAGATACCGAACTTGTTTCCATCGACGATATCTTGTTCCCCCGGAGCACCATCCAGAAGCTCGCCAAGACCATCCTCAGCGATGACGACGCCAACATGATCATAGCCAAGGACTCGTTGTTGGCACTCCAGAGATCGGCCACGGTATACGTGTCACACATCTTGTTTCATGCCCGTATCAATTCGAAGAAACAGTTTCGCAAAACCGTCAACACCCAGGACGTGTTGGCAGCATTGGAACAGGCCGAGTTCGCCGGCTTTGTGCCTCTGGTCAAGCAAAGATTGACATCTTACGAAGCCGCCTTGGCCCTCAAGAAGCAACAGAAGGCCGACCGTACCGAGACCAAGAAGGAATCTGCCGAAACAGTGGCGGAGGAAGGAGAACATGACGACGTGGAGGAAATCGACGAAGACGAGCCAGAAGAACCCGAAGCCATCATTGCCAACCCGATCGAGGCTCTCAGCAGAGAGGAGGCCGAGTTGGCTGGTACTGACCCCGCTGAATCGGGCCACGATGACGACAACGACGATGACAACGACGATGACGAAGAAGAAGAAGAAGAAGAAGAGGAAGATTAATATGTATTCTATATGCAATGGTTAAACAACAAGAAGCCACACTGGGATCCAATTGCCAAATACACCAACAAAACCCCGGTGCCCGCCAACATCAACACAAACTTGGTCTTGCTGATCCACATCTTGCGCTTGATCTGCTGGGCCCGCTTTTGAAACACCAGCGACGAGGTGGTAAGCCTGTCCGTCTGATCCACCAAAAGATTGAGCTTGTCACCCCGACTCAAGAGCTTATTGATGTTTTCCAACATCAACTCGCGGACCTCGTCGACCTCTTCGTTGGCGAGTAATAATTGATTCGGGTTTATGACGTCCGGCTGCAACAACGGATCGGTTTCAGCACCTTCCCGGGTGTTGGAGTAGTTATAGATATGCAGGTTTGATTCATAATTCATTTCTTCAAATTTGATGATTTGGTTCATGTAGAGCTTAAACTCGCCGAGTTGTGGTCGGTCTGGCAGCGATTCGTTGCCGACATTGTTCTGTCTGAACTCAATATACTTGTCGGTAATCTTTTTTAACACATTGAGCACCAACGTCTTGTTGACCTGGGCATGAGCAATGGAGGCGACGGTGATAAGGTCACTGCTACCGTCACTGTTGGTCAAGCTCTTTTTCATAAAGTAAAGCGAGAGCTTGGTGTTGGTGACATTTTTAGCGGTAACAATGGGGATTGAGCCCACCAAAGTCTTAGAAGCATTTATAAGACCTAGTTCTTGCGAGATGATCTCGGAACAGTTGAGGTTGTTAATGAGATGCACTAGCTGGTGGTTCTCATAGGTATAGAGGGTAGTTGAATTGAGGGTTAAAGTGGTGTGAATCACTAAGGTTAGTCAGAACATCATATTTGGTGGGAATAACATCTACTTACATCGCCTATAAAGCTCCTGTTGTGGCATGGTGTGTTGTTGAATGGAAATCAATGTTTCCCCGTATTTGAAACGTCAGTCGGAGAAATGTCAAAATGGCGCAGGTGACCCCGATCACGTGAAAAGTCATCGGAAAAGTTTCTTGTTACTGTGCAGTCTCCGATGTACCTTGCAATATTTCCACTAACATACAAAGTTTACCTCGATCAAGTAGCCATGGGGAAGTACAGAAAGAGATTCAACGAGAAGGCCCGAGCAGGTATGCTTGCCAAGCAGTCAGAGCTTAAGAGGGTTCGTAATAAACAGTTTACGCGACACTTGGAGGATGGTAATGACCAAGAACCCGAGAAGTTGACCGAACTATTCAATAACGAAAACTCCAATTCAGAAATCATCAAGCCAGTAACGGAGGAGGAAAGAGCAGAAAGAAAACGGAAACTCGAAGAACAATTGTATACTGCCAATGAAAAAGAAACAAAAATGTCCAAATCTAAGAAGAAACGGTTAGACAAGTACATCGAGCATCAGTTGAAGAGAGAGGAGAAGAAAACCTTGTTTGAAAAGTTATCTCACACCAAGATAGACACCAGTCTCCTCACAGCATCCAAATTATTAGGTAAGGGTAAACAGACCAGGAAAGAAGAGATGGTGGAAGCATTGGACTTGGAACGTCAAGGACGAGGCGATGAACATACCAAACTGATTTTATATGAAGAAAGAGAGGTCAAAAACTGGGAAGACCAACCCGATTTGTTTCAAAAGGGCGGTGATTATCAACTGTCAGAGGAGGATGAAGATGATATGGCTAAATTTGGGGACGATAGTTTCCCTTCTACTGAGACAAAGTCTTCTTTTGTGGACAATAGACCGGCAAAGTTTGGTGGTTCTGGGTTTGGGTTCGGTTTTGGAAACTTGCCTAAAATAGAAAGGACTTCCAAGGCATCCCAAAAGAAGTACAGTTGGAGATTGAAGGTTGAAAAGGAAGAGAAGAAAAGAAACAAGATAGAAGACGAAAACGATTTCCTCTCGTCCGAAGAAGGAGAAGACGAAGAAGGAGAGGATGAAGAAAGCGAAGAGGAAGAAGAGGAAGACGAAGAAAACGACGACGACGAAGAAATTAATGCCGAGGTCGATCAAGAGGAAGATGCTGAGTCCATTGACGACGAGGAAGAAGATTCCGACGACGAGGACGAAGATGAAGATTCCGATGAAGATTCCGATGAAGATTCCGAAGAAGAATCTGACGAAGATCAACCAAGACTCTTGAAGAACAAACCCAAGCATTCTAAAATAGCAGAATCGTTTAAGACATGGGCAGAAGAACAAATGAAAAAGATGGATGGCCATGAAGAAGGTGCTATGCCGGTGCTTTCAGAAGAAACCAAGGAATTGTACTCAAAGCCAACATTGCATGAGGAGGATATAGATCATTCTTCGGACGAAGAAGGATATATTCCTATCAACAAGGAACTTAAAAGAGAAGCATTCTTTGTTGATGTAACACGTTCAGAAGAAATCCAAAAACTGAGAATGAACTTACCAGTTTTTGGCGAAGAACACAAAATCATGGAAGCAGTTAACCACCATGATTGTATAGTCATTTGTGGTGAGACTGGTTCCGGTAAAACTACACAAGTTCCTCAATTTTTGTATGAAGCTGGTTTTGGAAACTCCGAGAATCCAACCTATCCCGGCATGATTGGTATTACTCAACCAAGAAGAGTCGCCGCAGTTTCCATGGCACAGCGTGTTGGGAATGAACTTGGCGACCATGGTAAAAGAGTTGGTTACCAAGTCAGATTCGACAATACAATAAAGAATGAAGGAACTCCTGATGGCACAGCCATGAAGTTTATGACAGATGGTGTTCTTTTGCGTGAAATGATGGCGGATTTCCTATTAAACAAGTATTCTGCCATCATCATTGACGAAGCACACGAAAGAAACATCAACACCGATATATTGATCGGTATGTTGAGCAGAGTGTTGAAGTTGAGAAGGGAAAACCACACTAAAGATGCAAGCAGCAAGCCATTGAAGTTGATCATCATGTCGGCTACTTTACGTGTTTCGGATTTCTCTGAAAATAAGCAATTGTTCAAGACACCCCCTCCAATCATTAAGGTGGATGCCAGACAATATCCAGTCAGTGTCCACTTCAATCGCCGTACGAATTATGACTACTTGGAAGAAGCTTACAAGAAAGCCGCCAAGATCCATCGTAAGTTACCTCCTGGTGGGATCTTGATCTTTTTGACGGGTCAAAACGAGATTATCTCTACCGTTAAGAAGTTGCGTAAGGAATTTCCATTCCCGAACAAGTCTCATACTAAAGGAGTTTATAAAGACGAGGAGGCCCCAATTATCAGGCTTAATAAGAATACCGACCCAGAAGCAGAAGAGGTTGATTTTGCAGTGAACATGCAAGATATTGAAGAAAACGACGACTACGAATCGGAATCAGAGGAAGAAGGGTTTGAAGAGACATTAGAAGAGCACCAAACCGACAAAGATCCATTGTATGTTCTTCCCCTCTACTCGCTTTTACCAACCAAAGAGCAAATGAAGGTGTTTGAAGAACCTCCCAAGGGGAGCAGATTATGTGTGGTAGCCACAAACGTTGCCGAAACCTCGCTTACTATTCCAGGTATAAGGTACGTTGTTGATTGTGGTCGTGCTAAGGAACGTAAGTTTAACGAAGACAACGGCGTTCAATCCTTTGAAATTGACTGGATCTCGAAGGCTTCATCTGACCAAAGAGCTGGTAGAGCTGGTAGAACTGGCCCCGGTCATTGCTACAGACTCTTTTCTTCTGCCATTTACGAATCGTTCTTTGAACAATTTAGTAAACCTGAAATTTTAAGAATGCCATTCGAAAGTGTGGTATTGACCATGAAGAGTATGGGAATCTACCAGGTGGCCAACTTTCCATTCCCTACTCCACCAGACAGATTGGCTCTTCATAAAGCAGAAAAGTTATTGACTATTTTGGGTGCTCTTGATAAAGAGAAAAACATCACTGACTTAGGTAAAACAATGTCTCTTTTCCCATTGAGTCCTCGTTTTGCCAAAATCCTCATCATTGGTAACCAGCATGGATGTCTTCCTTATATTATTGCGATTGTTTCTGCATTGTCAGTTGGAGATCCATTTATTGGAGAAAATGAACTCGGAATTAGTGCTCAGAAGCCAAAGAAGAGAAGCGAAGGTAACTCTGAAGACGAAGAATCAGAAGAAGAGTCGGAAGATGATGTTGATGAAGAGGAGAGACGTAACACCAGGTCGAAGTATAACAAGTCCAGAGCTACATTTTCTCAATTGGACCCAACCAGTGACGGGTTGATGCTCTTGTCTGCAGTTTGTGCCTTTGATCATGTTCCAGATGAAAAGAAAAACAGCTTCCTCGCCAATAATTTTTTGAGAGGAAAGGTCATGGAGGAAATTGTCAAATTGAGAAAACAAGTGGACTATATTGTCAAGGCTAATACGATGCCGGACTCGATTGCCCATGTTTCGGAACTGAAAGGAATTAAATTGGGCGTTCCTGATAAGAAACAACTTGCAGCCATTAAGCAAATGATTGCATCTGGTTTCATCGACCAGACTGCCATTAGAGCTGATTTGGTTGACTCCGATATTTCCATAACCAACAGAACAGGAATCATCAATATTCCGTTCTCTCCAGTATATCCCGTTAATAAGTTTGAAGTCGAACAAGACCCATATGTTTACATACATCCAAACTCGATTTTGAACAAACTGGGAAGCATGCCAGGATCATACTTGATCTTCCAATCTTTGAATGTCGGATCGAACCAGAAGGAGGGCCAACAAGCCAAGATCAGAATGAAGCCATTGGTAGAGATCAAGGCAAAACAGCTTGCAAACATCTCCAAGAACTCTCCACTTTTAACCTACTCCAAACCCTTGGGTCATCCATATGCCCCAAAGCTTATTAATGCCAATAAGCGTGAATGTTACGTTGTGCCACGTTTTGGTGCCGCCATAGGTTCTGGTGGCGTGGGATGGGATTTACCAGCCATTAAGGTCAACCAGATTAAACAGCATGGATCCTGGACTATAGAATAATAGTATTGTATAATAGTTAAATCATTAATTTTTTTTGCAGCAACTACACTAAATAGGTTAGGTCCAAATCATTATATACAGGACGAATCATCAATCGATGTTTGTTTTTGTTTTGGTAAAAACTTTTATCATACATTAATTAAAAAGACACATCATTTTGGGCCGCTTACTATGGCCGGCAATGATAAGAAACCACCAATGAATAAGGATGACGACGATAATGACATACATCAACCGCTCATACCTCTGCATATACTAGATCCCGCCTCTCAAAGAAGATTCATAATATCATTGTTCATCTTGATACAGAGTTGGAAAGTCTACGATGTCATATTACTCAACTCGGAAATATCTACAGATGCTCATGCATTGACCCCGTTGAACAATTTCTCGTTCGTGATAAAGTATGCTTTCATAGATGGGCTCTTCTTGTGGCTCCTTCCACTTTTCAATATTCAATACTTGAGGTTTACTCCGTTTAAAACCTTGGTGTTGACGTTATTGTTAAACGGTATAACACTTTTCTTGATAAGCAGTGCCACAGTGCCGTTTCTCAGCAGTTTAATATTACCATTGTGGAAAACGATAGCAAGAAAAAGGGAGTTAACAATTGCTGGGGATGCAATAAGCTCCAGCAAATTGATCGACATGGATTCCCACTTCAAGGGTAAACTCACAATTCATTACTTGCCCGATTCGTCTGCCAAGTTCAATCCATTCCATTTTGATAAAATATGCTTGGATCAAACCACAAACCAAGTCCTCGACATGCCAATTGAATTCAACACTACAACCGAGTTGGGATTCTTACAATTGGAACACCTCACAACTTCTAGTGAAGTAAAGTATCTCAACTACACAGGAAATACTTTGAGAAAGTTATTAAAACGGGATTACACCCATTTGAATGAACACAAAGACTTCAAACGTGACGAAAACATCTACTACCTAGAAGTTCCAATCAAAGAATCAGGTCGTTACCGTATAAACAAAGTAACTGATTCCAAAAATATTAATATCAGAACGTACAAGTCTGAATTTGTTATTTCTTATTGTCCACGGGCTAAGTTCATATACCCCCCAAATTATGATGTTGGCAAGAATTATGTGTGTTTGTCTCCCAAGGTGAACGAAGAAGAATTTCACTTCCCATTGCTCAACTTTTTTGGAGTGGCGCCTCTCAATTTGAAATTTGACATCAAATTGAACAAGAAATCATACAAGACGCTTAACGTGACAGTGGGGGAGAGTGACGGCAAGCAGACTCATAAAAAGAATTCAAAGAACCTTGCCTGGCTTAACGCTAAGAGTGTCACTAGAAATACTCTTGAACAGGAAATATTACACTACCCAGAAATTCTCAATGGGGCACAAGAAGGAACCTTAGAATTCCACTTACTTGAAGTAAGGGACTTTTTGGGTAGCATTACAAGATACAATTCAGCATCCAAGGACGACGATATTTGGTTTTCGTATGGATTGAAACTGACTCCTAAGATAGGCCTTACTGATTCAGATCCCAACACCCAACTTCTTCTTGATGGCACCAAGGAACTTCGTCTTGCAGGTATTGAAAACTTGAAAGAGTCGGATCTTCCCTTGACAGTGACTGTTGACTATATTAATAAGGAAGACGAAATTTTGTCATCGAGTTTTACAAAGACTTTCAAGAAAATTGGTGAACTTTCCCATGCTTTCACTATTAGCAAGCCAGGTACTTACAAATTGACTTCCGGAAAAGGTCGTTTCTGCGACTGTGAATTATTACCGTCAACTGCAGTTGATGTTACCGTGGCACAGCCTCCAACAGTTCAAATTTCAGCTGAACCAATCGTTGACAAATGTTTAGGGACAACGGGCTACACGTTCGATCTTGACCTCGATGGGAAGCCTCCGTTCCACTTGCTGTACCATGTATACCAAAATCAATCAAACGGTGTATTGAGACCAGTCCACAACGAAAGAGGCATGTCAAATAGGGTATTGAAAACTTTCGAGAAGAAGTATTCATTCAAGTTCAGTCCACACGCGGAAGGAAATTATGTGATAGTTTTCAACTCACTCAAGGACACCAACTACCATAATAACCCAGTGCAATTGGATGAGTCTGCTTTCACATATCAAACTTACTTCAAACAAAGATCGTCGGTGTCTTTTTTCCAGTCTAAGTCTAATTTGCAAAAGACTATACTGAATTGTTTTGGAAAGAACTCGGAAATACCCTTACACTTCAGTGGAAATGGCCCTTACTCTTTTGAATACGACATTGTCGATGTTAGCACTGGCCACAAACTTATTGATACTGTCCATGTCAAAGATGTGGAATCCTATGTGATCAAGACTCCGGAAAATACCCGTGGTGGTACATATAAGGTCAAAGTTTCCAATGTCGTTGATAGATTTTCGTGCACAGCTTCCATGGACGAAAAGGAGAGCGTTACCATTAAGATAAGAGATGATATTCCAGAAGTCCAAATTGGTGGAACATCTCGTAATTTCAAGATAATTGAAGGTGATGCTGTAAATATTCCATTAACCGTGAAATCATCGATTGGAAAGTCTGGAAATGATAAAATTGAATATTTGGTTCGTGATTTGTATGACAAATCGTTAACCAAGAAGAGAGTTTTACAAGGCGGTTCATCGTTCAGGGTTAAGGAAGAAGGTATTTACTCATTGATTTCATTTGAAAACGACGGGTGCCCGGGAATTGTCACGAACAAAGAACAGCAAATTTCCGTTTCATTCCATAGCAAACCAAATCTTACGGTGTCAAGTGATAACGTGTTAAAACAACATACCGACGAATCGTTATTACACCTTACTCCAGTTTGCCGCGATTGCGATGGTAAATTAAAGTTGAAATTGAAGTTGGAAGGTGCTAAACCATTCCTTATCGACTATGAAATTAAACTGCCAAATGGACAAACTGGATTCCGTTCTATGCGTGTTGATGATCACGAAGTTGTCATTGAATTGCCTACTAAAGAAAGTGGCACATATGAACACCACTTTAAGGGAGTTTACGATAGCTTGTATACCAAGGAAAAGGCTAGAAGCCAAAAGACTTTACAAAGTGTGAGATATGAAGTTCAGGAGCTTCCAGGTGCTGTTTTTGATACTAATAATCAATTCATTCAAATTTGTGAGAATAAGCTCAAGATAGATAACACTGCCGTTACAACTGTTCCCGTTAAATTTTCCGGTCAATATCCATTCAGCTTGAAGGCAGTATTGAAACATGAGCGTACCGGAAAGCACGAAAGCATCGTGATAAACAATATCCAGGAACCAAATTTTGAATTGTTCTCGAAAGAAACCATGGGAGTGGGCGAATATGTCCTCACTATCAAGGAGTTGACCGACGGTAACGGATGTAAGCAAACTGAATTTGACAAATCAAATAATTATGTGGTTTTTGTCACCGAGGTTCCTAACATTACCAAATCCAAGAAAAAGCACTACTGTGTTGGTGACCATGTTCATTATAACTTAACTGGTATTCCACCGTTCTTGGTATTTTACAAATTTAATGGCAAGACCCAAAGGGCCGAGCTGAATGTGCAATTCCAAAGATTGGCTTCGAAGGCAGGAAATCTCGAAATTGAGGCAATTCA
The DNA here is from genome assembly GCA_003706535.2 of Teunomyces kruisii. Classification (NCBI taxonomy): domain Eukaryota; kingdom Fungi; phylum Ascomycota; class Pichiomycetes; order Serinales; family Debaryomycetaceae; genus Teunomyces; species Teunomyces kruisii. The sequence goes on from PPLR02000013.1 coordinate 282,441, forward strand.
AGATTCTTCCACCAGTAAATGTGTGGTGAATTTCACCAATTTCGAAGACAAAATGGAAGATCTCAAACTTCAAGTGCATGACTTGCCATCGGTGGAGATTAATAAGGGCGATTACTTGGTGGAGGACATACACGAAGGCGACCAGACAGAAATAATATTTACCTTTGTTGGAGAACCTCCATTCAAACTTTCCTACACCCGTACAGTTGAAGTTGAAAACAAGAAACGTCGGACCAAGGAGAAGGTTGTTGAGAAGCATACCATTGCGGATATTTGGGACTACGAAGTGACTGTTATGGCCAGCTTGGAAGGTACCTATGAGGCCATCGAGGTTGAAGATGCCTTCTGTAAGGCAACAAGAAAATAGTGTAAATTAGTAATAGAATTTTTTTGAGCGTATTGCTAGTTCTTGACCAATTCGTTGATGATCTTGGTTGCCGCCGATAACGAGATCTCCTTCTTGGAAGTGGAATCCGCATCGGTTTGTTGCGAGTTATATACATCTGAGATGAGCAGGGCCAACCTTAAATCTTTTAACGTTATATTGTTGTCTGAATCGTGAGTGGTCAATTCGATATTGACCTTGTTGTACGTAGTTGTTATCGTAGGGTGATGTCTTAGTTTATGGGCAGGTACCACAATCGTGTTGAGGAACTTCCAGGTTTTGGCAAACGTCTGGAACTGGTAATCGACACTCAAATGCCGGTATGGTTCATTTTGAACGGTCCATTTGATTATATTGGTGGCATTTAACCTTTCCACCTGTTCCTGAAGTACCTTCTCCGTGAGAACAGCGATAGATTTAACAGATTTGCTCATGGTTGGGAAATGTCAACAGACACATGCGAACAATTTTTTAAAGATCAAAATCAGATTCATTTCCTGGCACCACTACAAACCAACCTGTCATGGTTGCAGCACTTTATATAATCCACTGGCCATACTGGAATCTCCAGTTCCACGATGGCCAATTGCTACTCCATAGACGATATCACAACAACTTGCCTACCAACACTCACATTCTCCATACCTTTGATGAAGCATATCGGAGTCTGCCTCCAGCAGAATCCGTACCCATACTATATCACAAGGGAATAAGCTTTGTATATTTCCGTGGTGATAATGATATCCTTCTTGTTGCGGTAACCATGAAGAACATAAATGCCATGCTGACAGTCGTATTCCTCAACAATTTTTACAAAACGCTAAGACACTACATAGAAAATGCCAGTCGAGAAAACCCGGACAAACCCATAGTACAGTTAGACAGAGATACTATTGTGGATAATTTGAATCTAGTATTTGATCTTCTTGACGAATGCATGGATTTTGGAATTGTCCAATTGACCGATTACAACCTTTTAAAAGAATACATCAAGATCAAGGCAAATCTCCCTAAAATCAAAGGCGACCACGAATTCGGATCACTGTCAGAAGAAGAGGAATCCCCGGAACCTCAAGCCGGAGGAGGGAAACTCAAGAAAAAGAAGAAAAGGAAGAGCAAGAAGAAAGATGAGAAAATCACATCCACCCATAACCACGCCATTACTACGGATCAAATTGCTCAGGATATATCAGTTATTAACAGTTCAATTCTCAGAACGTATGCTCTGGCTATTAATTGGAGATCAAAGGGTATATTTTATGCCAAGAATGAAATCTACATTGATTTAGTGGAGGATTGTGAGTTTTACTATGACTTAGAGAAAGATGTCATCAAGAAGAATGAAATCCAGGGAACTTGCGCTGTAAAATGCTACTTATCCGGGATGCCCGTGTGCAAGTTAGGATTTAACGAATCCCAAATTTCGGGTATAGAAAATGATAGCTATCTTGAGGACTTACCAGAAAACCAACTCAAGCAGGAGGTAGAGGATGACGAAGACGAGGAAGAAAAGCCACTCGACTCTAAGAAGCATTCTAAAATCCCAATTAGAAATATTCAATTCCACCAATGTATCGAGTTGGGCTCGGTGTACAAGGAAAATTTGGTGACATTTACACCTCCTGATGACAAGTTCATTCTAATGACGTACAATGTCGAGCAACAGAAGCAGAAAAGAAAGCTTCCGCTTATTATGATCAAACCCACTTATAGAATACTAAAGGAGTCCAAGAAAATCCAAGTATTATGCATCTTATCAACAAATTACAAGAGAAGACTTCATTGTCGAGATTTGGTGGTAAGAATTCCGTTGAACCCTCATATATTCAATATTGCGACGGAGTTAAATGACGACAATGAGCTCAAATACAAAGCGGAGTTGGGTGAGGTTAATTTCAAACTCGATACCTCCGAGATCATCTGGACATTAGATAATGTTACTGGAAAGAAATGCATCCGAATGATGGCAGAATTGACGTTACAGTCAACCACTGAACTTGAGCTATCACAATTGGAAAGAAGTCTACACAATAAAGTGGACGAGCAACAGCAAGAACCAGATTCTTCAGAAGAAGATGACGAAATTGGTGAATTAGATAGATACTATGGTGTCAATGGACAATCATCGTCGCTGGCCCAACTGATCTTGAATGCTGCAAAATCAAAGCGCAATTTCAATGACATAAACGTTAGTTTCACAATTCCGATGTTGACTTATTCCGGGCTCAAACTAAATTATCTCCGCGTCGACGAAGAGAAGCTCAAATACACTTGCTTCCCCTGGATTCGGTACGTTACAGAATCTCGGAGCAATAAAGAGGCCGGTGCTTTAGATATAAAGGATTTCCAGAAACGTAACTGTTCCTACCGGTTCAAGCTTGGCATACTGTGCTTTGAATTGGTGTAACTGGGTAATGTATCGGCCCCTGCATTTGGGCGGCGCCTTCCCCACAGGGTACTACGATAAGATATAATGTCCGCTCCTCAGATAAATAGATGCGTCGGACAATACTACAAATGGAAAATATTTCCCGATTTGGCATTAATATCCGCCCTATCAGCTCCACCAGATTTTTTATCGAGATTTCTTATCTGTTAGAGGTAAAGTAACTCTTATTAATATGGAAACTTATGCTGTTCCCGGGATAACGTTTAATGCTGAGCAAATTCTTGACCATATAGATGAGATGATAATAAAATCCGAAGAGGCAGAGCCTAAAAAGAAAGTGACCAAGTCGAGGAATGGGTGCTTGACTTGCAAAAAGAAACGGCTCAAGTGTGATGAAGCCAAACCTTCTTGTTTGAACTGTACCAAGAGAAAGATCTTATGCGGTGGTTACGCCACCAATTTCAAATGGAGATCATTCAATGACGACTCTGCTTCATCCACTCCATCCACCAATCATGATGATGGCAAGAGAAAGTATTCAACAACAGATGAAGAAACCCAAGACCCTCCCCAAAATCTCAAAGACAAGAACTTCAGACACCATCTCGAATTAGCATCATTATCAGTCACAGGTAAGTCTATAGAACACATCAAAATCGAAAACGATCTTATTTCAAAAGGTCTTAATCCGGAACTTTACAAGAATCAATCTACATCAAAAGCATTGAAGCGAAGTAGTAGCTTTAACGAAAGTAACCCACTGACCCCCATTTCACCCAAAAGACAACGTTCCCATAGTACCAATTCCTTGGTGCCAGCAGATGTCATCAGCCTCAGAAACGAATACAACAAGAAAGGCGCTTTGGATTCGTTGGCAGAAGCTGCCATAGACGAAATCAACCGTTCACCATCTGCAAGTATACCTGGGTCGGAGTCTAGTTCGCATATTGCACTTTCACCTGCTTTTAGTGATTTCATGACCAATTCTAAAACAGGGGCACTCCAGTCCTTAAAAGAGTTCGAAAACCATCAAGATCTCAACCTAACACCATCATTATCGGCAATCATAAACTTCGCATTCAATGGTGAAGATCCACGAAATTCTAATTTCGACTCTGATCTACTAAAACTCAACGAAGGACCATTAAGTCCATTACTTCTTAGCCATACGCCCAATGAATCCAGATCCCTATTAACAGCCAGGCCCATGGTTTCGGCTGGTAATTCACTCACTTCGAGTAATGACGAGTTTCTTGTTTCATCACCCTTTAACTCAGTAAATACTCCATTTTCCATTGCTGATAGTGAATCCAGTCGGTCATTGCTTAAGTCTTCTGAACAGGACCAGATCTTGCATTTATACTCGCAATATACCTGTTGCATTATGTCTATAAAAAATGGTGTTAATGAAAATCCCTGGAAGAAAATGATTATTCCTTTGGCTACCAAGTATTCGTGCCTATTTAATTCGATAGCTTCGATGACTTTGTTTCATTTGGCAGGAAATACAGAACTAGTTAATTCAACTTCCCATGACTTGCGGGCCAAAGGTTATTCTTACATGAAAAGATGCATATTGGAGTTGGCGAGTGGTTTAAGTCGGACCAATCACGATGTCTCTGCGGAACTACCTGCTGACATTGCGTTGGCAACCTGTCTTAACCTTGCGGTTGGAGAAGCATGGGATACGCATACCTCTAGTGGAATTGCTCATTTAAAAGGTGCCAAAAGCATGATTCAAAAAGTATTGACACTTTTAAGTGAACAGCAACAAGTGATTTCCGAAAAGAAGCGAGAAATGAGCCGGTCTCCAGAATCATTAGACGGTGACTATCAAGATCTCGTGAAAAGCAAGAAAATGGACTTTCAGAAAAAGCTTGTTTTGGTGGATAATAATGAATGGGAAAGAATGGTGGAAGATGTCTCAGAACACGAAGTTGAATTCAAATTTAACAAGAATGACAAGGTGAAGGCAATTGCCATTCCAAAAAGTTTGCAATTTCTTTTTAATATCTGGATATACTTTGAGGTTTTGGCTCAAATGACCACAGACACCAATAACGACGATAAAGGTATCGATTTGGTCGCCACAATCACTACTATATTGCAGAATAACAGAAACAAGAGTGACAAGGGGCGCATTTCCCAAGTCGGCAGCGATAAGGGATCTCCCAGCATCAAATCTGAGGCGAGTGATCTGAGTGCTGGGGAATCGAAAAGTGGATTTAACTTCTTTGAAAACTTCGACTCCTTCAGTTACAACACGGAATACGTCGATCCATTATTGGGGTGTGCCCAATCATTGTTTCTGATCATGGGTAAGATTGCCAATGTTATTTCCAAGATTAGAAAGAATAGAAGAAAGGACCCATCGAAGAAGTATAGGAATTCCTTGAGCACAATTACGTTGGCGACGCAATTGAAACAGGATTTGATAGACTGGAAACCGACTATCACTACTTCGATGATCAATCTGGCTAATACTGTATGCGAAGAAAGTTCCGGGTCAACGTGGGATATTTCCTCTTGTATTGCTACGGCTGAAGCATACCGTTACGCTACGCTCCTTTACTTACACCAGGCGGTTCCTGAGATTCCCCTGTTGACCTCACATCAGTTTGCAGAAAAGATTTTTATTTTATTGGCATCAATTCCTACCACATCTCATTTGTATGTAATCCATATCTTTCCGTTATTGGTGGCTTCGTGTGAAGCACTGCAGGGCGAAGAGAGAGAATGGTGCGAGGCACGCTGGGCGTTGCTCGCCGAGAAGATGTGGATTGGAAATATCGACCGTGCACTTGAAGTGGTCAAGGAAGTTTGGAGAAGAAAGGACGAATTTGTTCGTAATATGAGGAGAAGCGAATTGCACGACGGTGACGCCCGTGCCGTGAGCGAAGATGAGAGCAAATTACGTAATATTTCGGCACAAATTAGTGGACTCATGGCGGTTATCAACAACGACAACAGTCAGGGTTCCGTTAGTGATGTCCATGGTGGCATCTGTTCGCGGTTACATTGGAGTAGCGTGATGAAGGAATGGGGTTGGGAGGTTTTATTGGCCTGATGCTAGACGTAGTGCGATTTTTTTATCTCTTATCATATGCGCGAAAGTTTAATACACTTCTGCTTTCATCCTAATCAGTACCAATAGTAGACCGATGTGGAAGAGAATTGCACCACGCTTGTTGAATTGTCGCCAGATGTCTACGGGACAGTCGTCTTTGCTTTTTGATCCGTTTGACGTGAGAAACGCTCAAAAAATCCGCGAAACCGCTGAGCAATTCCCCAAACCAGCCGTGATTTCGTTCGACGCCTTCGGGACAATCTACACACCAGTACAATCTGTGGGGAAACAGTACCATGAAATAGCCAAAAATGAGTTTGGCCTTCATAAGTCGGAGGAAGAGATTGATCGGGATTTTGTCGTTTCTGTTGCCGAGGCTGAACAAAAGTATCCCAACTACGGCAAAGGTACTTTGCCCAACTACGATGCGTGGTGGAAGGAAGTGATTGTGGAGGTGTTTGGGCTCGAACACTACACTATCAGCCAGGACTCGAACCGGTTCTGTGAGCGGTTGTTGGACCATTTCACCCTGGCAGAAGCATACCACCTCTACAGCGACGTTGTCCCCACATTGACCAAATTGCAAGAACACGGCGTCAAAGTAGTAGCATCCACCAATTCAGATCCTCGGGTGATCACCATCCTTAAAAACTTGGGCCTTGGCCAGTTTTTCGACTCAAGCAACGTGTTTTTGTCCTATAATCTCGGCACTTCCAAGCCAAACAAGCAGTTTTTCGACCTGGTGTACCTGCAATTAAGGATCCCTGGACCAAAGGGAAAAGTGCTTGAAAATGCGTGGCATGTAGGAGATAGCATGCTGAAGGACTTTGTGGGTTCGGTCAAGGCTGGGTGGAACGGCGTATTATTGGATAGAAACCATTCGAGCGAGTTCTTCCAGAGGAAAAACAAGGCGAAGCAGCAAGTTGATGCATGTTTTGCACACCAACCGCAGCAGTCCAAGGACAGCGACGATTTACTCCTCATTGCCAACAACAGAGTCGTAGTGAGCAGTTTGTCACAATTGCTTGAGATCTACGAATTGGACTAAGATCCCCCATCACCTTGTCCTAAGCCCAGAAGTCACATTTCGTCGTCATATTCATTTGATCTCATTTTAGACACCTGGAGAAATCTAAAAATAAGTTTGAGTGAGGGTCTGGTGAACAAATTCCTTAGAAAAAAAAGACTCGAAAGTCAACACCCTTCGTTCAACTATATAGATATACCTTCATAAACAGTAGCATCCAACCCACTACTCAACCGCTGACCCAGTTTTGGCCCATTTTAACCAGTATTTCTTCATCAAAGGTGTACATCTTAAACACAAGATCACACCTGCATACAACCAAAAGGAGGCATTGTCAAAACATCGATTTGGTGTGACGAAACAACATCAAACATTGGCATCAGCATATTATATATCTCGCTGGCTGCTTTATTTCCAATCGTACACAAATGAAGCTTTTAACATATTTGGCGCTCTCTGTGTGCACTGCTTTGACAAGCGCCGTTGCGATAGACATTACCGATAAAGACTCTATATGTGCCGCTGCTAAGGTGGTTGCAGACGGTGAATGGAACTACTACTCGGGGTTCACGAAGGGTGGTACTATTGGGATGTTCAACCCTCCTTACTATTGGTGGAATGCAGGTGAAGCCTTTGGGGGCTTGGTTGATTACTACACATTCTGCGACCCAAAGAATGGTACCTTGGAAGGATGGATCTTGGAAGGTATGTTCTGGCAAGCGGGCGAACAATACAACTACATTCCAGCAAATCAGTCCTTGGTGGAAGGGAATGATGATCAAGGTGTGTGGGGTTTGACAACGATGCAAGCTGCCGAAAGAAATTTCACCAACCCTGAAGGTCATTCTTGGTTGAGTTTGACTCAAGCTATCTACAACACCATGAATGCCAGATGGGATGCCGCGGACTGTAACGGTGGGTTAAGATGGCAAATTTTCACTTGGAATTCAGGTTACGATTACAAGAACTCCATTTCCAACGGTTGTTTGTTCCATATTGCTGCACGTTTGGCCAGATTCACTGGTAACCAGACGTATGCGGACACCGCTGAAAAGGTCTGGGATTGGATGGAAAGCGATGGATTCTTGTTTGAACAAGACGGTGAAGTTATCCTTTTTGATGGTGCCAAGATTGTCAACGGTAACTGTACTCAGTTCACCAAGACTAAGTGGTCTTACACATACGGTGTGTTCTTGGCAGGTGCCGCATACATGTACAACTTTACCGGTGATGATAAATGGGAAACCAGAGTCCAAGAATTGGTAACAGCTTCTGCGTTCTTCTTCCCAACCAGAAATATCATGCAAGAAACATCGTGTGCACCATCGCACTGTAACAACGATCAAAGATCGTTCCGTTCGTTGTTCGGTCGTTGTTTAGGTTTGACTGCCGTCTTAGTTCCATCTGTCAGCGACCAGATCAAGACCTGGATTGATGCTAGTGCTGCTGCTGCTGCCCAATCGTGTTCTGGTGGTTCTGATGGTGTCACCTGTGGTTTAGATTGGACGGTTTCTGGTTGGGATGGTGTTTACGGTTTGGGAGAACAAATGGGTGCGTTAGAAACTATTCAAGCATTGTTGGTCCATGCCGAACCTGTTCCTTACACCATGAAGACTGGTGGTACTACTTTGTCAAACCCCGACGCAGGTTTGAACACCAACACCGACGTCAACCACAATTCCATAACAGTTTCCGGAAAGGACAAGGCTGGTGCAGGAATTATTACAGCAGTGGCTTTGGTCATTATATTGGCCGGATCTATCTGGATGATTCTTTAATCAACATGATATATAACAATAAAATAGTGTATGGGTTTTAGAGGAGTATTTTTTTGGAACCGTCCTGCATTGTAGTTTTGGAATTGCCAATTTATCATCGCATCTTGCTGGTTAGAGATAGACGATAAGCTTCCCACGATGGTGTTGTTTACAACTATTAATAAGCTTGCCAACCCCAATAGTGGTGGTGTGTTGGCAGGTGGTAGAAGAAGAAGACTTTTTATACCACCATCTACCCAATATCCTTTGTTCAGCTATGGTTTTGGTGAGGACCAGCGCTCGTTCTTATCGCTCGACAACAATGGGTCGGTGATTGACCCCGACGATGACGTGAGCGATGTTGCCAGTGTTAGCACTTCACGTTCCCTTCCATCGACTCTTGACTCAGTACATACCAACGATGACCAGGAATCTTTCCATAGCTGGCTCTTGGAAGAACATCAAAGACGCTACTCGGCAACGGATGACGAGAATGGTAGTAGGTCGTCAGCTTCTGTCAGTGACTTGGCGTCGTCCCATCACACTTCCGAATCATTGTCGAGTTCTTACAATGAAGAGGAAGATTTTGTCAATCTTGAGACCAATTACACCATCGAAGTGAAAACCCTCTTACGGTATTCGCTTCCCTTGATCATTACGTTTGTATTGGAGCATTTCTTTTCCATTGTATGTTTGTTGGTTGTGGGTCATCTTGGGACAAACGAGCTTGCTGCTGTATCCCTTGCCACAATGTTGTCGACCATTACGTTTGCTATATTTGAAGGTATAGCTACTGCTCTTGATACATTGTGTCCCCAGGCATACGGGGCTAAAAACTATGCATTGATGAGTTTATTTGTACAAAGATGTACCGTCTTTTCATGGATCATTTTTATCCCCTGTGCTTTGCTCTGGTGGTATTCGTCATTCTACTTGAAGTTCATCATCGCCGATCAAGATGTGTTGATATTAACCCGGGACTTCTTGCGCATATTAATAGTTGGTGCTCCAGGCTACATTTTCTTTGAAAATGCCAAAAGATTTTTGCAGGCCCAGGGGATTTTCGAAGCAGGTACTGGGGTGTTAATATTGAGTGCCCCAATCAATATGGGTCTTTCCTATTTCCTAGTATGGAATGAATCTTTTGGTTTGGGCTATATTGGGGCCCCCATAGCTACTGTCATCAACTTCTGGCTCATGGCTATTTTGCTTGTGCTTTACGTTCTCTACATTGACGGAAAGAAATGTTGGTCGGGCATGGCTTCGACCAAAGAATTGTTCAGCCAATGGGAACAATTATCCCACTTGGCGATTCCTGGCATTATAATGCTCGAGTCCGAATACTTAGCTTACGAAATCATGACGTTGTTTGCTTCGCAATTTGGCACTACCGAGTTGGCAGCTCAGAGCACGGTCTCGAGCATTGCATCTCTTACCTATATGGTACCGTTTGCTGTTAGTATTGCATCATCCACTAGAATTGCCAACTTTATTGGAGGCCAAAACGTGCAGGCCGCCCAAATGGCCACTAACACCGGTCTCTTTGCAGCCATTGTGGTTGCTTCATTTAACTGCATGGTCTTGTTCACGTTCAAGAAACAGATTGCTAACTTATTTACCAAAGACCAGGAAGTTATCACGCTAATCATCCAATTGTTCAATCCGTTGGTTTCCATAATCCAGATCTTCGACGGTATAGCCTCGGTAGCCGGTGGAATCTTACGTGCGCAGGGCTCACAGAAAATAGGCGGCTATATTAACTTCACTGCTTATTATGCCTTTGCACTCCCACTAGCCGTTTACTTGGGAAAAGTCGTAGACATGAAACTTATTGGATTGTGGATTGGTGTTGGCAGCGGCATGATTCTTATTGGATTAAGTGAAACTATTGTTATCTTATCCAGTGATTGGGATAAAATTATCACCAAAGCCGGTATGATGAACTCGCAGTATTTGGACGACGAACAACAGATCTAATTTTGCACTAATATAGAATACAAATGGTAAAACATACCGTAAACGGCAATAGTCCGAATCGAAAAAAGGATGGCACAGAATCAGTTTGATTTTGTGTTTGCTCTTGCCACATACATTAAACCCCCGCTGCATTTCATGCAGGCCCTGGTTGCGGTATCTACGTCAGTTTTCGTTTTGCGGTAATTTTTCTTATCTGATATTTGCCTCAAAACTAAATTAAATCTCGCTCCTATTGACCGAAAAAAGTCAATAAAACTAACTTTCAGTACCGAACAACCTATTTTCATTGGTTAAGCCTACCTGATGTAGACTCGGTTATAATATGATCAAACACATGAATTTCTGATAACAACCATTGTCTCTGTCTCTATATATATTTCTCGAGTTCCCACCCATGCAACCAACGGTTTTCTATTTACTCCAAATCATAGATGTCTTTCTCTTCGACAGATAAGGAAAAGCACACGACATACGTGCAACCGATAACCAGTTTCGGTGTGGGTCTGGTACAGTTATCACACCGCCCCACCAATGCGGTTAACTTGGATCAAATTGCTTTGGCCAGTGGAAAACATGCTGAGAAATTGTTATCAGAGGCCCAGGCAAACTTGGCGTTGGCAACAGAGACTGGTTACACCCCCGAATTGCGCCGTAATTTTTCCCTTCTTTCACTTCTTGGTGTCGGTTTTGGGTTGACCAACTCGTGGTTTGGTATTTCTGCATCGTTAGTTACCGGTATCAGCAGTGGCGGGCCCATGATGATTGTTTACGGAATTGTTATTGTTGCTGCGATTTCGGTGTGCGTTGCTGTCACCTTGAGTGAATTGGTTAGCGCTATGCCCAACGCAGGAGGGCAATATTATTGGACTATGAAATTGGCTCCCAAAAAATATGCCAATTTCTGGTCGTACATGTGTGGGGCATTTGCCTGGGCAGGTGCGGTATTTACCAGTGCTTCGGTTACAATTTCCATTGCCACATCCGTTGTTGGTATGTACATGTTAACCCACCCCGAAAAGGAAGTTAAAGCGTGGCAAGTGTTTATTACCTATGAAATTGCCAATGTTTTCTTGTTGTTCTTCAATATTTGGGAAAAGCCATTGCCTGCCATTTCAAAGGGTTCGTTGTACATCTCTTTGTTGTCATTCGTCGTAATCACTATTGTGATTTTGGCAAAATCTAGTGGGGATTATCAGTCTGCGAAGTTTGTCTTCGTTGAATTCACCAACGGAACAGGATGGAGTTCTTCAGGAATCGCATTTATCGTCGGGTTGATCAATCCCAATTGGTCCTTCAGTTGTTTGGACGCTGCTACCCATCTTGCTGAAGAATTATTGGATCCTAGAGTGCAAATTCCCAAAGCCATTATTGGAACTGTCATCATTGGTTTCTTCACAGCGCTCCCTTACTCGATTGCGATGTTTTTCTGCATCAAGAACTTGGATGCAATTAACAATTCCAACACCGGTGTTCCAATTCTCGATATTTTCTATCAGGTGTTGGATTCGAAAGCGGGTGCTATTGTTTTGGAATGTTTAATTTTATTGACGGCAATTGGGTGCAACATTGCTTCGCATACTTGGCAAGCTAGATTATGTTGGTCCTTTGCCAGAGATAACGGGTTACCAGGTTCCAGATACTGGGCCAAAGTCAATACAAGAACCGGTATTCCCGTTAACGCTCACATAATGTCGTGTGCGTGGTGTGCAGTTATTGGGTGTATTTATGTTGGTTCCACCACCGCCTATAACGCCATGGTTATCGGTTGCATTATCTTCTTGATGTTGTCGTACTGTGTTCCAACCGTATTCTTGTTGATGAAGGGTAGAGACAACATCGAACATGGTCCATTCTGGATGGGAAAATTTGGTTTGTTTTCCAACTATGTTGTCATTGCTTGGGGCATATTCTGCACAGTATTCTACAGTTTACCTCCAGTTATGCCGGTCACTGCTGGGAATATGAACTATGTCTGTGTCGTTATTGGTGTGTTTTCCGCTTACTGTGTAATTTATTGGTACGCCAGAGGTAAATCCAAGTATACCGGAATTGACCAAAGAGAAGGTGAAATCGACGAGTTGACCAAGCAATTCTCAAATCAAGTTACCAACTTGGAGAATATTTTATCACACCAAAAACTGATTTAGACATTGTGAATAGAGTAGAATAAAATAGAATTCATCGTAAAGATCAATCCATTTCGTTGGTATTTCTTAATAAAAATGATATCTCGCAAAACAGCACTAATTTTTCTTCATCGATATCATAGTTGGAAATCTGTCTCAAGGATCCCCTTATACCATTTTCTCGAAAGAGTATATAATCTGTAAAATATTTAACCTGCGAAACGCCAACTTTTTTTCGGACGAAAAAACTGGAAATACACAACTCCAAAAAACAACAGTCCCATCCATCATACACTCAGTGTAGAATGTCACCAACAAACCTCTTTGAACTCGTTTTGCCAGACATTTTTGCTGTGTACCAAGAAGCAGATAAGGAATCTAATGTTTTGACGGAAGATATTCCCAGTAAGTTCTTGGAACAGGAGCCATCTCAAATATTGACCAGCTACGAACAGTTCTTAAAGAAGAACGCACACCCAAAGACCACCACCATTAAGAGCAAGCAAAGCAAACACCAATATGCCACTCTGCCTTATACCTTATTTCACGACATTAAAGTGGCGGCATCTAATCTAATTTCTAATCACAAAATTGGATCCAAGGAGTATAAAGACATTGACTTTTTCTACAAGTTTTCTACCGAACTTTTGTTAAGAGAATTGAGTAGAACAAACTTGACCATATTTTACAATAAGGAGAATGAAGAAGATATTTCTGAACTTGAAACGCAGTTGAAAGAAGACTTCAAGAACATATCCTACAATTATACCGCGTCAAATGGCGAAATCATTACCTACATATCCAAGACTGAAGAACCCGAACCAGCTCCATACAGTACACTTTATACACCTCCTACAATTTTGACTCCAAAAGTCACCAGTCAGCCATTATTCTCCTCTATAATTGGAAAATCAGAATTAGATAGAAAACCCACCCTTGTTTCGGACGAGTTTTCGGTCTCCAAGGTAGTGCCGTTCAGCAAGACCACTCCACATAACGATTCTACGTTGGAACACTTATCTCCTGCTGTCAGTAAATTCCCTCAAGTTACAGAACAATCAAATACGGAAATTTTGCACGACTTTTTCCACCCAATATGGTACACTATCCCAGTTCCAACTTGGCTAGACTATAAAACCAACTACCTCAAGGCAAACGTTTTGCCTCAACAGAGTTCTTTGCCTAAATCCGATGGCTCCCTTCAAAACGGATCAAGTGCTGGTGCCACCACCTTAACCACGACACCTACATTATCCATATTACAACAGAGAGGCAACAGCTCAGATTTTACGTCAAACTTCACTACTTTGGTTAAGGGTCCAGGAACTTCCTTCCAATCGTTTGCTCCAAACACTAGTCTGCGTGACTCTATTGTTACCTCTGAGCTCAAGGGTAAAGTTTGGCTTAATCACATTGGATTGCAGAACATTGAGAACATAAGAAAGAACTTCTTAAAGGGTAATTCTGTTGAGGAGAAGCCTGATCAGGTTAAATTAGATGACAAACTAGAGGATGACGGAGAATTTGAAGCAAAATTAGATGTTGACGAAGAGGTGAGTCAATCCGAAACACCATACAGACCAGGAAAGGACGAAATTAATGTTGCAAACTTAGTGAACTGGGATCCTGAACAAGTGCTGGCATTAAAGTCGTTGAAGAAAGATAGAGAAGCAATTGTCTCTTCGCCACAAGCCTTACAAAGATTAATATCCACTAACATTTTGAAGTTAAACAAACTCCGTCAAGAGAGATATCTCACTGGTGATACAAGAAATACATTGCCACCAACTAACGAAGAAGTTAGCTTATACAAAAGAGTTGTCAAGTTAATTACGTATGCAGTTCAGTTGTATCAACTTCAACCAGGGTCATTTCCAGTTGAATTCAGCAAGAAGATTCCAGTGTTGACAGCCGAATACACTGGGGTGTTACCTGGACTTGCTCCTAACAAGCTTGCTTCTGCAGCATTCACTACTACTAAGACAGCTGGACGTCTTCCCAGTATTAGAGGTCCCTACAAGAAAAAGAATCGTATGTTATAATCACTGTAATTTATTTGTTAGATATAAATGTAATTAATATTAGTTCGCTAGATGTCAATGCCAATAGCAAATGCGTAGATGAGGTAAAGATTCAAGAAAGTTATCATTACCCACGTAAGGATACTGGCATACCGAAGGAAATAACCATTCTCAAATGTGTGCTTGCGCACGGTCACATCTTGATTGTCGCCCTCGCCATTAAGTAACAGTGTAGACTCATCTGGAGAACTTATTGAAGAATCATAGACGGTCATATATTCTTTCTTAGAAGTGAACCAGATTAAAGGTGCACTCACTATGGGCAAAATAAAACTCAAAACAACTTGTGATGAATTCATGATCTTGGATACACCTTCACGTCCCAAAATCAAGATGACAACCAATACAGGAACTATGGCAATGGTTCTGGTAATGATTCTTCTGATCCAAGGCTTAATAGTCCAATTTATGAAGCCTTCACTGATAATTTGTCCTGCCATAGTACAAACAATACCAGCACTTTGGCCCGAAAACAACATGGAGAGAGCAAAGACCAACCCTGCAGCAGGTGAAATGTAGTATGACAACATTTCATAAATGGATAACAAGTCTGCATCTTTAGCATCTGGCTTGCCAAATAAAGTAGTACCTGCAACGATTAAAATTGAAGAATTAACAAACACAGCGATGAAGAAAAGCGAAAGCACCAATTCTGTGTATGAGTAAGTCAAGCAGTATTTAATAGCCTGGTATGAAGGCTTATACTTGTTGTTCAAGAAAGAACCATCAGAAATACTGAGAAACTTGTTGGTTGTAGCAGGTAAAATATCCTGTTGAGCTTCTACCTCTTCTTCCAGTGGTGCAACGTAAATGCCGTGCTTCTCATCATAGTCCTTCAATCTTGTTTGAACCAAAGCGGATCCCAAGAATAAAGAATGTGGCATCACTGTACTACCCACAATCCCACAACTTAAAAACAATGCATTCAGCTCCTTGAATATTTCTTTGTTCAAAGGCAAAAACCCTTTGATAATGGAGCCAAGGGCTCCATCTTCAAAGTCACACTTGAATAATTCCAATACAAAGCAGACGCATGTGGCAACAACCAATATAGATACCAAGGTTTCAAATATTCTCGTCTGCTTCATAGTCCCATCTTTATGGTATGCAATTAGTACAATCAACACGTCCAAGACTGTTATCAAAACCCCATAAAGTAATGGTATTCCAAACAATATTTCAAGCGAAATAGCAGTTCCAACGACTTCTGCCAAATCTGTTGCGATAATGGCAAATTCAGCACAGAGATAGAGAGCTAAATTTAACTGGTAAGGTAAATGAGCCCGGCACATTTCTGCCAAATCCAACCCTGTAGTTGTACCTAATTTCACACATAAAGATTGTAAGATAACAGCAAAGACGTTCGAGATAAAGATGATAAAGCACAATTTATACTGGTACATGGCACCAGATGATACTGACGTGGAATAATTCCCTGGATCCATGTAACTGACACTTACAACAAGTCCAGGACCTATGAAAGTATAGTACTTCTTCAATATCCTAATCGCCTGCTTGACATATTGGTTATTAATTAGGGCAGACACCATTACGTCGACTTCAAATATTCACAGTTTTGATGAAGCCAACACACACGTTAGATAAATACGCGTCAGATATCTGTAAACGAATGAAATTAGTTGGAGAAATGGGAAATGTCTGCTGGGAACGACAAATACGATAAGGGTAAAACTACTCTGGTGGAAGTAACCTGGTGATGCAAAACCCCGGGGTGCTAACTGAGGCTATTTACCTCATGTGGACTGCACATACGACGCACTTATTATTGTTTAACCTTTTTGCTTTGGATCTACTATCAACCCACCCATTCCATGATGTATATAGCTCCACCGTTGAGGAAATGTGTATTGACACTGGTTGTCTGTCGTCGATTCAACAGTACTTCTCAATCCGAAATAAATAAATATCGATCAACCCGGAGCCTTGGCGAATTTTTCAAATTGTACCAGTCATGGTTCCACGATACAACCACCAACGCCAACATTGACGCCTACCAGTCATTGGATCTCGGTAGACACAGAATACAAACTATCAAAATAGGAGTTGTGTATCAAAATGATACAATCAAGAGTAATTCCAAATTGATCGAAGCTTTATTGGCTGATCCGTTATCGGAGGGTAACAAAACTTGGTTCAGCAAAGTGACTTCACGTACGCGTACGGAAAACAACGTATTTCAATATGACGGCGAGTCAACCAATCCAAACAGTTATAATGTCCTATCGCCAATACTCAGTTCAACTTACAGACCAAAGTACACCGAGAATCTCGATGGCTCCCTTCCCGATGCATCCAATGATATCCAATTGATTGAAATAAATAAAGAACAAGTTGGCGATGTACATTTCTTAATCAATGTTACTGATAAGTTGGAAGAAATTCTTTCTAATCCGCCTTCCCAACCGGGTAATATCCTTTTGAATGTTGTCGACAATACTGACTATTCCCCTCCTTCGGTCGAAAACACACCAGTTTCCTTCAACCTAGAAAGTCTCCAACAACATGTGATAAAAGTTGATTCACAACTTTGCCATCAAGGTGTTGACGCATTTTTGACCTATGACACCAAGGCTGGATCGCAATATATCGACTCCATCAAAAACAGTAACATAAATGAGTTATACAAAGCCATTGGCTGGTATTCCAGGACAGATAACTTGTCTAAGTGGCTCTTGTCTGAAATTAAAAGATCTTTGCAGACCACTAACAGTAGTCTTGGATCTTTAGTTGCTATTGACCAAAAAATCAGAAATGAAGATGTTATAAACTTCAGTGAGGCAGTCCATAGCGAGTTGCAATATGAATTCATTCCACAAACTACCAGATTCTTCAAAAATAAATTAACTTGGTGGAAATTGTACTATAAAAATGACAATGTTGAATACCACTTGAAGGATTACTTCAACAAGTCCTTCATGACCCATAGCATTGAGAAATATAACTATGTTCGCGGCCAAATAGTATCGAAGTTACAACAACAAGATTTTGCGAACTATACTCCTTCAACAGCTGCTGGGAACCCGTTGCTTGATTTGAAAAATGATGTCATTCATAAAAGAATAGAAAGGGAACTTCAACCCTTCATTTACAAGATTTTGGGCACAGCTTTTATCTATTACCAGCTTCCAATATCTGTTTTGTCGTTCTTTTCATATCAATACTTTGAATTTTCAGCCAATAGTGCTCTTGCATTGGGCTTGTTGGGGTGGGTTGTTGGTTTCAATCATGTTTCCAAGCACTGGAACGTTATCACGAACACCTGGCTCACCAACTTATACGAAGAAGTCAGATTATGTTTGGGAAAAGAATGTATCGAGAACGGCTTACTAAAGGAGCTCACTCTCAGATATGACGAAGAAGCAAAGCACATCCAAATCAAGCAAGAAGTACTCGGTGGGATTGAAGTAGCTACAAAATCTAATAAATAGATAAATAATTCATTAATGTCTAAATGCAACTATCATAAAACTTAGAGTGAAGGTGGAATGGAACCTTCACGGGCCAATTTTCTTGCCTTAATCAGCTGTTCCAATCTATCAAACTCTTTCAATGCGATTTCTTCTTCAGGGTCCAATATCTGCTCAACTTCTCTCACCTCCTCTATGTAATGCATTAACATTGACTCAATGCCGTGTTTTAAGGTATCTTCGCTGGAAGAGCATGATTTACAAGCACCTTGTAATTTCAAGAAAACAGTGCCAGTCTCTTCGTCAAATCCCTTGTATTCGATATCTCCACCATCATCCTGGATGGCAGGTCTTATTCTTGTTTCGATTAACTCTTTAATCATCGACACTATTTCCGTATCGTCCTCTTCAGCGGCAGCAGCTTCTCTTGCTATTTGATCCAAGAACTCCTTGGTCACCACTGATTCCTTTTTATGCGATAAGAAACCGTCCAAAAGCTCGACGATTTCTGGTCTTAAGTTGGCCCAACTGATATGATCTTGTTTATTGACCGTTAAGAAGTCTTGTCCCAACATGACCGATCTGACACCGGGCACCTTGAACAACTTTAATGCTAAGGGAGAATGAATGGCTTGTAAGGAAGATGTGAATTCGAAGGTCTTGTTTTCGATTGGTAAGATCTGGGCGTCCACGGATACAAACTTCAATGCATTGTCGTTTGGAGTAGGGAAGGTTTTAAAGGATAGTAACCTTGATGTGATGCTAGATAAGCGCAAGGGCCTGTTCCATAAGGTTCTAGTCAACATTTCTGTTTTGGGTATAATACTGAAACGATTATTGTGGAAGATTGCGCAGTATATATATATATTAGTTATCGCTTTTTCGGAGTCGGGACCGAATTTTTTCCAGGATGACCCCGACTTTTGCCACGTGCACGACTGATTGCTTACGATTGCGAGCTTGCTATTGGCTGAAACATTATGTACTATGATTATAGACTATTTTAAATTGTTGCCATAACTGCAACAAGGGCAGTAATGACTAAGTTTGTGGCGGCTGAGTAAGTAGAAGCAGCATTGCTTTGTACAAACTCTTGTATCTTGGCGCTCCTCTTCTTTAAGCCAAAGATACTAAGCGCAGAAGACTTTGGTGGTAAGGCTAACGACATACTGTTGTTAGTCAAACCAGTATTGGTATAATTCAATGCTGGGAAGTATGGACGGGTGACGTTCGCGACCTTTCCGTTCCAACAATAACGAGAGAAACACTGCTTACATTGGTCAGATTGCTCAATGCCTCTTCTTTCTTCTTCTCTTCTGATAACGGCACAGGCAACACAGGTCTTCCATTGGCTGTCAAGAGTACCGTTTGCACGAGTAATAACATCGAAACCGTTCTGAATCATAGATTTCTTCTCGGCGTCGGTGTAAGTAAGCTTGAAAGTAGAAGTATTGGAGAAGTATTCAAATGGTCTGTTGGCAACATAGATGACCAAAGGAGGAGTAACACCTTCCTTAACCAAGTCGGTCAAGTTGGAAGCATCACAACCAAAGAAAGTTGGTTCTGCAGTAAAGTTCTCCGAAAGGAAAGTGGCTTCATCAGGAACATAAGGGAAAACCGTCGACTTTCCTTGGTCAAAGAATTGCCTTCCGTAGGTTTGAACCAAGGCAGAACCGCTGACCCAGTTCGTTGCCAAATCGTTACCGTTATCGAAGGCCATGATCACATCCATCTTTCTCTCTACAGTGGCCAACGAAGATAAAGGAATTGGTTCTCCGCCTAAACCACCATCGAACAAAGTAAGCGAGTCGGATGTAGTGATGTTGGTCGAATTGGCATATTCGGAACCAAAGAATGGATTTGGGGTATAGAGGGCAATGTCTTCATAAGCAGAAGATAACTTGTCCAAGAACTTGGTAAGAATTGGCTTGACGAGCCAGTTGTACGGCAATGAACAATTCTGACATACCAAAGTGTCAAGGAACTCATTAAACAATGAAGAAGAAGTACCCACAACAAACCCAGCGTTGTCAAAACCTTCGACACACTTCGAAGAAACAGGAACCCCATTGTCAACTTCAGTACCAATGTATTGCAAATCAGTGAATGTGTTGAGAGAGGTGTCAAAAGATCCCATTTCGAACGGATTAAATTCAATGACTGTGGAATTAATGTTGTAAGTGTAGGTGTTTGGCTTTCTACCCAAGGCTACAACAATTGGGAACGGCATGTTTTGATCGGAAAACACTGACATGTTTCTAATATCTGACCAAGTGGTAGCAGCACCGTAGTTATCTTTTCCTTGTTGAAACAATTCATAAGAAAGTCCTCTACCCCAGTAATCGGTAATACTGGTGTTGAAACCGGCCTTTTGCTTGGAAGCAACATCATAGCCGATCCCCGAAGTGGCATTCCCGAAATGGTTTAAGTGGGTCAATGCACCTTCGAGATTGCCAAGAATGATGCTAGGCAAGATTTTCCAGGCCTGGGTCTGGTTGACCAATTGTCTTGACTTGGTGAGGTTCCAAAGGTCACTCTGGTTCTCGTTGTCAATGATCAGCTGAACACTGGAGAAGTTGTTCAAGGCTAAAGATCCTAACAACCAAGATCCTCCAGATAATGCACTAATGTAATTGGCACTCTGTAAAAGCCCACCCAATGACCCCGCATTTTCGATCGTCGTTCTGTTGTCTAAGCCCATTAATTGACCGGCTCCCGACAACATTGCTCGGTAACCCCCACCTGAAAAAGCCAATCCCAAGTTGATGCTCGAGTTACTGCCCACCAAGTCTCCAGCATTGAAGTTGGTCAAGTTGGCTGAGTCCAAGAAGTCGATCAATGCTTCGTTGGTCTTCTTTTGTCTGGCTTCTATCCACTTCTTTTCGCTGTCCGAAATAGAGTTTCCTTCTCTGAGGAACGAAGTATTTCCCGAGGGACATTGGACATACCCTGGTGCATACCCTCCTGTTGGGGATCTAGCAAGGGTGATGCCTACTAAGTATATAAAGAAAACTAAGCAGGAATACATTGGAAATACAATAAAAAGACTAGCAGGTAAAAGATTCAGTTATGTATCAATTTTCGACTGTTCCAACCCGCCCGACTACGGTGGGGATGAGGCCCCAGCTGACCTAAAACTGCATCATTTATATTTCCCCAACATTATTATTATTTTTGGATTTCTCTGACCTCATTGGAAGAGTTGCAAGTGTAGGCGAAAATACCTTTTCCCGAAATGGAAACTTTACCAAAAATATACTCACCACTTGCCCAAATAGGCAGATTTTGACATGTAACCTCTCTACTCTACAGATGTACATAATGATGGGTTTGCCCAAAATCTCGCTTGAAGTAAGATCTGACAATAAGCTAAGGAGTTTAATATAAGCCGGATCTTTTATACGATACATAATATTTGCTCTAATGTCTTGTCTATGTCTAATAATTTAATAAATAAGGGATTCTGTGCCATTGGTGGAACTTCTAATAAATAATAATAGGAATGATTTTTTTTCATTTCTTCTTTGGGACATACGGCTGCCCGTCAACTATATCGTGGAGTAGCTGATTAGTCTCGAATGGATTGTCAATGTATAAGTTGTGACCACCTTCACTCACTTTATGGAAGCTAGCTTTGGTATTGGGGGACTTCTGTTGAATCAATTGGACGAGTTTTTCTCCGGCTTCGGCATTCATGAAATCGTACTCCCCGTACACAATATGAATATTGAAGTCATGGTTAGGCTCGCCCTGGAAATAAGAAGAAAACTTATCGTACAATGGCCACTTACTGACAGTTGCAGGTGTTAGTAAGTTCTTGACATAGATGTCACTATTCGAACCATTGGTAATGGAGTTGTAGAGATACTCAATGATAAGCAGAATCTCCTTCTTCGTGCCATAATGCAAGTCGTTGGAAGAACTAAATGCCCCTTCAGGACCTCCACGTTTGGCAATGATCTTGTTGATCTTGTGCAATTTGGAGTACCACATCTTGTGGTAGTAGTTCACTCCCCAGGGCCCGAGCCATTTCAAAAACCGTGGCAAAAATGGGACAAAGTAGTACCATTGATAGGTATGTTCCTCCGACAAAATAGGAAGACGGGTCAAGAACTTGTACGAAACTGGATCCAAAGAAGGAACCAAGGAAACCTTGTTCACGTCAAAGTTGAGGGTGTCGTTGGTAACTGCGTGCACATGTCTCTCAACTCCTACGGGCGACAACAAAATCAAGTTACGCAAGTTGTTAGAGTATCTAACAGAATATGATCCAGACCAATATCCTCCAAATGAATGACCCACCAAGTAATCGATTTTGTCAATTCCTGAGGCCTTGCGCCAGTTGTCGATGGCGGAAACGTAAAACGTTTCAAGGTCCTTGAGCAACGGCGTATAGTGTTCCTGGTACTTCCTAAACTCCTGCGGATTCACTTCGAAACCCTTAATCAACTTATAGTATTTGTTGTGCAAGTTGCTTTTTATAGTGGGTTCGGGGTCATTCATAGTGATTTCGGGACATTTGTCGATAAACCAATGGTTGACGTTTTTCGAATCGACTTGCGGATTCGACGATAAGCCAAAAGTAATATTATCGAGGAAATGGATTCTGTAGTTGCGGTTCTTATTCTTCAACTTGTTGATGAGCTGGAAGTTACGTGCGAAACAGCCTAGCGATGCACCATAGCCGTGGATGAATACAATCTCTTCAGTAAGAAAGCTTGGGTCATTGGTGATCTCAAAGAAAACCTCGTTGATGTAATTCCCTTTGTCGTCAATTTTCACCTGCTTGCTACCTCTTTGGATATCTATATTCTCATTTCCTTCTTTGGGAAGCATAAGTTCTATCAATTCGTCTTGGAGATCTTTCAATCTGTTTGTTGCGAACGACTTCTTCCATAACGAATAAGATTCCGAAAACGAAAGACTTTTCACCAAGGTTGTGTCACGGTGGAAACCCTCCGGAACTTTAAACTTGGTTGACTCCGCCAAGCACCTCGATAAGGACAAAAACCGTCTTCCTGTTCCGAACCTTCCTAGCATCTTACTACTTCAAGATAACCGTTGAAATGTCAATTTATGGCGCATCAAGCCGCGGTCCCGGAAAAATTCCCAATTAGAATACGTCCATTTTTTCTATAAAACTTTATTTCTAGAACTAAACCTTTTCATCACCGTAGCGGGAGAATCCCGACACTTCTTCGCCTGCAACACCGTCAACAAAACGGCCAGTCAACTGGAAGTCAAAATCTTCCACATCTTGCCATTCTTCGAACCAACCCTTTTGGAATGCTTCGACATCCGGGGTTCCTTCCACGGGGCTGAGGCGCGATACGACACCGTAGACAATAAATGCAGAAAAGAACCCCATAAAGAAATTCAATCTGTAGACCTCAGTGGCTCCAATTGGGACCACGTGAGTCTTGGTGGCACCAACAAACCCAACGATGTTTGGCAAAATACCGGCAATGTAAGCAACATATGCTCTCCAGTTGCAGCCAGTAACATTGTACATGTACACCGATCTAGCTGATGGGTCCTCGGGAGCATGGGTAGAATACAAGTGTGTCAACTTAAGATAACCTCTTCTAATATAGAAGTAATCACAGGCAACAACACCAGCAATTGACGAAAGAAAGACTGAGTAAGCCGACAAGTACGTCGTGAAGGTGGACGACGACGACGTCAACTTCCATGGACAGATACAGAGTGCCAATGCAGCACAAAGATACCCACCTCTTCTAATATTGATGAAACGAGGTAAAAGAGCCGAGACATCTGTACCGAATGAAAGAGAGTTGGCAGAAATATTGGTACCCAACTGGGCCAATGCAAATGCTGCTCCGATAAAGAACACCCCGGCTCTGTTTCCAGGAGTGTAGTCGTCCAAGAATCTCCCCAAAACGTCCAATGGCGACCAGTATGGTTCATTGTACATCATTTGAGCCGAGGAAGTCACCAAGATACCAATCAACGACGTGATGGAGAAACACACCGGGATAGAAACAGTGTATACAATATACTTCATACCGAACGAAGGCTTTTTTGCAAAACGGGCAAAATCGGGAGCATTCACAATCAAGGTTGCAAAGTTGGCCAATGCATTCATGGTCGATTCGACAAAGGCCCAAGCCAAGTCCGAGCCATGAACCGCGGCTTTCTGGTGCATAACTGGACCAGCACCACCAGCCTTGACCAAAGTCCAGACCAAGAATCCAATACCAGCGACAGGAACAACATAAGCCTTAACCGTGAACAAGTGTCTGATTTGGTGAGGGTGGAACCAAATGAAAGGCAACGAGAAGAGCCAAAACAAGAAGAAACTCAAAAAGGTAAAAGTAGACAAGTCTTTATCACCGATACCGTCATGCATTGTCTTGTCGAGGTGCTGACCAAATACTGCCCTCAACATGACACTAACACAAGGGGCTGCAACAGAACATTGCACCGCATACCAGACGGCAGACATAAAGACACGGTTGAAAATAGGCCACAAGGAACCGTAAATACCAAATGAAGCTCTAGCTGAAACGGGGAAAGAAATGTGGTTCATAATACCGACCCTGGCCGAGATACTGACAAAGATACCACAGAGGAAATATCCCAACCATACTGAGAGCCATGTCTGCCACCAGTTCATACCACCTGAGCCCAACTGGATTCCGGTGGCAGCAATTTGCCAGGTATTGATATTGAACGAATCAGCAATCCAATAGGCCACATAGTTGAACCACGCCCAAGTGCGTCTAGCACTTTCAACGGGACGTAAATCATGGTTGTATAGAAATATTTGGGAGGCAGAAAGTTCTCCCTTTGGTTGGACTTCGATCCATTTTATGAATTTGCTGAACCAAGAATCTTGGTAGCTGACATCAGATGGCACATCGGTTATTGACTCAACTTCAGTTGTGGAAGGGCCAGCCTTCTCTTTGTTTTCGCTCATGGTTGTGGTTTTACAAAAAAATCATTGCCAGACTTTTACTCATATTTATAGAGATCAAAAGCCGTTTCAAGATCTACTTTTTAACGTCAACGTTCATATCTCTTCCCCAGAACCGCCGCTCAAAAACGCACCTTTAATTATATTTCCCTGCAGGTTAGCGCAATAATTTGAATCTATTTGTTCTGATAAGATATAAAAGTTAATCACTCGGCCCGGCAATTAGTTAAAATAATTGTGATAAGCCGTGCTGGCAAATCTTTCAACTGGTTGCAAACTGTGTGGTGGCTCTGTACTCGGCGGTGCTTGTGTGTGAAATTGTACTCGTGCCTGGCAAAGCAATTATAAAAATGAATCAAAGTGGAACGGAGATCTGGGCATATCATAACCCCACGACTACGACTATTCTGAACTTCCTTGTATCAACGATACTTGCTAATCCGGTGACGAATGAACGGCGGCGGAAATTCCCGATTCCTGTTAGCAGGGGGGTGTATTTCTTATCGCGTGGTATAATAATTTCAAGGTTTATCTCACGAATGAGAAATGTCAAAAAATAGAATATGTCAATTTGGCAAAAAAAGAGTGCGCAAACCCGGAATCGAACCGGGGGCCCAACGATGGCAACGTTGGATTTTACCACTAAACCATTTGCGC